>VMDO01001610.1:0-199814 GCA_007922755.1 Pedetes capensis | reverse complement strand
TATTAAGACTGACAAATAATTAAAATAAGGTATTATGTAGAAATAGAATATTACATCATGGGACAAAGATAATTGTATTCACTCTGAATATTTAAAAATTTTAGTTGCTTTTTAATTAAACTATTTTTATACATTTTTCATGATTATAAAATATTTTATATTTAGTAAATATTATAATTTATTGAAAAGAGATTTTTTTTTACCCTTGATATGTAGGTTATTTTTTTCACTAGTGTAAATAATACTAGGTTTGTGTAGATTTCTCTTTGTGTTTATGTTTATTTTCCTTAGTTAAAATGTCAGAATTTTGGAATTCTAGATTAAAGGCATGCATAAATAAGTATGATACTTTAGTATCTTTTTATAAAATTGATTCAGTTTCCACTCTCAAGTTTTATAATCAAATACTCTTTACCTCATATTTCCCTCATTCTTATCTTTTCAAAATCTTTTTGCAAATGTAATAGTTACAAGTAGATCCCATTTTTATTTTCAAACTCATTTCCCTAATTACTAGTTACTTGTTTTTTTTTTTTTCCATGTTTACTTTGCCACTTGTGTTTTTTAATTTTATGAATTGGTTTTCTTATATGTTCTGTTTTTCTACTATTGTCTTACTGATTTTTAGTAACTCTTTTTTTCATTAAAATTATTGATCTCTTGCCTATTATTTCTCCAGCTTTTATGAATTTTAGAATTTTTATACCTTTATAGTGCTCGTGTGTGGTGTGTGTGTGTGTGTGTGTGTGTGTGTGTGTGTGTGTAACATACCATATATGTATATGCCTGCACCTGTACCATTGTGGCATCTGATCCTGTCACATCTCAGAAGCTAAGCAGGGTTGGGCCTGGCTAATACTTGGATGAGAGACCACCTGGGAACACAAAGTGCTGTAGGCTTGGGAGAAGGACCCTGAAGCCCACTCCCAAAAAACAATCCACCATTGAAAACCCTGTGAATAGCAGAGAAGCACTGACAGTAGTGTTTTGCCTGTTGTACATAGGGTCACTATGAGTCAGACACCAACTCCACAGCACCTAGCAACAACAACAAAATAATTTTCATATTATTCTGGGTTTAATGATCATCATAATTTGTCAGCAAAGCCTTGGATTAATAGAAAGGTAAAATTTATGTCAGAACTTATATATTGTCCTGAGTCAATTGATCATAGTCTGACTTCTTGAACACCTTCCTTCCTTTGTGAGTAGTTTGTTTTCAGTGTGATCAGCCGTTTTTACCATTCAGTGCACCTTCACTTTCCATGGCCACCCTGGAATTACTTCTGTGTGGCAAATAGGCAGAGAATGCTCAAGTGTTGTAGTGTATTGCTTTTTGATTTTTCTGAATCCAGTTTTTCCCCTAATAAGACGTCTCCCCCTGAAGGTCATTCTGTTAAAGGAAGGAAGAAAGGAAGGAGGGAGGGAAAAAAGGAAAGTGTTCAAGTTTGTGGGAAGAGGTAGCAGGGCCTTTATCATTTTGTTGTGTTGTTTATCTCCTTATTTGGGGCCGTGCTGTTTTTTAACTTCTTTTTTCTAAAAGATGATTTAGTTTTATTAAATAATGGGAACTCTAGTGTGGAAGGCATATGATGTTTGTAATATAGAAACTGGATGAGGGGGTTAATTTTATTAGCAGCTATATTGCTTTTCCTCCTTTAGGTTAAACTTGACATTTTTAATATAAATTCTTCAATTATTTACTTGGAAGACATAAAAAAATAAGCATTTTGCTTTTGCAGGCAACGCTCTGCACTTGGGGAATGTCTGGCCGCCTTTGCTGGTGCCTTCCCTGTGGCATTTCTGGAAACTCATCTCGACAAACATAATATTTACTCAATCTACAACACGAAGTCGTCACGGGAGAGAGCAGGTAACACGGGAACTTGAGAACCTTTGAGAGGTGAAGCTAAAATTCCACAGCAGGTGTCAGGTTTCCCCACAGTGGTTTTTAAAGGCCTCCTCCATTGATGATCCCAGTGCTCTTTGTTCTTAAGTGTTATGATTTGGTAGGGCTGTATACTATTCCCCTAATGTTCCTGAAAGAAAATGTGTTTAATTGCCCCTCAGTTAATGAGCCACAGGTAAATTAACACTCTTGAGAATAACACAGAAGAGTCAACACATATGGAAAAAATACATCAGCCTTACTTCTGCCTCATTTTTCTCTTGCAATTCATCAGCCAGGGTTAGGGTATTCTTATCCATCAGGTGAATGGATTTGTACTCTTCAGTATTCTGTTATTCACCACATATTTCTACCTTATTGGGATAATTTTATTTCATGTGGTATTTAATAATTTAGCTTAATTTTTTATAATTTTAAAAACTTAAAAATGTACATATGAGACACATAGTCAACAAGTTTAGTTTGCACCCAGCCCCGGGTGCAAACAAGTATCTTAGGGATACCTGTGTATCTCTAAGAACCTGAGCGTCTCAATGAACATGGTATGTATACACGTGTACTCAAGCTTCATGGTACATGTCATCTAGGAAAATCTCATTGCATTCTGGGTAGATAGGCCTTTTTTTTTTTTTTTTTAACTATTCTAGATAGAAAAGCTCTTGGAACTATTGCTGATGACATCAGTGACTGGCCTTTCAGAACTTAATCAAAATTATTAATGAGGATTGAATTGCTTTCAGGAAACAAAATAGAAACATGTTATTCTTCTAGTCAGCACCTCGTACCAATAAACGCCCCTTTCTCAAAGCCTGAGCACATCACAAATATCTTCTGTTCAGATTTCTTTTTTCTGTTTGACTTCATCTAAGTGTGGTGAAATTCATGGCACTTTGGTTATTTTCTAATAGTTCAGAGAATTCTCAGAACATGGACAAAGGCTGCTGGTGGGTCACAGATGCCCACCTCCCTGGGGGGCGGGGAGCTTGCTTCTCTGTGTAACTTATGTCTTAGTGGGAGACGTTGGCTGGTTACAGTGATTTTATAGTTAATCTTATCAAGTAAAGAATCACATAATGGTTTGGATAATTATTTCACTTGCTTATTTTATAATACCGATTTTGTAAAATAAGTATAAAAATGCTTTAACAGCATTTAAAGACAAATATGTTGAATATGCATTAGTAATTTTTTCTTTCATGATTTTCCCAAAACATTTGTAAGTAGTGAAAAATTGTTGAGTTCAAATTACTAATCTGTATAAACACAGAAAGAGTTGTCTTACTAGCGCTTTTTGAATCATAGGTACTTTTGCTGTGCATCAAGAATGAAGCAGATTTATTATCTCTTTGCAGATAAGGGAACACCCAAGGCAGATAATTCACCTACTTATGTTTCCCTAATACGCCGTTTGCATAACAAAGTGAACGAACTGAATTTAATTTCAGTCATCTTTTAGTCAACCAGTCAACAAATAATTTTGTGATGTACATGGCAGATGGGGGAGATAGGATTCAAAGATGAGCGAGATTTGATTCTTTTCCTCAGGAAGTTTTTACTGGTAGTAAGTGGAGAGCAATTGATAAAAATGTGTGATAGAATTTAAAATAAAGAATATTGGGGGCAGAAAACAGTTTCAGCCAAGAACAGCAGGGTTTGCACAATTGATTCAAGATGAATCTTGAAGCCTAGCACCGTGGTGTACACCTGTAATCCCAGCGATTTGGGAGGCTCAGCCAGGAGAATCTCGAGTTTGAGGCTGGAGGTGGCCTGTGCAAATTAACAAGACCCTGTCTCAGAATAAAAAGGGGCTGGTATGTGGCTCAGTGGCAAAGCATTTACTTAGCATGTGTGAAGCTCTGGGTTCAATGCCCTAGTATGGAAAAAAAGATCTTGAAATTAGAAAGACTAAAAGTCTGCTACATTAGGAGAAACTTGAAGCATTCCTGCATGGCTGGTAATAGCATTCAGAAGAGAAGAGAACAAAAAAGGAGATAAGAACAGGAAGCCAGAGGAGGGGAGATGGGAGTGGGGACTGAGGGACTGTATCTACGGCAGAGAGATTTCTTCTCTGGCTTTGCGAAGGGAGCAGCGCCCACAGATGTGGCTTTTAGAAATTCCTCTGGCAGCCGAGCAGGTGGTGAATGGCTGCAAGTCAGGCGTTGGAGAGTGATTTTGATGGCTTGGAGAGAGGTGATCGGGCAGAGCCTCTGTGGAAGGAGTCCAGGGTGAAGTGACTGTGGGGTTTCCAGAGGTTGAATCATATCAGGGGTGAAACGGACCATCAGCACCTGGGAGTTCTCCCAGGCTCCTAGCCTAGGCGAATCGTCTGATCGGATAATATCCTCACTACGTTAGTGCATACTCAAGAGGTGGCTTCCAGAGGAAAGGAAGCGTTTCCATGGGGGCCTGTTGTGTTTTAGTTGCCCCTGAGACATCTGAGATTGGGCAGGAAAAAAACCTATGAAATAGGGTTTTGAGAGTTATTAGCTTATCGCAGAATCCCGTAGGAATGGCTGAAATTGTCTAGACAGACGTGAGAGCTGGAAAAGGGAAGAGAGTTAAAAGTAGATCCCTAGAGAAAGTCAGCATTTAAAAGTTTATCCAGGAAAAAGAGTTAAGGGCAGGGATGCAATTCAGCGGAGGGCCAAAAAGACTCCATGTTTTGATGCTAGGACAGAGGGAGTCTGGGGAGAAGGGAATTCAGTTGGTGATGTGAAAAGCCACTGACAGGAGTGAGTAAGTGTTGTAGAGAGTCAATTAATCACACAATGGGAAGCAGAGCGTCCCTCCTGTGTAGGAAAGAGGGTGTGGAGAGTGGAGCGGTTCACCCAACACCTGAGCGCTGTGGAGGCTGCTAGGTAGGAGGCCTTAGGGAGGAAGAGGCTGAAAACAGAGGCCTGAGCAAGGACCAAAGTAGGAGGACCAACTGGTCACTGCCCACAGGATGGGATGATAGGGTGGGAACTTGGGGCAGAGAGGGAAGTTTTGAAACAGCTGGCCTGAGAAAAGGGAGAGGGAGCGGGGGAGGCTTGCTTGCCAGCTCTCGCTGAGTTTGGACGTGGTTTCCTGTGTCCGTCCCTGATGCGGGAACCCGCCATATTGTCCCAGGGCTGTCACTGAGCATGCTGTTTTCACCTGTGCTTCTCCAGCACTGAATCTGCCAGCGAATGTGGAGGACGTGTGTCCCAACATCCCCTCCCTGGAGAAGCTCATGGACGAGATCGTGGAGCTGGCCGAGTCGGGCATCCGCTACACGCAGATGCCACACGTGATGGAGGTGGTGCTGCCCATGCTGTGCAGCTACATGTCGCGCTGGTGGGAGCACGGCCCCGAGAGCAACCCCGACAGGGCCGGGCTGTGCTGCACGGCCCTCGACTCGGAGCACATGAACACGCTCCTGGGGAACATCCTGAAGATCATCTACAACAACCTGGGCATTGACGAGGGTGCCTGGATGAAGAGGTTAGCAGGTGAGACTCGGGAAGGGTGCACCCGTCCACTTGTTCACTCCCGAAAAGATTTGGAATACAAAGACTATAGAGTTTTCCTAAGGTCGTTTGTTTTTGTTGTTGTTATTTCCTTTGGTTTTATTATTGCTGTTTTTTTGTTTTTTGTTTTCTGGGGTTTTTTTTTTTTTTGGTGGTACTGGGGATTGTACCCAGGGCCTCACGCCTGCATGCTTTGCAAGTGCTGGACCACTGAGTTGTGTCCCCCAGCCCCCCACCCCCACCCTTTTTTTTTTCTTTTACTTTTTGAGGCAGGGTCTTGCTAAATTACGCAGACTGCCTGTGGTCTCGAACTTGCAATTCTCCTGCCTCCACCTCCTGAGCTGCTGGGATTACCAGAGTGCACCACCACACCTGGCCCTGCTGTTTGTTTCTTGAGATGGGGTCTCCTTATGGAGCTCAGGTTGGCTTCAAACTCACAATCCTCCTTCCTTGGGCTCCCAAGTGTTGGGATCATAGGCATGGCCGCCATGGAGATGAGATAGAATGAGATTAAGACAGGGTCTTGTGAGACCCAGGCTGTTGTGGGACTCATGATCCTCTTGCCTCTGCCTCCTGAGTGCTGGGATCACAGATGTGTGCCACCGTGCCTGGCACCTACCATAGTCTATGTTACTATTTTCTTTTGTGCTCAAAAAATATCATTGATTATTTGTCATACTGTTCTTTGAAAAAAAATACATATATTTAGACATTGGGTGACTTTCCACATAGTTACTACTGTTAAGTAAACATTTTCCTGATTGGATCATCTCTATAATATTAGTCTGTAAGCACAGTCAGTAATGATTAATAAAATCAATAATGATTGTGTGGACAGAGACAAAAATAAAACGATTTTGAAACAACCCACTTTCGTAAGTCCTTCCTGTGGAGAACAGGGAGAATAATCAAAAGATGAAGTTAAGTATTTACAGTTATCTATCATTGCAATGCCTGCAGCCGTACCAGTGTGGCGTCAGATCTCAGAAGCTATGAAGGGTTGGGACTTGGTTAAGTCCTTGGATGGGAGACTGCCTGGGAACACCAGATGCTGCAGGCTTGGGAGAAGGACCCAGCAGCCCACTCCCAAAAAACAATCAGCCATTGAAAATCCTATGAATAGCAGAGAAATACTGACAATATTTCATTTGTTGTACGTAGGGTCACTATGAGTTGGACTTGACAGCACCTACCAGCAACAACAACAGTCATTGCAATACTTACAATGAAAAATTTGAAACAATCTGAATACCAACAACTAGAGTATGATTAAAAAGATTCTCATGCCAGAATATTATATCATCTTTAAACATTGATGTATATCCTGACAAATACTCCAGGTATCATGGAAGGGAAAAAGTGAGGTTTTAAAAATGAATCCAGGATGATAGATGCTTTACTAATTTGAATAGATGATTACAGTTGATTTTAGCTTTTCTCTATTATATGTTTTCCCAATGTAGCTATGTTACTTTTAGGGGGAAGTCCCTTTTGACAATAGCCTATTGTAATTTAGAACTGTCACCGACTAGAACTCTTACTGATAAGAGAGCAGTGTTATGTGTGGTTGGAAAGAGAGCAGAGACATGAGTTCTGTCCATAAGGAAGCCAGAGAGAGAGGGAAGTGTCATCGCATTTCAACTGTCATTACAGCCTATCTTTTTAATAAATGTTCATGCAGAGCAGAATGCTAATGTCTGTCTTCCAACAGTGTTTTCCCAGCCCATCATCAATAAGGTGAAGCCTCAGCTCCTGAAAACTCATTTCTTGCCGCTGATGGAGAAACTGAAGAAGAAGGCAGCCATGGTGGTGTCTGAGGAAGACCACCTGAAAGCCGAGGCCAGGGGGGACATGTCCGAGGCTGAGCTCCTCATTCTCGACGAGTTCACCACGCTGGCCAGAGACCTCTACGCCTTCTACCCACTCCTGATTCGATTTGTGGACTATAACAGGTATAATGTGAGGAGCAGTTGATTCTCCCTGAGTCATCCATGATCCGTTTTGGCCCGTATGTTCCTGCTGACCTGCTTCATTCACTGCCTAGGTGACCCTTGATGTTGTTTATGGTTATGAGATGACAAAACATTTATAGGGCAATTAATTTTCCCCAAGCATCTTAAAACTGGAAATAGCATTCTGAAGCATTCTGCCTTTTGCATATAAAAGTAAGCAGCTGAACAGTTGTGATGTTTACATGTGGTAAAATGTCACAGCTGGTAGCTGGGCGCCCAGGCGCACACCTGAAGTCCCAGCTGCTTGGGAGTCTGAGCCAGCAGGAACAAATCCAAAGGCAGCGAGACCCGCCCTCCCCCCATCTCAAAATTAAAAAGAGCCTGGGGTGCTGCTAAGTGGTACAGTACTTGCCTAGTATGCATGAGGCCCTGGGCTAACTGCTCGGTACTGCAAAGGTAAAAAATAAATAAAATGTCAAGCTGTACACATAAACCATTATGAGCTCTGTGTTCAGAAGATTTAGTTTTGGGAGGGAGAATTTTTTTTTTCAATTAACTTTAAGGAATAACTGAGAAACCACTTTATTATGTGATCCAGGGCAAAGTGGCTGAAGGAGCCTAACCCAGAAGCGGAGGAGCTGTTCCGCATGGTGGCTGAAGTCTTCATCTACTGGTCCAAATCCCACGTAAGTGTGAGCGTACCGACAGCATCTACTGCTTGGTGTACGGTAAGGGCTTTGTAACTGGGAGCAGCTGTCTGGTCCCCGGACTAAGTGTCTGTGCTAACATTTCCCAACACCTATGTCCTAGGATTAATTCAACAGCTAAAGAGATAAGGCACACCAGGGAATTTTGAAGGCCTTATAACTCTTCTTTTGAGCTTTTGTAATTTTTCTTCTAAAGATCACAGAGGTTTTTAATGGCATTTCGTAAACAAGAGCATAAATACTTCCCTATGAATCTTAGATGGGAGAAGGATGTGGCAATCCACTCCTGAAGCAATCCTGAAACAATCAGCCATTGAAAACCCTGTGAGGGTCGCTGTGAGGTAGATACCACTTGATGGCACCTCGCAACAACAGCCACATAAATTTTAAAGCAGTATCAACATTGTGTTGCGTTCGGCCATTCTTACTCTCTGGCTTTTTCTGTCCGGTGCTGTTTTGCTATCTGACCCCTAACAGACCTCAAGTCTCAGCTGGAGAAGTCCCAGGACACGCTGGTGTTTTCCAGTGATGGAACTCAGTAGTCTGTGTGCAAAGGGACTACTTCTTTAAATTTATCCGTCACACAATCATTTCTTTTCCTTGCTTTTCCTTTGTTTCTTTGCAGTACTTAGGGGCTGAATGCAGGGTCCCCACGTGGATCCTTTGCAAGTGCTCTACCACCGGGTTGTACCCCAGCCCACTTTTTATTTTGAAACAGGGTCTCACTGAGTTGCGCAGGCTGCTTCCAGTCTCAACCTCCACGTCCTCCTGCCTCTGTCTCCTGAGTTGCTGGGATTACAGGGTTGAGGCCATGCGCCCAGCACACACTCATTTCTGTAGAAATTTAGTTTGGCTCGCGTTTTTGAGCAAGTTGACTTTTGAAATGAAGCTTCTGCTAGAAATACTGAAGAGTTTCTGAAGTACAACCTGAGTGAATTTTCTCCATTTTGCATGTTACAAGTAGAGCTATGTACAGTTACATCTGAAAATAAGATTTTAATCATAGGAAGAGTTTTTGAGCAATCCATTAGTTATTTCCAGGGACTAGAATATGCATACATATGGGTATTGACTGTGGTCTCACATTACTTCAGAAGCTTAGTGTTTCTGTGTCAGTTCTCCGTTCCTCTTTGTTAGTGGGAGACTTTGAGAGTAAAAATTAAAAAATCCTCAGGTTCATCATCAGATTGTTATACAAATCAAATCCCTTTGAACATGTAATCTTTTAAAATTCAATTTAATATAGTAATAAATATCATTTGTTGCTTATATCTAGGGAGTCTGTCAGTATTGGATTTTATGTATTCATTTATTTATTTTCAGTACAGGGAGCTTGAACCCAGGCCCTCACACGTCCTAGGCAAGTGCTCTACCATTGAGCAGCACCCTAAACTCCCCCACCTTTTTTTTATTTTGAGGCAGGGTTTTGCTCAGTTGTGCAGGCTCCCTCTGGCCTTAGACAGGTGAGCTACCTGCCTCAGCCTCCTGAGTCACTAGGATTGCCGGCGTGTGCCACAGTGCTTGGCTTAATATCAAACTTTATATAAAAGCGTGCATGAAAACCTTTCACAGAGAGAACATGTAAAATAATGGCTTTTTAACATGCAAATTTGTGTCTTCGCATTGATATTCATGATTTCTGATGTCATAGGAATTTTTTCTTTTCTTTTCTTTTTTTTTTTTTTTTTTTTTTTTTTTTTTTTTTTTTTTTTTTTTTTTTTACCTTTTTTGAGACAGGGTTCTGTCTGCCTCCTGAGCTGGTGGGGATTACAGGCATGCACCACTGTGTCCGGCATAGGGAATAATTTCAGATTCTATATGTTTTTCTAGGTAACAAGTGATTTCTCACCCTATGTAACTCATTTTAAAGGGCTGTGTTAGATCATTCAGGGTATTCTGAAGGAAAATTTAAACTCCAGAAGGATCAGTCCATCTTCAGCTGCCAAAGATTGAAGATGAGCTGGCAGTCTTTTTACCTTATATTTTCTCTGCTGCGTTATTCCATCTGTACTGCCTAATGGACAAATGATGGAGCCCAGCAATAGATCACTTAGGAAAACTGAAAACTGCATATTTGGCCTTGGAGAATTGAGAATCTTCAGCTCCATCAGTCACTAAAATAGGACAGAAACTTCTTTAAATTTATGTTGCAAGCCAATCTTTTGGAACAGGAATATCATGGCCAGTAGGTTTAATGAATGTCTAATAATGCTTTTAAGAATAAGAAAAATACCTGAATGTATGCTTTTTATTTTCATGGACAAATATAAAACACAAATCTGTTAATATGTGTTACCATCTTCCCTAAATATTTAAAGATGAATTGATTTTTGGGTTTTTCAAATTAAAAATGAATAATAATAATGTTTTCATATTTTAAAAAAGTAGATAAGGTGTCTTTCAGAATAGAAAGTTATATCCCAGTCATATGTATTCTTGAAAACCCTATGTGTAGCAAGATAAATTGGGGTTCAAATGCTCATTCCACCCCTTGGTGTAAAGTATGACCTACCTCTTGACTTAAACTTCCTGGCCTCAGTCTTCCTTTTATGAAGCATACATTCATGTGCAGTTTCTAGGCTTGTTGCCCCTAGCTGTGTACTCTCATTAGACATTCAACAAATACTCCCTTTCTTTATAGGTCTTATATATCAAATTAGTACTTATCTTTGAAGAAACTTGTGGCTCCTGTGTAGCCTCCAATTGTATGGACTTCCTCTCCAAGTGGTTTTACCTGACATTTCCTTTTTAATTTCTTAGAACTTCAAAAGAGAAGAGCAGAACTTTGTTGTGCAGAACGAAATCAACAACATGTCCTTCCTTATTACGGATACCAAGTCAAAGATGTCCAAGGTACTACTCTGAGCTGTTTCACTGTTCTGTCGTGGACAGGGAGGTTTTTTTTTTTGAGGATTTAAAATGAATCTGGCCCATTTGATTATTTACTGATTGAAAACACAATCTAAGAGTTCTAAGAGTTCTAAGAGTTTTCGGGATTAATTTGGATCAGGTATCATGAGATGGGTGACACAGAAGTGATGTGTGGGACAGATCAGCCAGAGGAATCCCACAGAAGAGCCCCACAGTCAGACCCGTGTTGTGATTTCTGGGTGAGGCAGGGTGCACAGGCTTAGGACTAGCTAATTTGAATGCTTTTCATGGGCCTGGGGCACATGTGCCTCTCTAGGGTACCTGGCCCTGGGTAATTGGCACAGGGAGATGGTAACCCAAAGTGTGAAAGCTTGGAGAAGGAGGTGGGGCTGTGGGCTCTAGTTGTTAGGTGCCGTTAAGTCCAACTCATAGCAACCCTATATACAACACATGAAACACTCCCAGATGCTGTGCTATGCTCAGCACTATTGTCAGTACTTCTGTACTATTCATAAGGTTTTCAATGGCCACTTTTTTTTTTTTGGAGGGAGCATGGGTTGCTGGGTCCTTCTGCCAAGCCTACAGTACCTGGTGTTCCCAGGCGGTCTCCCATCCAAGTACTAACCAGGCCTGACCCTGCTTAGCTTCTGAGATCTGATGGGATCGGGTGCCACAGTGGT
Source organism: Pedetes capensis (assembly GCA_007922755.1). Classification (NCBI taxonomy): domain Eukaryota; kingdom Metazoa; phylum Chordata; class Mammalia; order Rodentia; family Pedetidae; genus Pedetes; species Pedetes capensis. The sequence continues at coordinate 188,207 of VMDO01001610.1, read as the reverse complement.
ACGGCAGCAGGCAATCAACATAATAGTAGCAATAATTTATTTGTGGTTTTTTTTTCCTAATAGACTCACTGAAAATACTCTCTTACAAGTTAGTATGTACAAAAATTGAATCCATTCATAAGTACATCTCTTTGATATGTGAATATAATTCTTATTTCTATAGTTCAGAAAATTACACCTTTGATGTATCAATATATGTGATTATATATTACCAGTATATTATGAACACTGAAACATGAGTCCTTTCTAAGCATTATCATATAATACATAAGCTATCACTCCTATGTGATGAATTGATTGTCATTACCTGTTTCACTTTGCTGAAAACATCTTTCAACATCTTGCTGTGATATATTTTGCCTTTTGAGCAAAGCAAATCATTTTTATATCAAATTTTATTTTGTTGTTTTTCTCAATAGCCCAAGACTATTTAAGTAAAATGTGTCACTATTATGAAACTGTGTTGTATGTTTGAATTGTTGCTACAAAAAAATCAACATGCATGAAGAAGTAGATGCAGAGCAATTATTTTAGTTCTGACATTGGAACACGCTCTCTTAATAGGAAGAATACTCACTACCCAGTAAAACTTAGGCTGTCATTTGAGGTGACCCTGTGGTACCAGCAAAATCCTCAAATAAAACACAAAACAGCCCTGAGGTTTGCTGACAGTTTTCACTTATACCCTGGTCATCCAGGTACCCCTGGACATTTATGAAACACTGATTGGTACTCCACTTCTCTTTCTGCACGAGAGAGACTGAGGCTCTGGGCAGATAGATTTGCAGACTATATAAAAGGAAAGTGTGCTTTGTAATAGTTTTATATATACTACACACACACAAAATATACTATATATGTATGCATATATATTGCAAAGCAAGTACTTGTCAAAGCAAAAACAAACTCTTTACTGTTAAATTTGTTTCTCTTAAGCATTGAGAATGAGAAAAAAATATATCTACAATTGCCATAGAATTCCTCATTTCTGCTTCCCTAACATTACAATGTGCCTCTTCCTTCTAAAAGATTAGATGGCAATGCATACTAGTGAATTATAATGAACTAGGAATCTGAGACTGGAACCTAAATTAGCAAAAGATGCTGAGAAGAAAGGAGGAAAGTAGTCTCAGGATAGTATTATTTCCAAAAAATAGGGACCAGGAGAAAAATCAGAGGGATGAAGAGACATTTGTATCAGAGGAGACTCTGGGTTCAGAATGTGAAAAAGCAGATGCCTGTTCCAATACTTGTCTCTTTTCCCATAGGCAGCTGTTTCTGACCAGGAAAGGAAGAAAATGAAGCGCAAAGGAGACCGCTACTCCATGCAGACATCCCTGATTGTAGCAGCTCTGAAGCGGTTACTGCCCATTGGACTGAACATCTGCGCTCCTGGGGACCAGGAGCTCATTGCCCTGGCCAAAAACCGATTTAGTCTGGTGAGTGTTCTTGCAGCTGAGTGGTGCTCATCCCACCCTTGATTCCCGGGTGTTTTCGTTCCTTTGGCTCCCTGCTCTAAGTCAATATTTCATTTACGTTGAGTATTTTTTAAGCAGTTTTTCTGCATTGGCTCTAGGATTTAAATCAGTGACTGCCTGTTTTATTTTTGGTTTTATACTGAGGCCATCTTTATTTTTAAGTTACATTAATCACCTCTAGGACAAGTTCAGGAGCCATACAGAAAAGACACAAATGTCTAGTAGAGGGAAAAAAATGGATTTCATCTGAATCGTGTATCAAATTTGTGATGAGATTTGTATTCAGATCTGTGAAGGGTGATTGATCAGTGTTGGAGGAGTAATACTTTGTGCCAATGGTGGTCACATAAGCTGTGGACTTAAAATCTGGAGCTCTTTTTCTTCGCAAGCATCAAGATTTAAGTTCTCAAGATTTATTTCCCCTGATTATCTTCTGCATAATTACACAGATGAGGATGCAATCTTTTAAAAGTATACCTTGGAAAGCCAAGCATAATAGCTCATGCCTGTAATCCCAGCAACTCAGGAGTCAGAGGCAGGAGGATAGAAGTTTGAGGCCAGAGGCAGTCTGTGAAATTTAGCGAGATCCTGACTCAAAAAAAAGTAAAAATATGGGCTGGGGTTACAGCTTAGTATGGCACTTGCAAAGCCTGCAAGCGCGAGGCCCTGGGTTCAACCCCCAGTACTGGAAGAAAAAATACACACACACACACAAACATATATGGTATATATAGAGAGACATATATATATATATATATATATATATATATATATATATGCGCATACATACATACATATATATATATATATATATATATGTCTTCATACACCTTGGAAATACTATTGTATATTTACTCAAATTGAGGGACATATTTTCCCTACCCTGGTTCCCAGAGAATCAGTAAAGAACGTCTCCCAAGTTTGCCACCTTAAAAATGAGCAAATGGAAAGGAGGTTTGGGCAGAGAGGCTTGTACAGAGGCAGCCCTTTGGCACTTGTGTGACGCCTGATATTCAGATACTTGTTTCTTGCTGTTCCTAGTCATGGAGGATGTTGAAAAGGGATAAAATCACTTGGAGATTTGGGAGAAATCATCTTCTTGGGTCCAAGGGAAAATGGTGTGCCCTCCTTCTTATGAGTTGGAAACCTCATTCCATTGAGTCTCGGCTGCCATACTGGGAGTGAACGTGACACGTTGCCATAATTCAAGTTATAGCAATATCAAGAAACTATCTGAAGGAGAATGCCCCAAATCTGTGAAGTGTATTTTGATAAAGAGGTTTGCCAGGCATATACTGTTTCAGAGGATGTTTGAGTTGTTTCTGTTGACTTGTGACAGTTGATGCATTATAAGACTCCTTTCAGGTAACGTGTATCTCTTGACAGAAAGACACTGAGGATGAAGTACGGGATATGATACGCAGTAATGTTCATTTACAAGGCAAGGTAAGCCAAATTGTATTCTAAAGCTCACTTAGTATCTGTAACTTAGCTGATCTGTCTTTAGTATAATACTACAAATAATGTGCCTGCAGCTGTAGCCCTGTGGCATCTGATCCCGTCAGATCTCGAAAGCTAAGCAGGGTCAGGCCTGGTTAGTACCTGGATGGGAGACCGCTTGGGAACACCAGAAGCTGTAGGCTTGGGAGAAGGACCTGGCAACCCTCTCCCAAAAATCAGTCTGCCATTGAAAACCCTATGAACAGCAGAGAAGTACTGACAATAGTATTACCCCTGTTGTACAGAGGGTCACTATGAGTCGGATACCGACTCGACAGCATCTAACAACAACAACAACAAATAATGTTACATTAGATCAATTAAAGTAATGAAATACAATATTTTAGTCATAATCCTACTTACAAATATTTTTATGTTAAAACTGTTAAAGTAACAAATTACAGATTCTCAAAGTAGATCATCAGAAATTGTAAAATTTTGAAAAAAATGCCACCTGTAGACATGAAGAATGTATGTATACAGGTGTCCATAAGAAATTGAAATTTTACATCTAGTGGTCAGAAATTAAATATATCTATTCAGGAGTCACTAGGATATAGGTGCTATTGAGAATTGCTGCAATAAGAAATGAGTTCATCTAAGAAGAGGAATATCCATTCAGAAGAAAACATGACTGGAAACCAATGTAACACCTACTTTTTAATGACGAGAGAAGGAATCACTTGAGACAGGTTTTGCAAATCCCATGAGCATTTACTATTATTTGGAAGTTTTCTCATACCAGTGAATAAATTATTCCTTTATTCACAGAACATATGGTATCATTTAAGAAGTCTATTAGCTGTGCACCATGGCCTGTCATCCCAGAGACTCTGGAGGCTGAGGCAGGAGCATCACAAGTTTGAGGCCAGAGGCAGCCTGTGCAACTTACTGAGACCCCATCTCAAAATACAAGATAAGGGGCTTGGGGTGCAGCTCAGTGGTAGAACACTTTCCTAGCATGCAGGAGGCCCTAGGTTAAATAAATAAATAAATAAATAGTCTAACCATTATTTCAACTTAGCATAATTATTTATATTCTGATGTCCTTTCTGAGGAAATTTTTCTTTTCTTTTTTTTTTCATGGCATTGAGGGTTGAACACAGGGCCTTGCGCTTGCATGCTTTGCAGGTGCTGTACCACTGAGCTGTAGCCCCATCCCTTTTCTTTTTTACTTTTGACATAGGGTCTTCTTAAATTATGCAGACTGCCTCTGGTCTCAAACTTGCAATCCTGCCTCCGCCTCCTGAGTCACTGGGATTACACGCGTGCTCCACCGTGCCTAGCGCCTGAGGAAATTTTTTAGTATGAAAATGTTGCAATGTCAAAAAGTAGCAATGACAATATAATATTTACCTCCAGGGTATTTAAATATCCCTTTCCAAAGATGCATATAGCTTTATTCTTTTTCTTCTTGCACTTTGGAGTGTGATGAATAGAGGTGAAGCGTGCCTCTACCGGACTCACAGTGCACACGTTTTGGGAGCAAAGTCCCTATGAACACTGGTGTGGAGTCAGGCATAAGTTAGTAATAAGTCTTCATGAGTAGGAGATTAATTCCCATTGGAGGAACATTGCATTTCATGTAGCAAAACTACTTGCACCATTTTAACAGAAGTTCATAAAGCCTTGAGCTGGGCCTCAGGTAGAGAGTTTCCACTGTAGGCTTTCCTTGCCTTTGGCGGGAGACACTAAACGTTTTCACCCACATGCGTGTTTGAGGGCATTAAATGCCTCTGAAAGGACACTGGGATCACTAGGGGACCCCAGACCACACTTGAAGAACCGCGGGTCTAGTACAACCGATAGCAGGAGGCAGCAGACATTAAGCCCCTCCACAGAAGGGTCTGTGCGCATCCTCAGAAATGGTAATGTAAAGGTTATAATGTGGGTAAGCAGAAAGAAATCCCTAGACTGTATTCTGGGAGTCATTTTTAGGAAAATTTTGGATAGTTTAGACCACGTATTAGGAAAAAACGAAGAAACAAGAGAGCAGAGAAGGAAACACTTACGATCAGCCTTTTACCTCCAAGTAATTGAGACCTGAAACTAAGCAGGTAATGACCACATATTCATCGTGACATTTTGTCCTGTTCTGTCTTATGATAGGACTAAAGTCTAATTTTATGAAGGTAATACAGATTTGCAAAAAGTATGCTGTCGTCTTCCTAGCTCTTTATTCAATACATTGTCTTGGTATTTGAAGGCCAGTAATGCTGAAACCACAGAAGTAATTTTATTTTAGAGAATATAATGGCTTTACTTCATCAAATACATGTATTTATTGAATCCAAGTAAGACTGCAGATCAAAATCTAGTAATACTAAGCATAGTCCTTAGATGAAAAAAATATAGGGAAGAAAGTATTTTATCAGACGACAAATATTGTTTACAAGTCACTCCTGTGTAAAGTTCTATTTCTGTGTTTCCCTCTAGTGAAAGTCATTTTTGTTCTTTCAAACTAGACTTTTGTAGGCTATGAGTTTTGAAGTTTTGCATGTTGCCCATTTATTTCTGTTTTATGACAGTCTCATTTTTTAATGGAAATTTTGAAGTAGAAGAGAAAGAGAAGATTGCTTTCCACATTTTTTTTATCGGGCATTTTTAATGTACACCTTAATGTGATTCATTCTGACATGCTTTTCATTGTGGCATTTACATATATATGCATTTTGATGTAGATTATTCATATAGGTGCCCCCTTGCTCTTTTTATTTCTTTAAAGTGACATACTTTATCCCATTAACATGCTTATATTTGTCAGTTTTTATGATTTATAATAATCTTAAAAACATGAAGACCTCATTTATAACTGTCACTGGGGAAATTTGATAGTATTAACAAATAAAATGTATAGACTCTTCTATGATGAATAGAAGACCCCCATTGATTTATATTATTTAAAATCCTTATTCCAGTGAGAATAATCTTTTATAAGTGGCCTTTGTTTATAGGCAAATGTGATCTTTTATCATTGTCTGTAAGAGTAAACATGTGAATCTGTCACCAATGAGAGTGGGGAAGAGAAAGAGGAAGGATTGCCTTACTCCTTTCTTTGTATGTCTCTCCTTAAGCCTTAGGTGCATATTAGATTGTTGAGGGAAATCTTCCTATCCACCCACAAAGTAGGTTACATCTCATGGTACCTTGTATTTTGCTTTAGTAACCCACAACGCAGTTATAAATATTTCTGTGATGTCTCCTCCACTGGGAGGAGATGATACATTTCATAAGTACAAAGGCCTGATCTGTTCTGCGCTGTGCCTAGTGGTTTTTTTGGTTTATGTATATTCAAGGTGCACAATATGATATTTTGATGTACACATGCATAACGAAATGATTACTGTAATCAAGCAAATTAACACATCCGTTTTCTCACAGTTACTTTTTGTGTGCATGTGGTAAGAACACCTAGCACCTATTCACAGCAAGTTTCCGGAATGTGATGTTGATTATTAACCGTAGTCACCATGCTGAGCCTTGGACCCCCAGATTGGCTCATCCTGCATCGTTGCCGCTCTGCAGATTCCGCAGCCCTCCGCCGTGCTCAGTGAATAACTGCCCGTGGGCTCTTGCTCTGAGGTAGTCACCTTGTGTTCTGCATACTTGTTTTTCTTTCTCTGCAGTTGGAGGATCCAGCTATCAGGTGGCAGATGGCTCTTTACAAAGACTTGCCAAACAGGACAGAAGTTTCCTCAGATCCAGAGAGGACGGTAGAACGAGTTCTAGACATAGCGAACGTGCTTTTCCATCTTGAACAGGTCAGATTTTGTGTTGATTCAATTCAGTCCTCTTTGCTGTAACCACATAAAATATGTATAGAAGAGGATGCATGTAAAATTTTCAACTCTGGGCCAAAAACATGTATGTTTCACGCATTTATTATAAGGCTTATAATTTCTTAAGCAGTGTATGTTGTTGTTATTGTTAGGTGCCATCGAGTCCGTATCCGACTCACAATGACCCTCGTAGGGTTTTCAATGGCTGACCATTTCAGGATTGCCTTGGGAGTGGATTGCCAGGCCCTTCTCCCATTTTTGTGGTGCTGGGAATTGAACTCGGGACCTCAGAGACTATAGCGCAGCACTCTACCAACTGAGCTAAATCCCAGCCCCCGAAGCTGTACATGGACACTGTATTTCAGGAGATCAAGGCCTTGGATTTATTTATTTTTTATATGTTTTTTATTATATATATATTTTATTTATATTTTTATTATATATATTTTATATATATATTTTTTTCTTTTCCAAAGTATTCCTAAAATTTTACGGATAATTAAGATCATGTCCTTAATTCTTAATCTTTCTGACAAAACACACAAGTGTTATGCCTGATTTCAAATATTTTCTGTTTACATCAGTTTTTATTCCTTCTCATGGCAGGTTTGAGATCCTTTCTTTCACTGGCTTAATATTTGAAGTGTTTTCTTTTTTTGCTACGTGCGTAGCTTTTCCTCTTATCAGAGATATTCTTGAGCTCTTTCTGCTTAAACAGATCAGGAACTAATTACATTTTAGAGAAGAGCAATATGTTGATATTAAAGCTCTTTATGAGAAAAACGTTTCTGCATAATTTTTCATTAGTCTATTTTATACTACGAAGTTCTCTGTGTGTTTTATTTTCTCATTTATTTTCTTTGCGCAAAAATCTCCAAAACAATAATACTTGAAACATCCTCAATCAGATGATTGTAGTTTTGTAAAACTGAACCCCTGGCTTAGATAACATACGTGCAACTTATTCCCTGGTTTTCATAAAGTCTGGTCAGCGAGATAACCCTAGAGTGAGAGAGTTCCACGTGACCCCAGCAGACTGTTCTCCCACTGGACCTCTGGAACAGTACCTGCCTGGCATGGTCAGTTCATCCTGAATGTGAAATAGTAAAATGCCCAATGTCATCTAAGAAATTTTGCCATCTAAGTGTTTTGAGAAAAAAGAGATTTAACTTTGTTATCTCCCTCCTTTAACTGTATTTGAATGTATTATAGCAATAATAAATATTTTACTTTGATTCATACTCTATATTATGTGATCTTCCACCCTTGCCTTGGCTGGCTAAACAACAAGGGTATCCTTTGATGAAAGCATCCTCCTCATTGCCTTCTTTCTTACATGGTGCCCACATGATAATAACGTCTCCACTGCCATGCAGTTTATCACTCTCCATGATGCTCAGATACTCCAAGACCACACAGCTGTTAATATGTGTTTACATTATGTAATGCCTTGGAACTTTAGTATTTTTCCCTGAATACTTCCATAAATGTTTCCATGTAATATTAAATACAAATTATCATCAGTCAGCAAGTGAAAAGACCTAAGGTAATGAAATTTTAAGTAATATATGTAGTCATCAAGTTGTAGTTCCAAAATTACATATATATATTTAATAAGTTTATTAAATGTTAATTAAGTCACTACTGGAGAGTAATTTCTGGCAGCATTACTCTACCATAGTTTTTAATTCTTCCTGGGTTTGAAGCACATATTTGGATTTGCATGGGTGAAATTTAGGTACATTAAGTGAAGCTAATTAAGATCTGATTATATTTTGTTCTATTTATAATAAATAATAGGATATATATTCATAACTGTATCCAATCATGGCAAACGAAGACACTTCCAAAATGAGGTTCATCTTATTATATCATACACCCGTTCATTCACACTGTGGACAATTACTAAGTGCACTGCCACAGGGCAGCGTTAACACGAAGCAGGTCCTGGTGATTGACTGTTGCCTGGACTGAGTAGCTCAGGCTCTAAGAGAACATAGTCAGGAGGTTCTAGGATATAAAATATGCTGTTGAGGGCATAAAAGGAGCCCTGCTTCTTCTAATTTTGAGAGGGTGCTTCCTGGGCATACAATGTCTGCCTTTAGCACCCCAGTTCCAGCGTTAATTTGTACCTGTGTCACAGAATGATGTGCAGAGAGTATTTTTAACTTGCTGAAGTCAATGCAAACAGAAGTGTGCTGGGCTGGGTGTGTAGCTCTGTGGTAGGGTGTGTGTTTAGCACGTGCAAGGCCCTGGGTTTGATCCCCACCACCAAAAATAAATAAAGAAAAGAGCTGCTATGCAGGAGATACTTGTTGCTTTAATTTTTCTTAAGTATTAGCAACCTTTTCAGGTGTATACTTTGCACTGTATATCTGGCAACGCTTCTGTTAAGAGCAGGCTATATCATGTGAACTTCGTAACACTCCATCCATCTCTAGCCAACCTAATACCACAAAACCTCAAGACATTCAGAGTTCTGAGGTGCATCATGATATTCACCTTCATATGGGAGATCTTACAGATTCCCTTTTACTTGACTTATAGGACAGCCTATGACTTAAGTCTTTCCTGTGGAATAAAATACTTTGCCCAGTATTGAGCTTCACACCAGCAGGAGCCCTTTCTGTCCAGATTGCTGCTGCACCTTCATTGCTCCTGTGCTTAATACATGTTTGTAGACTGTCACGTGCTGAGCACAATGTTACATCCCTATAAAAGCTACCCATTTGCTGTCTCAGATCTCCAAGTGGAACCTTGATTGAGACATGCTGGGTCTCATGAAACAATGCTGCCTTTGATTCTGTTTCCATCTACAGTGTCAGGACAATGGTTTATTCCACCCAGCACATTCATCAAGAGGACAGTGGAAGTGGACATTTGTTAGAATGTTTTATTGATCCTGTGGAGGATAGAAAGACGTACTTTGCAATTACATAAGTTGCCTTGTTACAATTTCTGAACACTGGAGTCCAAACATTCTTAATATCTTCCCCAGGGATTACTATGTGCATATTTTAACCTTTTATTGCAAAGCATAAAAGCTTCAATTTTTCTGTTTTAGCTAACATAAGATTTTCATTTCTTCCAGAAAAGTAAATGTTCTGGCTGGAGATATTACAGTCTGGGAAGTACATGCTCACTTATCTAGAGATTACTAATTAATTTACAATCCCATGTTGGGATTTTTTCTTTCTAATACTTATAATTAATCTGTTTTCCCTCTTGAAATTCCAAATAGCATTAGTTAACTAAATAGCCTGCCTGCATCATTTACTATAACTTTTGAATTCTCTTTTTTTCCCTGCCTAACAAAATAGCTATGTATTTTAGCATTCTTTGTAAAATTAAGGCTCTCTCCTCACTACTGGTACTGTGTTTACAAAGCCTTGTCATCTTCTTATAATATGGACCAATCCAATTTTCATTACCTCTATTTGTGTTTGTTGATGTAGCTCTTATGATAAAATTAGTTCCACTGGATACATAAATAAAAATGGGTTAATTTTTTTGAAGGCAGAAACTGTCTAAAGCCCATAAAGGACTTAAGAAAATTTTGAGAAGGATGCAAAATGATTTTATATAGAATTCTTTTATGTTTCTTTGATTTTTAGAGATGACAAAGCTTCTGAAGCACACGCTATTTGGATACAATATTTTTACTAAGGATATTATGTAGCATTTGAGACTGCCTCAGATTTAGCCTTGGGTACCTTTTAGAATATGGACTTGTCCAAAATAATTTTAAGGTAATCTGAAATTAGACTTACAAGGTGCAGCTGTTTACTACTGTATTCTTGAGTGTAGTTTGGGGTATAAATCTGCATTTATTTGTGCCGTTGAACTACAGGTGGAACATCCTCAGAGATCCAAGAAGGCTGTGTGGCACAAGCTGCTGTCAAAGCAGAGGAAGAGGGCGGTGGTAGCCTGCTTCAGAATGGCTCCCTTGTACAATCTGCCAAGGTCAGAATTCTTTCACAATAGAGTTATTTTTCTTCTAAATGAGAGGGAACCAGAATGTATCTTAATGGGGTAGAGTAGTCCAAGAGAAGGATGTAAGAGACTTACTGGCTTTACAGTACTCAACTTTGTTTTGCTTTGATGAATTTTTTAGCAAAGTATATTCTCTAATATAATTGATACTGATCCATGTCTGCTCACATATGTGAGGAGGCATGAGTGATTAGGAACTTATTACTTGATTGATTTCAATCCTAACGTCTCAACTTCTTCACTTCTCTCCTGTATGACTCTGACTTCATTACAGTTTTCTCCTCTGGACCATGATAGGACTTGCCTCGTATAGTTGTTCAATGATTTAATGGATTAATGTAAACAGAGGGCTTACAAGTGGGCTTATCACAGTATGTATAAGCCATTGTGGTTGTTTATATAATTATTAGCATTTGGAGAAAAGAACTGGAAGTCTGCTGACTTTCAGGAATAATATAAATGAATTTGACAGACCCACCACCTTCTCTTACACAGACATACTTGTCTTTCTCTTAGAGCAGACATACTAGTTAATAGAGAAGTAACCTGGTACATTCCAGCTAGCCTTGGTTGCTCTGGGTACCATTTCAACCTTCCAGTAGTTGTACTATGACATCTAGCTCTTTAGCACTCTGAACTTGAGGCAAGTTTCAACACCCCTATGTCTTCTCAAGGGAGCTCAGCTCAGCTATGTGTCTTTTTTGGAACATCTCTGACCTCCTTGTCGGGCAAATCCTTTCTCCAGTTTGTTTCTAGGGCATTTTGTACACTTCCAGTTGTGGCAATTTTCTACAGTGTGGGGGCTGTCTGCCTCTGATAATGACTTTAATTTTCTGTAGAGTTTTGCTCAGTTTTACATTTTCAGCACCTTGGACAGTGGTTGGTAGCGCACATTCAGTAAGTGAACAAATACATAATATAAGGTGAACAGCACAACTTCAATAGTCCTGGAAATAATTATAACACCAAGAATACCAAAGAATGGTATTATTATAGATGGACTAGAAAATTCATGTAATAGTACTGACAATGTAAAAAGAAAGTTCACCACAGAAAAAGTTTCTATCTTAAACAGATCTGGAACCCAAGGATACATAGAAAAATATTACCATAAAAAGACAAGCAAATGGAAGAGAAGTCTTTGGTGGGGGTGTGGGATGAGGGGAGGAAGTGCACAAGAGGGTAAGGTGGAACTTATCTGTGTAATGTACAACAAAATGCATATACGGAAATGTCCCAATGAAAAGCATGTGAGAAAGAATCACATTAATGTGTACATTAAAAACTTCCAATTAAAAAAATATAGTATGAGGCATGGAAAAACACAAAACCAAAATGGATGAAACATCGCAGGTTTTCCTTGGGTGAGAGAGTGGGATTTTTTCCTGTTTTGCCACACACTGAGTCTAAAATATGTGAGCTTCCTCCTCAAACCATGTGCTGCTTCTGAGTTCTCTGACCCAGTTCTGGTCACCTGGGGGTCAAACAGCTCAGTAGCCTGGAACTCACCCTCTCCTCCCTCTCTGGGTGTTCCTGTGCAGTCCCCTTCCACATTTCATCACCTTTCCTCTCTCACTTTCCTCCCCTCACGGCCGTCTCTTCATGTCACTCGTCCCTCGCTTCCTCTCCGGTGGGTGGAGGCAGATTCAGAGCGGTTCCTGTGATGATGTAGTTTGCTGTCCTGCTCTCCCTGATATGGCACTTTAGAGACCGTGGCCCTTAGTCCATTGGTTCTCCAACCTGGTGCTTCCAAGAAATATACTTACATGCACTTAAGAAATATCCAGGCCTGGGCTTACTGAATCGGAATTTCTCTGGGGGCCAAGGCTGTGTGCTGTATAAAAGCTGTAGCAGGTGACTCTAATGGGTCAGTAGGGTTGAGCAGGTCCTTTGACTTGCCTCTCTTGTGTGCGAGAATTTGTGGTGATTTCTAGTGGCCCAGCTGGGTTGTCCATTCCTCTCCCATTTTCAGTGCCCTTTATAAACCTATCTACTATGTCTCGAGACTCCTTAGCCCATTTTTGTTGCTGTAAAGCCCTGCTTCTCATGCTACAGTGGCAACATTCTGTCATGTCTGATATTCTCTTATGATGTTCTCATACTGTGGTAAAATTTTTTCATCCCTTTCTTGTATTGAGATATTATCCATATGTCTCGTTAACATGATGATGACGTTCTTCAATCTTCCAGTCTTCGCTCTTTTTTTTTTTTTGGTAATACTACAGGGGTTGAACCCGGGACCTTGTGCATGCTGGGCAAGTGCTCTCCCATTAAGCTGCACCCACTTGCCTCTTTTTTATTTTTTATTTTTAGACAAGGCCAGCTGCCTCTGGCCTTGAATTTATAATCCTCCTCCCTCAGCCTCCTGAATATCTGGGATTATAGGTGTGTAATCACAGCACCCAGATTTCACCCATCATTTATTTAATAGGTGGGCATTTATTATCAATATACCAAGATTTAATCTTTGTTCCTACACTCCCACAAAGTTCACTTAATATAATTTGCTTTGGGAGCCTTAGGGCCTACATTTAATGTCATCTTGAACACAGACTAATTCCTGTATTGACATTTATTGCATTGTTTATCAAGAGCCACTTCATCTAATAATAGCTACCACTTAATTGTTGTTGCTAGGGGCCCGTCAAGCTGGGTCCAACTCACAGCAACCTCTTATGTACAACATAACGAAACACTTCCTGACACTGCCATGCATGGCACTATGTCAGTGCTTCTCTGCGACTAATAGAATTTTCAATGGCAGATTGTTTTGGGATTGTATCGGGCCATTGAAAACACTATGAGGGTTACTATGAGTCAGAGTTGACTCGATGGCACCTTAATGAGTATCTATTTAACATACTTTACATCCTTTATCTCATTTTAAATCTTATGAAACTGAAACATAGATTGGGTTATGTTAGTCTTAAAAAGGAGAAAAATAAAAGTTGAAAAAGTTGAATTACTTAACCAATGTTAGAATTTTAGAAATGGCTGATCTAAAATTTAAATCCAAGTCAGTATGTGATCTGAGAAATCTGCCTCTATTTGCTATGAAGAGTTGCCTCTGAAGAAGAGAATCAAGAATAGGAAGTTTATTTTTATTTTGTTTTTTAGTGCACAGATAATCCAGTCATAAAGTACTACTGAATTCCTTTCCAATTTATTATTTTTAAAAACGCTTTCTTGAAATTGTGCTTACCTTTTAGGCATCGGGCAGTCAATCTCTTTCTTCAGGGATATGAGAAGTCTTGGATTGAAACAGAAGAACATTACTTTGAAGATAAACTGATAGAAGATTTAGCAGTATGTTTTGAATGGGGTTATAAAATGAGAGAGGGTTTGGTCTCGGTGGAACAATGTCATTGTGAACATTTGTCAGATAACATTGAAGTAAAAAGTCATTGCTCTGCAGTTAGAAAAAACTGTTTAGCTGGGTGCCTTTAATCCCAGTGACTCAGGGCGGGGGCAGGAGGACCGCAAGTTTGAAGCTAGAGTCAACCTGCATAACTTAGACCCTGTCTCAAAAATTGTAAAAAAAGGAGTTGGGGTGAAGGTGGTAAGGAGAAAGAAAACTGTTTAATCTTAATTGTCACTGCATTTAGTGTGTAGAGAAAAAAAAAATCAGTCTTTTTATTTCCAAGAGATCTCATCAATATCAAGTGATTCTGAATTTAAAATGCAAAATTCACGTTTATTTTTAACCAAATGTTCTTCAGTTATTCTTCTTAAATTCTTTCTCAGAGCCCCTTTACCCTCAGAACTGGAACAGACTATAAAAGGTTAAACCATAAAGAAGTTGCCCACCCAAAATAAGTTGAAGATTATCACAAAGATGCCAGTTTGTACAAGTACACAGGGCAGAGGAAGGAGTCATGGGCAGCGCAGCAGATGGCAAGGTGATCTTCCGTCCCACGGCTGCTTCAAAACCTGACAGAAGCCACCTTCTCCAAAGTGTGGATAGGCCCGCAGGCCCACAGAATTTGCAGTGCAGCCAGAGGTTTCATGAGTCCTAGTTTAAAGGCCTCTCATCTGAAAGTTATTTTTTCAGTTCACAGATTATCAGGGAATATAAGAGAGAAACAAATCCAAACTTTGAAAGCCTTAGCAAGATCATGTGCCTGGCACAGAACTGGGGAGTGTTTCGTTCTGTTGTACATAAGGTTGCAATGAGTTGGAGTTGGCTTGATGGCATCTAACAATATCAACAACCATGATTTCTCCCATATTTTTGTAATTTCAGCCCTCCTTAAAGCTGAATCTCCATGGCAAATCCACTTTCAGTTATTAATCTGCTTATTACAATAGCATTTGGAATTTTTTAATTTGTAAATCATCCTAGCCCATACTGATTTTTGGTCAAATTATTAAGTACATCTGTTTCAAGTTGTATAGATTCACATTGGTCATGTAATAGATATAGCACACATTATATTTACTTGTTGCTGTTGTTAGATGCCATTGAGTCATGTGCGACTCAGCGACCCTTAGAGGGTTTTCAATGGCTGATTGTTTCAGGATTGCCTCAGGAGTTGCCACGTCCTTCTCCCATTTATGTGGTGCAGGGAATCAAACTCGGACATCAGAGACTCATTATATTTATATGTGCATTATATATTAACAAAATACATAATTACATACATACATATATGCTCATGCATACATATATACGTATATAGGATGTATAATGCAAGATACACACACACTCCCCTCACAATAGGAAAAGAAGGACTTTTATTCTTTACTCCTATCCCTCCTATTTCTCCTGAATTTGAGTGAATATTCTGTTGTGTTTTGGTTTTGGTTTTCAAGACAGACTCTCGCTGAATAGCCCAGGCTGGTTTTAAAACTCACCATCCTCCTGCCTCAGCCTCACAAGTGTTGGGTTTACAGGCAGGCACCACCTTTTTCCTTTCCTCTTGTGCTAGGGTTGGAAGCCAAGGCCCTGCACATGCTAGGCAAGAATTTTACTGCTGAGCCACATCTCCAGCCAATGATTTTTTTTTTTTTTTTTTTTTTTGAGACAGGGTCTCACTGTGTAGTTCAGGCTGGTCTTGAACTCTCTATCTAGCCCAGGCTAGCTTCAAACTTGTGGTCCTCCTGCTTCTGCCTCTTGAGTACTGCAGTAACAGGTGGGTGCCACCATGCCCAGTTTGAACATTTCTTTTAAATGAGAAATTCTTTGTTGTTGTTGTTGAACTTGGCGGTTGAACCCAGAGCCTTGCACATACTTCCCAAGTGCTCTACCGCTGGGTGGCACCTCCAGCCCATTTTTTAATTATTTTGTTGTGAGACAGGGTCTCGCTGAGTTACGAAAGGTGCCTCTGCGCTTGAACCTACTATCCTGCCTCTGCCTGCTGAGTGGTTGGGTGACAGGTGTGAGCCATTGCGCCCTGCTAAGTGAGAAATTCTATACATTTGACTTTTTTGCAGAAACCTGGGGTGGAACCTCCAGAAGAAGACGAGGCCACCAAGAGAGTCGACCCTCTGCACCAGCTGATCCTTCTGTTTAGTCGCACAGCTTTAACGGAGAAATGGTATGGTTGGGAGGGTTCACAGCAGACATAGGAGGAACAAATAAAGAAATGCACCCTGAAACCACAGAGAATTCTTCTCTGCCATGTATTTGTGTTTAAGTTTCATCTTGTTCTTGTTAGGAGACGAGTTGTTTACAGCCATGACCTTCAACCCTGGCCGGTACACCTTCAGTTTGGGGCTTTAATGCCTACCCATGAGTTATGTTTTTTCTCATTAGCCTTATAATAGGCTGAAGTAGTTGATGTTGGTTCTTCTTATGAAATGGTTTTTTCTCTTTTTCACAAACAGCCATTATAAACAGCATAAAAGAACCCAAAGCAGATTCTGATAACCGAGATGTCTGGGCACTGATGAGGGTGACCCCAGACATCCTGGTAGATGCGTGTCCCTTGTACGTGGGTCTTAGGAAGCCCGTAGGGGCCGAGTGGGACATCATCTCCACTGGGCAGCATCTCTGAGGTCTACTTTAAGAGTATTGCCCATTCTTTCCTTTTGCATTTTCTGTCCTGTGAATTCACCAAAGCCACAAAGGTCAAACCTCTGTGGACTTAAGTAAAAATGCGCTCTCAGATCCAACAAAGAGTCTCAGCCTCTACTCACTACAGGGGGCAATGGGAGATTGGCCCGATGGATGGGACACGGCCAAGGTTACAGAACCTTTATCTGCTTCACACTCTGCGAGAAAACCAAGTTTGTCCCAGGTCTCACCCTCTCTCTGCAGAACCTAGGCTGTTCCTTATCAACCCATATCTACATGAGTCTTCTGGAAGTCCTACAGAGTGCATGCGGCGTCTTTGCGTGCCATAAGAACGTGCATCTCTCCCTCATAGCCAGTGCAGTCCATCCTTTCTCTCACAATTTCTCTGTCTGTTGTTATTTCCCAACTAACAAAATCATCTCATTCCTAAGCATAGAGCACCTCTCTGGCATTGTCAGGTAATGAGGTATTTCTCATAAGTGAATTTGTCTCGTAGCTGAAGTTTGAAACTGTTAATATAGCTTTGTACATTTTAGTTATTTTTTTGATAGAAGCCTTTCTTTTGTGTTTAGTGGTTTCCATACTTCTTAAAAAAGAGACTAGTGAACCTATTTTGTCCTTTCTTAATTTTTAAGAATCACCATTACAACCATGTTATTTTTTAATTGTAACATTATAATTTGGGGAGTCTTTCTATCAAATGTCAAATGCTACCTCTGCTGTGAAAAGCTCCTAGGTCACTTAAATTTGCTTCTTTAATATTTTCTAATGGAAGAAAATTATTACATTTGTGTATAAATTAATAGACTGTATACTGAGACTTGAATGCCTCTTGTAGGTAAAGTAGGACAGCTGTTTGGAAGCTCTGAGATCTTCTATTTCTAATTCTAAAATATTTTTGAAGGATTTCTATTTAGTAGATTTTGCGTTCATTTAACTATAAGAAGGCATACTTTTAGAAAACACCAAACAAAAGTTATTTTATGCAGTGATGGTATGTCCACGTGTGACTAGCCTTCTACTTTAAATTTGATGGTTCTATTTCTTGTTTTTCATAGCAAACTGGAGGAAGATTTTTTATATATGGCATATGCAGATATTATGGCAAAGGTAAATAAGTGTCCTTCCTGATTTTAATATTTAATAAAGAATAGTCTTATTCACTTGACAAAGAGAGTAAGAATCTATGTATTTATGGATAAAAAATTATTCAGTCTTAGAAACATGAATTGTGTGGATCTCAACTCTGTACTTGTTGCATAAATTTCTGTTCTGACATCTTAGGCTGGTAGTCATTAATTTCTTACTTTAGCATTTAATTGATATTGCAGATATTCATTCAACATGTATTCATTGGATATTAAGGTACTGGAGATGACACTGTGAAGAAGAAAAAGAAATGCACACCTTGTTTTTTCCTGGGATTTGTCATCTGATAGGAAGACAAAATTTAAACACATTACTTTAAGACGATGATAAATGGCATGGTGGTAGAGGAACTATTTGGATTATTGAGAATAGGTTAGATAGGGCAGTAGAGAGGCCTGCCTAAGGAAGTGCTTGACTTTTGAACAGTGACTTCTCAATACAAAGGAAAAGCTGTACTTCTTAATAAGAAGACACAGCAGGAATCAAGGTTCCACTGAGTCTTCTGATATAGGTGCCATATACTGAGCCAGGAGCCCCAGAATAACTGTAAGCATGGAGAGGAAAGGAAAGGTGACAGATCAAATCCTGCACATGTTAAAGGTGCCCATGAGACCGCTAAGTGGAAATGCCAAACATGTAACTGGGCATCCACTTCTGACATTAAGTAGCTCTGATTAGGCTTCTTGGTACAGGCTTGGGAGTCATTGGCATTAGACAGCTGCTGAAGCAATAAATGTGGGTGATCTTGCCTTGGAGGGGAAGGCAACATGAAAAGAGAAAACACAGGACCAAGCCAGAGACGCAAAGAGATGATGAGTAGACAAAGGAGCCCATGAAAAACCGGAGAGGACCTTAGTGTGAGCTGGTAGAGGAGTGAGTGTGTGGTCAGTCAGACGATACTGTGCTGAAAGGCTGGGCGAGGTGAGGATTGAAAACTTCCAGGAGTTATTCCGTGTAGGTCCAGTGAGTCTGCTGCGAACAGTTTCAGAGGCTGTGGAGAGGCACCACGGGAGGTAGAAGTGCCAGGCTGTGGGGAATGAAGTGGGAATTCAGACGTGAGAGGTAGCAGGCGTTTCTTCAGTGAGAAGTTGATTGAGAGATAGAAGATGTAAGGTGATAAGTAACTAGAGGGAAGTGTGAGGTCAAGGGGAGATTATTTTTGTTTGTTTGCTGTTGGTTATTTCCTTAAGAGAGATCTCAGCACCTTTATACCCTGGTGGGAGGGAACCAGTGGAATGAACAGAAGAGCAGCTTGTGGAGTGAGGCTTTGAACGGTGAGATCAGGGGAAGAGGACCAGAGGCTGAGCATAAGGGAAACACTGGTGGTGTCTGATAGAGCAAGAAATGCATTTACTTGGTATACGTGGAGAAACGTAAGCATAGATACTTCAAAAGAAAAGTTCCGTGGAAGTATACTTATCCTATGAACAACATAGCGTGACATCTTCTAATTAAATAAACATTTACTTTAAGGCCACGTGTGGTGGCTCATGTCTGTAATCCCAGCGACTCAGGAGGCAGTGGCAGTAGGCCAGAGGCATCATGCATAACGTAGTGAGACCCTGTCTCAAATAAAAAATGAAAGAAAAAGAAAAGGAGGAATTGCAGTGCATCTCAGTCAGTGGCACAGTGCTTGCAATGTATGCATGGGGCCCTGGGTTCAGCCTCCAAGTACTGCATAAATAAATAAGTAATCGATCTTAGATTATGGTCCACTAAATTGATTTCATACCCAATTAATGGATTGAATCCCATTGGTTTAAAAACAAACAAAAAAACAAGTTTAAAAGATAGGAAGAATACTTCTTTGTAACCAAAAGGAAGAAAGGAAGGACACCGGGACAATGCCAGCTGTCTTCTGCACTCACTTTGCAGAAAGGACAGTCACATTTTGAGACCCAAGCATTAGGTGCAAGAGACCCGGGCAGGAAAGCTTGAGGGGAGAGAGAAGTTGAAAGAAAGGCAGTTGGCAAAGTGCATGGACTACAGATTAAAACAGGGCTCCCAGACCTCATAGAAAGCCTGGCTTAGGTTGTTACCTGTGAATTTGAATTTGAATCAGTCTTCCTGGGTACATGATTTCTCCCTCTGAGTTCTCAGAACCAAATGCAGATGCCGGGAAGGCTGGCAGTTAGACTCATCAAAGGCAAGGCCTTGTGTCAGATCTTTGAGGATCATGCACCAGAAGGAAGGCCTGGGCACCTCTGTGGCCTCAAATCTCAGGAGCACCAGGGCTGAAAAGGAGAAGGTCCTCGTTTGAGAATAGGCGATTTCTGATAAGTAAAGTTCTTCCCTTGGGCTGGAGCCAGGCTGTACCTTCACATTGGTTTTTGTTATACCCTAAAGGTACATCTGATTTATTTTGATAGATGCTTAAATATTTACTGATGGTTTATAAGCTCACCCTTTCTCTCAAGATCTTCTTCTTCATAATTAAACAATCTTATTCCTTCATAAGTTACTGCATATTCTCCAGTTCATGAGTATCTACCACCCAGAGGTATATTGAACACAGTTTTCCTGTTGTCTTCTCAGGGGTGTAAAACACCCAGGACTGTATCCATTAGGGTACCCTTGCTTATTCTGCATTGGGATCCTGTACATTTACCATTAAGCAGAAGAAAGTTGCATCAGCCACATCATATTTTCATTGTCTTTTGAGCTCTCACTTCAACCTAAGTGCCAGGTCTTTTTTTTTTTACATTATTGGGGGTTGAACCCAGGGCCTCGCACTTGCATGTTGTGCAAGTGTTGGACCACTGAGCTGCACCCCCAGCCCATTTATTTTACTTTTAGAGACAGGGTCTCACTAAATTATGCAGACTGCCTCTGGTCTCGAACTTGTGATCCTCCTGCCTCCACCTCCCAAGTCGATGGGATGACAGGTGTGCACCACCTCACCCGGCTCAGTGCCAAGTCATTTATGAGTGTCTGTTGAGTTTGATTTCCCATACCTTGTACTGAGACGGATTAACTTTTTAAATTATGTCCTCATTTCTATAGTTAGACTGTTGTCGGAGGCCAAAATCTTTTAAAAGTTCAGTTTCTCAACCAGTGGTGGCTACCCATTTCTATCTGTGTTCACTGCAGATTTTGTGAGCGTGGTTCCCCTGTTTATCTCAGTTGTTAGTGAACAGCATGTACTTCTACGCCTTTTCCCAGACTGGCTAATCTATCTTAGTAAGTCCATCTCACTATACTTGTATAAAACTCGTATTTCTCATCTTGTCTTTTTATGTGGTACAGAGGTCAAGGCTACTGTGATGGCTGTGAACTCCAGCAGTCACCCTTTGTTGTTGTTAGGTGCCATCGAGTCGAGTCTGACTCACAGCAACCCTTTATAGGGTTTTCAATGGCAGATTGTTTCGGGATCGTCTCGGGAGTGGGTTGCCATGTCCTTCTCCCATTTTTGTGGTGCTGGGAATCGAACTGGGGACCTCAGAGATTGCAGAGCAGCACTCTACCAACTGAGCTAAATCCCACCCCCACAGTCACCCTTAGTAATTGTCAAAGATGGATCCGTGCTTCCCAGCTATTTGCCGATGACTGATTGCCAGCTTCCTTGTGAGTGGTCCCTGGAGGCCCTTCGGCATTTTAACGATGACCATCATAGGAGCCTACCAGGCTCTGTTCGTGGTATCTCAGAGCTCACCAGCACTCACTCTGCATCTACTGATGGTTCCTTTTGCCGTGGCTCATGTTCCAGACACAGATGTCTTCTTGTCTACCTTCCCCAGCGCAAGTCCTTCGGAAAGGGTTATTTGAAACCTAATGAGGTCTTTATTTTCCATTTTAGTGCTTTTTTAACCTTAGGAACACAGACTTGGGTTAATCCTAACTCTAGATTCGCAGTAGACTCTCACTCATACATGAGTGGCCTACTTTTTGAATATTAGTTATTTAGTCATTTCTGGTAATGTAGTAGTTGTTGTTAGGTGTCATCAAGTCAGGTCCAACTTACAATGACCCTATGTAAAACAGAACAGAATGCTACCTGACGCTGTGTCATGCACATCACCTTTTTATGTTTGAGCCCATTGTTACAGCCACTGTGTTTCTTCTCATTTGGAAGTGTGCCACATCAGCAAAAGGAGGTCCCGGGGGGCTTTACTCCATTCCTGTCATGAAGGTCGACTGCACTTTGAGGAGGCAGCTCTTCCCCAGTCATTTCTTGAATGCCTTCCAGCCTGGGGGGCTCATTTTCCGGCACATATTTGACAGTGTTTCTCTGCTATTTGTAGGGTTTTCAGTGGCTAATTATTTCAGGAGTGGGCTCCTGGCTCCCTCTCCCTAGTTTGTCTTAGTCTGGGAGCTCAGTTGAAATCTGTCCACCATTGGTGGCCCTGCTGGTATCTGAAATCTCCATGGCATAGCTTTCAACAGCACAGCAACGCGCAAGTCCCCAGAGCACAACAAACTGACAGGCATGTGAGGGAATAATGTAGAGTCTACTCATTACCTCACCACCCACGAGAAAAACTATGACCTTGGTTAGGCCACATATGTTCCTCCCACTAACCCAGACCTGCCTGGCCCACGAGGAAACCATCATCTCTGTATTCAAGATGCCCTGGGTTTTCTTTTTATATAACATTTGCATATATGTTTTTATTAAAGATATTTTAAGTTTCACTTGGATTTTTAACTTCTAAAAGGGCAGAATGCTTTAGGCAGTCTTTTAGGGTTTACTTGTTTCCTTAGAATTGTTTTCTAAGATTCACCCCTATTTCGTGATGGATGTGTTGCTGGAGTTCATTTGTCCCTACTATTGTGTTGTATTCCTTCAGGCAGACACACCATCACTAATTCATTCACTTTTTTCTTGAGGGGCCTTTGCAACACAACCATGTTTTTGCTAATATGACCAGAGACCGAACTGCTGCTGCTCCTTTATGCCTCCTATTGTGCAAAAGTCAAAAGCTGTCAGATATACGAATGTTCCAATTAAGGAGAAAATGTCACACTGTTTTCCAAACTTATAGCATCAGTTTATATTCTAACAATCATATATTCTGATGGTCCACTTCCTCTCTCATATTTGATACTATGTGACATTGTTTTTTGTTAGCCAAATGAGTATAGAAAGGATATGCTACTGGGGACTTGATTTTTATTTTTCTTGGCTAGGTAGTTTTCTGTGTTTGATACTCTCTTCTCTTCTGTGGCTAATTTTGAAGCAAAAGAACTGATGAGTAGTTCTACATGTTCTCTCATTATTACCATTATTATTATTACTTGTTGTTGTTGTTAGGTGCCATCGAGTCGAGTCTGACTCATAGCGACCCCATAGGGTTTTCAATGGCTGGCTGTTTCAGGATTGCCTTGGAAGTGGACTGCCAGGTCCTTCTCCATTATTATTACTACTCTGCTCTAAATCCCATCCTTTGCCTTATTGTCCTTGTTTTGATAATAGCTTGAAAAATCACTTAAAATCTTTGCATTTTGGAAGTCCCACTTACTCTAATCTTTATGTTGTTATTCTTCTGTTTTGCAGGTTACTACCAGCCCATTTCTATCACATGTCCCTCCTCTTTTGTAAAGAAATCAGAGGATTTCTGGTGCACCCAGTTGGTTTGCTGCTGACACCTGCAAAGGTGTCCTCACCATGGGCGCCCTTGCTTGATTTCTTGGAAGGTCCATTTGCCTCCCATCCCGCCTGCCCTGTCTGAAGCTGCTCTACTCTGATGGAGTGTGTTTAACAGTGTAAATATACTCACATAGAAGTTTCTGGAGTGAGCTCTTTAACATTAAATATTCAATAATGTTTCTGCTCTTGAGGTTCTGGCTAAGAAAAGCTTTTCTTTTCCTCTTCCTTGTCTTACTAACTTTTTGAAATATTTAAGATATATGTTAAGTTACGCCCAATGTCTCATATTTATTGATTAACGTGGTAAAATGTCATGTTGCTTTCTTAGGAGAATTTTTTTTATCCATCTCACCATTAACACTGTTAATCAGGTTTAAATCCATATTGGAAGTTTCTAGTTTTGCTTCCTTAATCTTCTGAGGAATTCTCCAGTCAGAAAAGCAACTGGAAAATGTAGGAAATATACTTCTTTTGCAGAATGAAATTCCCGACAGACACCCACAAGCTGAGGTGCCTTATCTGCTGCTTTATAGATTGACATCGTTGCGTTGGAATTCTGTGTTTGATATCTGAACGGTCTAAAGTTTCATCCATCTTTTTCTATTTTTCTTTTAAGTTCTGTATTCCATGATTTGCCTCCTATGTATGCAACGTATTCACCTGGTGTGCGATACCATTCTTCCCTGCCTAGCATTTACCATCCTGACCCAGAGAGCCAAACCTTGTGTTTCAGGAATAATATAACTTCCTGTTTACTTAACGTTTTCGTGCACACCTATTACATAGGTGCAGTTTGCCATTGAAGAATATTCTTCCATGCCTGCGAATCCTTCTGTTTCTGTCCTGGGCCTTAGAACATTTTTGGAGAGCTGTTAGAGTTTTCTTGTGGTCCTATCAAACTCAGCATCTCACCCTCACAGTGAAACTGTCACAGGTCTATGTACGAAGCTCTGTTTCCTCCTTTGGTGAGCCTGTTCCCACGCCTGTTGTTCCAAATGGAATGGGTGATGCTCTGGCCATATTTGTTGAAAGAAGAATGAAAGAAGGTGACACCTCTTTTCAGAAGTTGTTTTTGGGCAGGTGGAAGTCTCACCTTTGGTCTGCTCCTTCCTCTCTTCCCTCCATCTCCATACCCAGAGTTCCGTGCTTCTTTGAGTTAAAAGCGTTTTTCTGATTTGTAACTCGTACTTCACCTTTTGCCTCTGTGCATCTCAACTCATGCACTGAGCACTGGCCAAACTAAGAAATAACTTAGAACAACTGGAATAATTGAATGTCGTGGCAGTAACTTCCTCCTACCATGTGTTGTTAGGTGCCTTTCAGTCAGGTCTGACTCATAGCAACCCTATGTAAACGGAACAAAACATTCCCTGACACTGTGACATGCCTGGCACCATATCAGTGCTTCTCTACTATTCATAGGGCTTTTGATGACTAATTATTTTTGGCATTGTTTCAAGAGTGGGCTACCAGGTCCTCTTCTCATTTTGGTGGTGCTGAGAATCGAACCCAGGGCCTCAGCATGCAGAACAAGTGCTCCACCAACTGAGCCACTATTGATTAATGACTAGCTTCCTTTGGCCACCATTGTGTTCCAAATCCTGAACCAAGATAATTGTAGCAGCTGAGATTTGTTGAAAGCTCATTATCGTTTAGACGCTTTTTCTCATGTGGCAAACATTTTACAAATATCAATCCATATGATCCTCGTAGGAGCCCAGTGCTCTTTCTTATTCCCATCTTGAATATGAAGAAAGTGAGACATGGAGAGATGACACAACTTGCCATCCTTGAACAGCCAGTGACTGGAAGCTTCAGCATTGAACCAGGCACTTGTTCGCTGTGTCTCCTGAGCCCACATTCCCAAACCCCAATCCCCTCTGCCTCCTTAGCCAGCAAAAGTTCCAGCCGTGGAGTTAGATAAGAATACATGCATGGCTTAGCACAATTTGTTTATCTGTTGTGGGGAAAATAATGGAATAGTCAGATTTGTCAATTTTGTGTGTAAAGAATAATATTAAGAAAACTTCACTTTCTTCCTTTGAGTAACATAGAATAAAAACTGAGCTTTTAAAATATTACAGCTATCATTTCAATGACTACTGATTTCTGGTCATTTTAAGTAATGACTATTACATGACCCTGTATTAATGTATTGTGATGGCAGCATAAAAAAAAGAACTGGGTCCTCTTTAGGATTTGCAGTTTGGTTTGAATGAGGCAAAGGCATGAATAAATAAAATGAGTAGTATGCTGTAGACCTTAAAATTATTTGTTCAATATGAAATAGACAATTTAATATTCAACATATATTCAACATTGTAAAAGCACAATATGTGGAATATAATTTTCTTTTAGGTCATGAATTCACTAGCCTTGTTAGCTGAGTGTTGTATCCAGTATATATGTTTACGCAATGCTGATGATAAATTAATACAAATTATTTGGTATTTATGTTAAACAATTGTTCTGAAACTCCCTCCTCACCCTATTCTTGTCTCTCTTTTTTTTTTTTGACCTGTCTCAGAGTTGTCATGACGAAGAAGATGATGATGGTGAAGAAGAAGTGAAGAGCTTTGAAGTAAGATGGATCTTTCTAGAATTGCCTTGCCTCTGTCTTGAAACATTGTTTCATAGCTTATAACTGACCTTTATGTTTCTTGCTCCATGGCTTACTGCAGCTTATTGTGTGGAGGAACTGCATGTCAGAGCTGGATGGACAAACCTGAGTCCTAACATTTGCTGGAGTGTAGACCAGGGGGCATAGCATAGCTAATCATACGAGAAAGCCCATGTGCTGAGAATGAGTGGTCCTGAGAACCCTCAGAGATGAGACCCCTTCCAGTTCTCACTCTCAGTGATGCTGTGCTTTGGACTTTCTAACCCACATGCGAGGAAAATATTTGTTGAACAGCAACATGACATGAAGTCTTTAATGATACCATTGGTTGATATTTTTTAACTGAATGGAAGTTTTAAAGATTTGGCCTCTTGACTTCTGCCCAATTAGGTCACTCATTCCATGCACATATGTAGATGGTTGCACATGATCTTGTTTGCTTGCATGAGGTAGGCCTGCCTGTATTCCTAGGGCTAGATTCTGTTTTCTGATTATTTTCTCAAATGTTCTCAGCTTTTAAATACCTCATATGATTTGAAATGTTATTTAATGTTAATTAGCTGGAAGGAAGGTTAATATTGTTTTCCCTCTTTGCTTACAATGTACCTTTGCTTTTTATTAGAATAGCTAGTTAGTGTTAGACACCCTTCTTATTTGCTTTTTTTTTTTTTTTTTAAGAATTTTCACAATGAAATTGAGTGGCAGGGAATAGAGATTAGATTCTTTTCCTCCTTTTAACTTATATCTGGACTTTGAGCTAGAAGTCTAGAAATATATCAATAGCCAGCAATGAGTGGGGGACCCACAAAAATATGTAGCTAGGCGGTGAACTTAGGATAGGCAGTGCTGCTTCCAGGAGCAATTTATATGAAAACCGCTGCAGGACTAATGTCAGTGTCCAAAGAACATAAGACACTCACTTGAGAATGATCCATGGCTATTGCTGGCTGAGAAAAATGCCCTAAGATCAATTTCTGATATGATACTATAATCTTGCCTAATCTATGTGTTCTAGTCTCAAATCCATCTTTATTGCTAGGATCCCAGTAGCTTAGAATGATCAGCAAACAGCCAATACTACTATTTCCCTGAAGGGCACCCATGTGTGGTCTGTTGGTTGTCTTCAGAGCAACTGTTTATTGCTATTTTGCTTCTTGTCCTCACCCTTCCTTAAGGTCACAGGATCCCAGCGCAGCAAGGTAAAACCATGTATATGTGTGTATTTGTCTGGGTCTGAGTTTTCAGTTTCTTGTGACATTTACCTTTGTTAGACCCAACATCTTGGACTCTTTTGTAATAAAACGTCTTACAAATCCTTCCACAAGTTTGGAACTTCAGTGTAATTGGTTTCTTCAGGGCCCCTTCCTTGGCTTATTCATCTTGCCATTCAAAGGACTCACAATTTGAAATTTTCTCCTCCGTGTCACTTTCAGCCGCATACCCTGCTGGATGAAAGAGTCCAGCCTTTGGTAGATAAACTTGCAGCTAGGGACTGGTCAGTGCAGCCTCCAGTCTCCTCCCTCTTGGTGGTTTTTATCCCAGTTTTCACAGACATGGTCAATAGTGTTGCTGGTGAGATTGAAGAGACTCTGCCTTTCATTGTGCTCCTAGTACCTGGAGGTTACATACCATCATTTCAATATTGCTTTTGGTGTTTCCCTAAAGGGAAGAACAGGATGACTATTTTATCTCTTTATATTTTAAGTATTTGGTCTGGAAAAGTTGCTGAGAGAGAATAGTTTGACCTAGAATTGCAAGATGTTTTCCTTCAGTATGGATCCTGCTAAGCATCATTTTATTTTCATGAGGCTATTTAATGGGAAAATTGGTCATAAACATCTCAGGCAAACAAGGCTCATAATGACTTTAACTTAAAAAATGAATTTCAGCACATGAAGAATTTATTCAGAATAAACAAACTAATGTTTTTAACTCACTGTCAGGAGGACTATATTGTTCGTATTTACATATCCTGATCCTTGCACATTTTCAGAAAACCCTATCAGATACAGCTCCACTGTGATGGATACAATCCTTAATGGAACATAATGGACATAACAGTAACATGTTATGGACTTCCATAATAAATAATAATGGGTCCAATAATAATTTGATAGATTGTGAATTTTTTAGTCCCTAATTTTCTCAGAATTCCTCTGAATTGTTGGGAAGTTAAAATGCAAAAGATCTTTCTAACATCCGCCATTTGATTTCCTGGTAGCACAGAAATTCATGTCCAAGCCTACGCTGATAACTGCCTCACAAGGGTGGATAGAGCAGGCCAGGATGACCAAGAGTTGCTGGTCAGGAAAACTGCTTTGAAGGAAGAATGCAGTTCTAGGGAGCCCTGAAAGCAAGTACAGTTTGGCCAATAGGGGCAAGTTTAGTGGCGTAGGAAAGACTCTTGATTCAGGAAGAAGTATGAGGGGAGCCTAGAGGTGGATTCTCAGTGTTCAGAGTGCAAGAATGGACCGTGCTAAGGACAGGAATCAGGTGTGGTATGGAGCCTGGCCAGAGGGAAAGGGAGGGCTACCTGTAGCTTTAGAATGGTGGAAAAGTTCATGTAATAGTGAAACCTGGTAATAAATTCCAAAAAAGGAAATATGGACCAGCAGCTACAACTGTCCTAGGATCAGACAGGGTTTTAAAGCTGCCGGTGATTGCCACATATTCGTAAGTGTGACACAGTCAGCCACATTTGGGTATTTTCACTTTCTAGCCAGTTGGTCTTCATGTTATTTGGGACTTGTTGTTGTTAGGTGCCGTCGAGTCGGTATCCGACTCATAGCGACCCTCTGTACAACAGGGGAAACACTATTGTCAGTGCTTCTCTGCTGTTCATAGGATTTTCAATGGCAGATTGATTTTTGGGAGTGGGTTGTCAGGTCCTTCTCCCTATTTGGGGCTACAATTTATTATTTGTGCCTCATTTTGTAGCATGCTATTCTTTGCAAAATATATAAAAGCTTACACAATTTAGAAACAATTCGATACAATCAATCACTTACAAAGATATTCTTCTTGGAGGTTGATTATGTAATACCAACCAAGCCATGAAAACATGTAACTAGAGGATTGGATTATTACTTTCTTTATAAATTTAATAATTTATCAGACTGTTCACATTGACACATCTGATTATTTGACATAATTTGTAAGTAATCTAATAGTAGAATTTTTCATGTAAGTTATAATGAACCTGAAAGGTCATTTGGCAGTTTCAATATTCTTATAACAAATTATGTTAAATAAGTTTAGAAAGAACATAAAGTATGAGGTAAATAAATTTTATCACTATTACTGGTTGATTATTAATATTTGCTGTAGTTTTTAACTAAATTCTTTATAAAACATTCAAAAAAGACATTAAGAAGAGGAAAGAAATAGTATTCAGAAATGTGATATTATAAAAAAAAATTCATGAGGAATACAGAAAGCCCAAGAAACATGGAAAATAGTAAATGGGGACCAAAATGCCAAATATTTGCCAGTTCTTTTCTTCTTCCACCATGTGTACATTTTATTGATATGACCCTGTTAAAACCTTTCTTTTATAATTTATCAATTCCCTATTTACTCTATAATGTAATGAAAACATGGTTTGCCCCTTTCTCTTCTATTCACAGGGTTTTCAATGGCTGATTGCTTTGGGAGTGGACTGCTCAGTTCTTCTCCCCTAATCTGTCTTAGTCTGGAAGCTCAGCTGAAACCTGTCCACCATGGGTGGCCCTGCTGGTGTCTGAGATAGGAGTGGCATAGCTTTCAGCATCACAGCAATAGGCAAGCTGCCACAGCACAACAAGCTGACAGAGACATGGAAGACACTTTACCTAGAGTTACTTATTTAATAACTTTATTGAATACTTCATTATTTTTAGATTTGTTACTACTTTAATGGGGCTGGGATTTAGCTCAGTTGGTAGAGCGCTGCTCTGTAGTGTCTGAGGTCCCGAGTTTGATTCCCAGCACCGCAAAAATGGGAGAAGGATGTGGCAACCCACTCCCAAGGCAATCCCGAAACAATCTGCCATTGAAAACCCTATGAGGGTCGTTATGAGTCGGACATGACTCTACGGCACCTAACAACAACAACAACAACAACTACTTTACTATTAAAACCATAAAAAGAACAGGTAAATCTCATTAATTGAAAAGGAAGAAATACTTTGCCAGTTACCTGCAACAAAATCAATTACTGCAGTTCAGTGCTTCATTTAGCTTTTGAATTTTTCTTAAGCCAAAGCAAAGAGTAATACATATAAAAATAAATAACAATGTTTAAAGTCAAATAAGTTTATTTTTATGAGCACAGTGGGTTTTTTTTTGTTTGTTATGCTTTTTATTTGTTTCCTCACCAAGGTCATCAAAAACCTTTGGTGCCATAGTGGACCGCGTTTTTAGTCTATGATTTCTCAAAATACATGGCAATATTCTCTAGAATGTTGTTGCTTCTATTGCCCTCATCAAAAACTCTAAGGATATGACTTTAAAATGGTAATCCAGTGAAAGATTTCTGTGGAATATTAAGGAGCTGTAATACAGATTTATTACTCACTGAAAACCATAATCACAGTGGAGCTTAGGTAAGCCAGGGGAATGGAGCATTAACTTTTCTCCTAGGCCATCTTTCCCAAATAATTAGGTAAGCTGCATCTTCTTTTGGCAAATACCCAATTTCTAACTCAGAGATTAATTTTCTCACATGGCCCTGAGGTCCTATTTTTCTGTACTTTGTATTAAGGAAACTCTTGTGTCTTAAATACTAAATATGTCTGTGGTAGAGTTGCTGTTCTATAATAAAAACTCAGGGGGTCTAGCACGTTCCCTCCTGGGTGGGCCTCAGATGTAACTGGAAGGACATCATGCCTGCGAACTTAACTCAGAGCAACACCCACCTCATACTTCAAAGTATGGAAGGATCAGTTTAAAGCCCAAATATCTTATGAGCTGATACTATTTAGCACTACTATGTAGATAAAACAGCTTTTGTCTGCCCCTCCAGACATCTCATTTTGAAGAATTCCAGTTTTTTCCCCTTTGGCAATTCTGAAAGCACTAGTTGGCTCTGAGATGTACTACCCCCAATAGCTACATAATTTGAACTTTGGGTTTAGTTAGTAAAGAGAACCCTTAAATGCTTAAATATTGAATAAATAGCTATGGATATAAATAATATTGAACCACTTCTTCTTTTGTCAGGAAAATTATGATTCTTTATAATCCTACTGCAGAAGTTATATGCATCTAAGCAGACAGATATGTTACTGTTAGAGGGGTAAGGGGGTTGTGGGCTAATGCTGATGCAGTCTGCCAGCTTCATTTTTATGTCTGAAATTATTGATCACAGACGATGACCACATGTGTTAGCTCAGATTTTCTAGAAAACAGAGGTGGAGAGCTTGCGCACTGACACTTCACTGATTTGGGAAGTGTTATAATCCCAGGGAAGTAAAAGTTGGGGAGAAGACAGAAATGACGTAGGAAGGAGGGAGGGCCAGCGCAGACAGTGTGTTCTTGAGCTAACACAGCTGTTCCGCAGTGCGGCTGGGCGCTCAGCTCTGTCTGCCTCTGCAGGGCCCGCAGGCACGAGGGTCAGTGCCCCTCAGGGAGGAAGCATGAGCGGCTCATAGCTCATGTTGGCCAATCACAGGAGTTCATTTCTTCATGGTTCCCATTGATGTGAGCTGGCTCTGCTGAGCAGCCCTGGGGAGGCGAGAGCCACCTTGGGTCCAGCGTGGTCAGGACGCAGGCCCTGTGGTCTCCTCCATCTGTGGAAGGGGGGCTTGTGGGTGAATAGTTGGGGTGGTTGTTGTTAGGTGCCATCGAGTTGTGTCTGACTCATAGAGGCCCTCATAGGGTTTTTAATGGCTCATTGTTTCAGGATTGCCTCAGGAGTGGATTGCCACATCCTTCTCCCATTTTTGTGGTGCTGAGAATCAAACTCACGACTGCAAACTCAGAGACTGCAGAGCGGTGCTCTACCAACTGAGCTAAATCCCAGCCCCAGTTGGGGTGGCAGAGTCCAGCTTTTATAGGCACTTTGTGGTATCAGCCATTTGTAGGGCCACTGTGGCTCAGAAGCGAGGCGAGGGACGAGGGCGTGGAGAGAGGGGAGTTAGGTGGAAGAGGGGTACTGGCCCTGTATAGGGAAAGCTCCCACAAAGCACAGTTCTCTACACTGTGTTGATAATCCATGCCTGTGAAAATGGGGACCTAAATGTCAGACCGTACATGTAGAAGACCTGAGTAAAGCTACAATTATGCTTTTTCCACATGCACAGTAATTGGACTTCATGTGCTGTCATTTTTAAAATAATCTCAGATGAAGGTTGACCAAGTTCTGTACAGTAAAGGGGAGGCAGCAGAGTCACTGAGAGATAGATACTGTCTGAACAAACACACTGGATGAACTGTGTCTGAATCCCAACTCCACCACCTACCTGTGTGAGCTAAACCTTCAATTTCCCTGCCTGTAAAATAGGACTATGTATGATGTCTACTTTACAAAGCTGTCATGAGCATTAAATTAGTTGATACATGCCTGACTCTCAGACCATTGACTATCACCTAAAAAGACCTGTGAGTATTTGATGATGTTGTTACATTTAGTAAGCTTTACTTTCTCTGCTAAAAACAAGTCATGGAAACCCAAGAGAGAAGCTGCTATTGCACAGGGAGCACAGGTCGACACGCTAGGCAGAAGGCCTGGATACTCAGGTTCTTCTTAGATGAACTAGGTGTTCTAGGGGTTATAACTGTGTAAAAAAAGTTGGCTGGCTTGCCATTCATGCATAAGTTGTTTTTCATTTTTCAAGACAGCTTCACAGTTCTTCTAAGTACATAAACATGGTATTAATAAATTACATAAATTACATAAATTATTACATAAATTACATAAAATTACATAAAGTACATAAATTATTAATAAATTAATAAATTACATAAACATGGTATTAATAAATTAATAAAGACACGCACTTTTGTTACTTTTCATCTAAGCTTTTGTAAGAGATTGAAACGAAAATAAATTCTAATTTTTAATAGTAAGAATGTCAGTAAAAAGTTTTGTAGAAAATAATGTCTAATTTCTGAATATGCATGTGCATCTCCACCTTTTCCTAGTTTTGTATTTGAAGTATCACATTATACATAATATGGTAAGATAAAGGGAAACAAAAAGTATTGAGGGCCACAAGAATAAATGTCATCCAGAAACAAACTCATGCCGTAGAATCTTACCAGTTTTCCGTGAGTGTCAGCACGTTTGATTCCAAGCTTTCTAGAAGCCAAGTTAAAATGACATAAATTTAATTCTTCATTAAGTCAATATATGAAAAACAATTTGGGAGAAACAAAAACTGTTGCAGTTAAGGCCCAAGAGCATTTTTTCCTGAAGACCATGTATGGTATAAAATGCCCCAGCAATTCCAAGTAATTATGTGAGTTATGCAGTCATGTCTGCCTGTGCAGGTGGCACCTGTGGGCAGATTAAGACTGGAGTGGGCACCAGGTATCGGAAGAATGGCAGGAACAGGGACCCTTAAGACAGTCTGCAGAAAACCTCTCCTAGTGAAATAGGTCATGTGGGCTGGGAGCCGGGGTCTGTAGTCAGCGCTTGCTGGGTGCCTGCTGTCCCTGAGTTGATCTGGGACATGTAGCACTTGCTTTCTGTAGTTAGGGCTTTTAAAGCAAAAATAGGCAAATGAAGATTATTTTAAATTGATTTTTTTTTTTTTTTTTTTTTTTTTTTTTTTTTTTTTTTTGCTCAGGATAAACCGCATTCCCTCTAATCACAAGCTTAACTTTGCTAATTTGACAAGTTTTGGTCTTAGAGTTATTCTTTCCTCACTTTTTAATGCCTCATTAGTGGAGCTTTTTGTGATACAGCATAAATTTCGTCCATTTGGACTCTGCTAGAAACTGTTTCAATTCAGTTAGTTTTATTGCTTTTACATAGTTCTAAATTAGTTCTAAATATGCTGAATCCAGGAGAAACAATATTCCACCCCAAATGCAGGTGCATCTGATACTGAAAGAAATGAGCCATGAAATCATCTTCCGCTACATATCTAAACCTCAGAGCCTGCAGCACATTAACAGAAGGACACGCCTGTAGTCTGGGGTTTCTCTTGTCTGAATATATTAGTAAAACTTTGACTTTTTTAACAAACAAGGTTTGCTTTCAGTGAAGACATATATTCTTTTTTTTCCTGTTTTTGTTAAAAAACATTGAGAAGTAGGAGTCTGAAAGATTATTACACTATTTGAAGGTTCAACATCAAAAGGAATGGGTCATAATGAAAGACGAAGCATCAAATGAACACACATCAAAACATCAAAAGCCCACAATTTGGCAATTATTTATTTGCATTAGTACAATTCTAAAGGCTCATTTGGCCATTTACTGAAAATAAACTTACTTTCACAGTGTACTAGTTTTGTGTCTCTTTAAACTACAGATTCAGTTCGTAGTCATATTTTGGATTTTATTCACCAAGTACATGGTGTTACATTGTTTAGTCCTGTAATTTATTCACAGCTTTTGAACACTTATTATGTGCTATGTATCACTTATAGCACAATATATGAATATGCTGATTTTGTGGCTATGATGAAATGTGTTATTAAAGTTAGTCTTATAAATGTTTTCCTATGACTGTGGGCCATCCCTATCCACACATGTGAACAAGGCTGATCTACAGTTTGGGGAGCTGGAGGACAAAATTAGCTGACGTGAAAAATGAAACTCTTTTTGTTTTTCCCTAATCCGAATTGGCCAGTTCATGTTGCAGGCTGAATTATTCATATTGTTTCACTGTTTTCATCTTTGTTCCCATAAATATCCAATGGAATCTTCTATTATTGTTTGCCATTTTGAGATTCCATATCACCTTGTAGGTTATGACTATAGTTAAGATGTCAAATAAGGAAATTTGAAGTTGACTTCAACATTAATAAATAATATTATTATCATTGTTAGGTACCATGGAGTCAGGTCTGACTCATAGCAACCCTCATAGGGTTGTCAATGGCTGATTGTTTTGGGATTGCTTTGGAAATGGATTGCCATGTCCTTCTCCTGTTTTTGTCATGCTGGGGATCGAACTGGGGTCCTCAGAAAGTGTAGAGCAGTGCTTTACCAGCTGAGCTAAACTCAGGCCCTAATAAAGTATAGGAGATATTTTTTAAAGAATCCAGTTCCTGGAAACCTCTATCTTCTGACATTATATGTACTTCTATCTAGAGATTAAAGGGGAAAGCATTGTGAAAATCTTTGTTACTGGGGAAACAGAGGCACCTGGAAAAGCTTTGAGAAACCTGGAAAAACCTCCATTTTTTGGGTAAGACCACCCAAGGTTAGGACAGTCCCTCAGCAAAGGAAAAGGAAAGCTAAAAGAAAGGTGAAGCATTTAACAGAGAAAATACAGAAAGGCACCTTGGATATGAACAAGGTGGGCACCCCAAGGTATCAGGGACCTCCACTGATCTTCTTCTCTCTCCAGTTTTACCTTTATTTATTTACTTGCTTGTTTGTTTATTTTGCGGTATTGAGGGCTGAACCCAGGGCCTCACACATGCTAGGCAACTGCTCCACCACTGAGCTGCACCCGCAGCCCCTTTCTTATTTATTGTTTTATCTTGAGACAGGGTCTTACTAAGTTGCACAGGCTGCCTCTGGCCTCAAACTCATGATCCTCCTGCCTCCGTGAGTTGCTGGGATTCCAGCTGTGCACCACTGCACTCAGATCCCCCTAGTTTTATTGAAGTCAGAGTAAAGCAGAGGTCTGCCCAGTGTGACGTGAGCCATGAATGGAAAACTCAACCCAGCCTTTCCTGGACAGGTTGAGGGGGAAATAATTCAACATATTTTGATTAAATTTTGGTAGTGGGCCAGGTATTTATTTTCAGTTTGTTGTTGGGTCAGGAAGGAACAGGGTTTTTTTTTTTTTTAGTTGACCTTTTTTGCTTTTGGGTCAGCATAGAATAGTTAACTGGGTCTGTTGTCCATTTGTCTCCTAGTTTAGAGTCAGGAAGGAGTATAATTTAGTTTAACTCAGTTTATAGTCGTCCAAGAGCTGTTTTGTGTGGTCTCAGGAATAGCAAGAAAGAGCAGGAGATTGTTACCTGGATTTTACTATGTAGTAGTTGTTGTTAGGCGCTGTCCAGCAGGGTCCAACTCATAGCGACCCTCATAGGGTTTTCAGTGGCTGATTGGGGATTGCTTTGGGAGTGGATTGCCATATGCTTCTCTCATTTTTGCGGCGCTGGAGACTGAACCTGGATCTTCAGAGAGTGTGGAGCCACGCTCTACCCACTGAGCTAATAAACCCCAGCTTCTTTGTAGTTAACTAGGAGTTGTTTCGTGTGACCTCAGACTCAGGATATACCTGAGTTAGACAGGAATAATAAGTAAGAGCATGTTCATGTCATCAGTTTCCTTTTTAGTTTGGGGTCCCCTACTCTCGTCCAGTTGGTTAGTTATAAACAACCTGTGGGCCTTTATCACCTAGGGAAAGACGAGTGTTTACACATAATCTATCAGTGGAAGGCCAGTGCTTGAAAGTAATGGGTATTTCCATTGTGGATCCTGAAGCCCACCTCCTTCCCCAATTTTCCTAACTCCCTCCAGACCCTAATACCTTGGTAAAGTCTTGAAAATACAAAGAGAAAAGCAAACCACCGGGCTCTGATGGGATGCATGGACTACAGCCGTGGCAGCCTCACACTGCCCTGCTCAGAATGTTCTGGCAACTGAGAAAGTTCTGCAGACAAAGGGTGGATTTCTTTGCTGTCATCTGGGAGCTCTATTGAAAGTACTTTCTTATGTTTGTTTTGGGGATAAATTATTTTTTCCATCAAGGATCAGGGACAGTTATAATTTCTCCTTTTTTTTTTTTTTAATATTTTTTCTCCTATAAGGCAAGTTGTTGAAGAACCACTTGTGTTTTTTCCCGCCGATAGACCTTTCTGTGTTTCTTGTGATCAGATGCATCAGGTGTTCAGCCTTGAGGCACTGCTAGACAAGGTGGAAGAATAGTAGCCCCTTTGGTACACACTTTAATTATACATGGACTAAATTATAACATCAGGTATTTCTGCTGAAGGAAGCATTTGGTCATGAGTCTGATTTGTGACCGTACTTGATCCTGAAAAGACCGTTAGGATGAAAGAGTTATGATAAATTTTTGTGGGTTTTGGTAATCAGAACTTTTTGGCTAGGGGAAGCTGCTCTTATTTTAGTTAAACTTCCTTGGAATAATTCAAAGACTAAAGTGAAGTTGAAGGCATATGGTATTTATCTAAGACCTTTAGGCAGATTAACAGAGTCTGGGATGGGGAGGAAACCTTATTTTTAGGAAAGTACTTTCAAGGTGCTTTCAAAAGGTTTTGTCTCTAATGCCGGCCACACCCCTGGAGTCCCAGCACTTGAGAGGCTGAGGCAGGAGGATCTTGAGTTCAAGGCCAGCCTGGGCTCTAGTATTGAGATCCCTTATCAAAAAATGGAAATAAAAGATCTATTCCCAGTTTGCTTAGAAAAGCTAATAGACAATGAATTTGACATGGAAAAAAATCTTCTTTCCATGTAACCCATCATGTAATTGTCTGAAATCTTGCTGGCTTAGTTTTTCAGGATTTTTTTTATGTTATGATAGAATTTCATATGTTTTTATGTTATGAATGAATGAAAAAATGTTATATGTTTTTATGTTACGATAGAATGAAAAAAATAAAATTATATACCCAGAAGCAGTTCTCAAAGAACAAAACACCAGAAAGAAATATCACTGCAGAATTCTGAAGGGAGCCTCCAACTCGGTGTAGCAAACCAGAAATTCAAGGGAAAGGTTGACCTAGTCCTTTGTTATGAAAGACAGTATTTTCTGCTTCTAGATCAGTATTTCCTGTTGTCTCAGTTTTTTTGTTTCAAATGAGTCTCATTATCTCTCCTAGCCAAATTATTTCTACTGAAATATATATGACAGATAAGAACAAGGACAGTGATCTTTGCTCAGGGAGTTTATTTTTAAAGAAGGTGACTTGAGAACCCGTCAATTTCTTGCTCTTCCTGGGCTCAGGCATCAGGTGTGATTTCGATTACAAGGATACTGGGACTTTGGATTTCTTGGTCAGGTGGTTCTGGCAGGTTTTTGAATGGACGTACCCACTTTTGGAGCACAAATGTTAAATTATCCCGTGTTTTCCTTAAGGGTCTGTGTCACGCTGCCACCTGCTGCCACCTGCTGTCTTCTGTGGGTTTTGTGACGACTGTCTTTGTGTGTGCAGCGGGACAGAACTGGTTCCCTCTGCCCCCCTTGCCTCTTTAGTTGTGACAGCAGCAGGACAGTTCCCTAAGCTCATATTTTCTTACCATTTTCTTACTGAAAAATTCTTTCACACAAGGAGGTGGTTAAGCTGTAGATTCCATCTGTAGCTCTGGCGATGGGAGGAAAGTAAAAGATTGTTGGGTCTAAAAGGAAGAATCAAATGTTGCGCATCAACTTGAAACAGCAGCTGAAGTGCAGGCGAAAGGCTCTTCTTTCAGTTTTCCTGAAACTGTGTTGTAACGACAGTATGGTTTTGTGTGTCTGTGTGGTTCTGTATTCGTTTTGTTTTTGACTTCACAGGAAGAGGTTTAAACATGAAGGCAAAACCTTTAGATGTTAGCATGGCTACATACGAAGCACAGCTGCCTCTTTTTTTTTTTTTTCTTTTCTCTGCTTCCATTTAGGCCTATCACATAATTTAAGAGAAACATAAAATTTAACCACAGAAGCTTTAACTATCGAATGAAAAAAACCCTGATCAATTTTGTTTTCGCAGCACGATATTATCAAAGATTTAAGAAACAAATTTGCCAGCCTCGGCGAGAACTCTCTGGTAACAGCATAAATGTCTGTGTTGGTTGCTTTGATTTGAAGGTTTCTTTTTTTTCATTTGTTTGAGCCCATTTCTTCCCCCCTCCTTTTAGTTCACTTTATTTTTCATATTCTGTAACTAGCAAGCCTTCATTTTTTAAACCTCTTCCATCTTCCAGTGTCTATTTTCCGTACTTTGGATGGAAAGTTTACAGCGGCAAAGCTGCCGCCCTGGCTACCTCTGCTGCAGCTCCTTGCTCTTAGGTCATATATGTTTTGGCCGTTGTGTTTACGGACATGATACTAATTGAGCGTTTCATGTCCCATTGACTAAGCTTCTCTACCACGCCATGTGATGGACGCGCTATCATAGGGCTCTATGCAACTTCTATTCTGCAACTTATACTGCTTAGTTCCGTCTCAATTCTCCAGCGAACTGGATCGCTCAAGTGGATGATCATACCAGTCTTGAACTTGCTGTGCCTTTATATTTTCTTTTTTATTTCCTTCTTTATGTTCGCCGTGGTAGCTTAAGTGGAAAAGAACAAACTCCAGCCATTGCTCTAGCAGCCCCATGCAGTATCTTTTGTTACCACCAGAGAATACAAAATATAAAGGCACATTGCTTCTCTTATTCTTTGGGGGTCACCGGGGAGACCCGTATCATAAGTCTACTACTCAGTTGAAGCCTACCTTTTTATTCATATCAGCTCTCAATTTTGCTTAAACTCCAAGACGTCTCTGTTGATGTTTTCCTGTGATTCAGTGATAACTTCCAACTCGAGCCATTTGCTGAGCAGTATCAAGTTATGGCCATGACATAGGAGATTATAAAAAAACGTGACCAACTTGTGCACGAATGTATCAATCAGAAAGTGCAAGCTTCAATGATGAAGTACAAAACTGTATACAGGCTTTGGACTAACCATCCAATTAAAATTGAGAAAAAAAATCCATCCTGAAAAACCAGTACCAAAAAGTATATGGGGAAAAATATCAAGGGGGGAAAAAAAAAACCAAGAGTTGACTATGTGACTGTTGGATAACATTGTTGGTGTTGAAATGGTCCATAATGTTGTCATAGAGCCCATACATGAAGAGATGACTAAAAATATGGTCTATAGAAGCTGCTGTGCTTACTGACAGCCACTACATAATGGTTGGGATTTGTGTTCAGGAAAAAGAAATGGAAAAGCAAAAGCTTCTATACCAGCAAGCCAGACTGCATGACCGCGGGGCTGCGGAGATGGTACTGCAGACAATCAGTGCCAGCAAAGGTAAGCTTTGTTGCAGTCCCCAGCCAGGGGCCACTCTGTAGGTTGGTCCTTGCTTGCTGAGCATCCCCTCCTTTCAATCCCACTGATGGTTTAGTCCTTAGATTTCTGTTCATGACTATGTTGTTGTTGTTAGGTGCCATCGAGTCGAGTCCGACTCATAGCGACCCTCATAGGGTTTTCAATGGCTGACTGTTTCAGGATTGCCTCGAGAGTAGATTGCCATGTCCTTCTCCCATTTTTGTGGTGCTGGGAATTGAACTCAGGACCTCAGAGACTGCAGCGCAGCACTCTACCAACTGAGCGAAATCCCAGTCCATTCATGACTATAACAGGCAACAAGTCACACATACCAGCTCTCATCACTTACAGGGTCCAATATTGTGATTATGTTTTGGAAACTATATTGTGCTTGAATTCAGCAGACAGACCACATACATCAAGTCTCGCAAGGTTTTCTGGGAGGCCACTATATATGTTGATTTTTCATTGCTATGGCCAAAGTACCTAGCAAGCCTTCATTTTTTAAAACCTCTTCCATCTTCCAGTGTCTGTCTTCTGTACTTTGGATGGAAAGCTTACAGCGGCAAAGCTGCCGCCCTGGCTACCTCTGCTGCAGCTCCTATTGCTCTTAGCTCATATATGTTTTGGCTGTTAGGTCATATGTGTTTTGCTCTTTGGTCACACATGTTTAGGGGGAGGGAAGATTTCTTGAGCTGGTGGAGGTTTGAGTCCATGGGCCTTGGCTTCACTGATTCTGGGCCTGGGGGAGGCAGAACATCATGGTGGGCGGAGCCTGTAAAGGAGAGAGTTGTTCACCTTGCTGTGGGCGGGAAGCACAGAGAGCAGTGACCGCAAGGGGCAGGGGCAGGATACAGCCCCGAGGACATGTTCCTTGGGAACTACCTGCTCCAGTCGAGCCCCATCTTCCACAGTTCCACCACCTCCCAATAGTGCATTTAACATTTGAGTCCACCAGTGGGTGAAATCACCCATGGAGGCAGATGCCTCATTATCTAATAACTTTACGAAAGCCAGTGAACTGGCAACCAACCACCCAGCCATGAGCCCCAGGGGTCGCTTCCTATTCAATCCATAATAGCCAGAGAGTGAGTATTTTCAGCTTCTTGGACCAGGTGGTTTCTTACACATCTTCGCTTCTGCCCTAGGAGCATGAAAGAGCCAGAGAAAATAACAAACAGTGTGTCTGTGTTCCCACAAAACTTTATTTACACGAGCAGGTAGAAAGCTGTATTTGGCCTTCAGGCGAGAGTTTTCTGACCCTTGATTTAAATGTTGAGACATTTTAAGTGAGTCTTTTCAACAATTAAAGAACAATTGTCTTTCTCAGGAGCCAACTATTTCAAGATGGTTTTTCTTGGCATTAGTAATCTCTTCTTTGTGAAAACATTTTTAATGTTGTTTGTAATGGAATGAGAAAGTAATGTTGATACACTCTATTATTAAGCACTCTTTCCCCTAAATTATAGAAATTATTTTTATGCCAAAGTATATGTAAATAATATAAGAAGTATACTAAATGATAGACAAAAGAGTTAGGTTTTAAATTTTTGTCACTGTCCACATAACAAAATCGAGAACAGGCATCTTAATAAAGCCATGCTATATACATATTGAAAGTGATGAATGAAAATGATAAAATCTCAAATATAATA
The DNA here is from genome assembly GCA_007922755.1 of Pedetes capensis. Lineage (NCBI taxonomy): Eukaryota > Metazoa > Chordata > Mammalia > Rodentia > Pedetidae > Pedetes > Pedetes capensis. The sequence goes on along the minus strand of VMDO01001610.1, from coordinate 146,278 downwards.
TTGTTGGAGGAGGACAAGAAATTTTCCTTAAAGAAAGTTTTAAGTAGCTCATATTTAATTTAATGTACATGGAGTTTTGAATCTTAATAATTTCAGATCTCAGTGTTTCATAACCAGTTGTTTCTTCCTGTTCTTTTTTCCTATGTATTTGTTTCAATCTTTGAATATATTGCATAGAATTTAGTAAAAATACTGAGGGCAAAATGTCAATGTGCTGTTATTGTTTTAATGTTTTCTGGTACATAAGTTAGTCTGTATCCCTCCACCACTATACAGTTTTTAAGGGGTAGTAATAATTTTATAAATGTACCTTTTGAGGTAGGATAGGTTAACATAGCAAGTGAAATGATAAGGAATTCTCTCTCTCATGTTTTTAAGGTGACACTGGTCCAATGGTAGCTGCTACTTTGAAACTAGGAATTGCTATTCTAAATGGTGGGAACTCTACAGTTCAGCAGGTAAGGTCTTCAGGCCATTCACATAATGTACTTCTCAAACAAATGGACCACATGCAAATAGAACCACCTTAAAATTTCCCATTTCCTGTGTGAAATATGTTGTTGTGGTTAGGTGCCATTCAGTCATGTCCGACTCATAGCAACCCTCATAGGGTTTTCAATGGCTGACTGTTTCAGGATTGCCTTGGGAGTGGGTTGCTGCGAATCGAACTCAGGACCTCAGAGACTGCTGAGTGGCGCTCTACCAACTGAGCTAAATCCCACCCCTGTGTGAAATATGTCTTTGTTTTAATTTGCCACAATACTCAAAAAAGAATGTGGGAGGGGGAAAAAGTAATTACACGATAGTCATATAAATGCAAACATAAAATGCTATCAAAATATCCAGAAACATTAATCTGCTATGGCCTTTTACTTGTGACCTGTGAGTTCTTACACAAAAGCATGACCTACTCTCTGACCATCCTTACAGCAAACGAAGCATGTGTGCTTACAGAGCCTGGCAGAAGGAACCAGAACATTCTTTCCTTAGTAACTGACCACATGACTGCAAAAAAAGAGGAAAAATAAATATTTATCTACTTTCCAAAATATTTATCAAAACGTAATATTTTTTGCCTTCTGTTTTATTTCAAAAAACCTTCTAACGTTCAAAAATCTCTGGATCCAATAGAGTCTTGAAAGATCATGTAATATATACACTTGCTGTTTATAAAACTCATCTTTATTCTTTAGAATTCCAAATATATAGTCTACTACCTCCTCTTGACCCTCTACACCACATTATTTTGTTTTAAGAGACCAATGATTAATGTGCTTCATTTTTTGTTAGAGTAATTTATCACACCCCCAAAATGCTATGTGTGTTTTTGCATGACTTTTTGTGTGTCTGTGTGTATATACATATATACACATACTCGCACATACACTATTTGGGTATGAAGTCATATGTGCACATATGGATGTATATGTTGTTGTTGTTGTTAGGTGCCATCAAGTTGGTATCCAACTCATAGCGACCCTCATAGGGTTTTCAATGGCTGACTGTTTTGGGATACTTTGGGAGTGGATTGCCAGGTCCTTCTCCCATTTTTGAGATACTGGGAATTGAACTCAGGACCTCAGAGACTGCAGAGCAGTGCTCTACCAACTAAGCTAAATCCCAGCCCCATGGATGTATATACTTACACATATATACTATATGTGTGTATCTTTTTCATATTTATTTGTATTGCCTTTGACTCTGACGTCTGAAAAATATTCCTACTGAAGTTTTGACTTAGATCAGCCTCATTTAGAGCAGCACTGATAATAGGAATTATTCTCTTCTATTAAAGATTGGGAGAAAGGTAGTGCTTTCTTTCCTTAAACTTTTGAGTTTCCCCTTTTCATCTTATATGTGTAAATGCTCCTTGACTTGTAAACAGATACACTCATCACAAGTTGAAAACATTCTAAGTTGAAAATGTATTTACTACACCTGTGCTATGGGACATCTTAGCTTAACACCACAGCACACTTGCAGAGCATGGGTGGTTAACCCTCACATCTCGTGGCCAACAGAACTACGGTTCTGTTCTGCCACCCAGCATGGAAAGAATGCATCATACTGTATATCGCTAGCCCAGGAAAAGATCAAAATCCAAAATTTGAAATATGATTTCTACTGAATGTGTATCATTGTCAAATTATCTTAAAGTTGAAAAGTCCGCGGTTGGACCATCCTAAATGAGGGATGATGGTAAGGATATAGCTCAGTGGTAGAGCCTAGCTTGCATAAGGCATGGGGTTCAATCCCCAGCACTGAAAAACATCAAAATAAAAACAAATGAGAGGCCACCTGCAGTTTTTATTAGAAACCTCCAACACTTCCTGTTCATATTAGAAACACCTGATTTGCAATGCTATGTTATATGCCGACAAGACAGAGCCATGCATCACTTTAACATTTTTTACATTTATATTTAGCCAAAATATTAATCACAGATTCTGGACGTCACTCTGAGAACAAAAGGTAAAATAGTGGTAGTTCACTAATAACTCCTATACTTCAGAAAACAATCTGTGGCTGTTGTATCAGCATTTGGTAATCACAACTCTCAGGTCTGGATATACAGTTCAAGGAACCCATTGTTGCCTGGAAATCTGTGTAGAGCAGCCACATGGACTTCCTGGTTTATGGGTACTAAGGATCTGAATCTCCAGATACAGGAAAAACATCCCCAGTGCCACTCAGCCCTGATATTCGCGGTGCTGGTGGAGGTGTGGAAACAGCTCTCTTGTTCCACTTGTGTTTATTTACTGCCGCACCCAGAAATGTGCGGCCATCTTGCTTTGACATCTTTGCCACTGTTTCATGACAAAGACGATGCTAGTGATATTTAGAGGCACTGAATATTATTTTTTTTTACCTTTGTTCCATAATAGAGGCATGCTTGGGTTGTTTATTTACTTAAAACAACAGAACAGTTTGTGTTCAGTGGCCATGTGGCTTCTCTCTCTGTAGAAGATGCTGGACTACCTGAAGGAGAAGAAAGACGTGGGCTTCTTCCAGAGTCTGGCGGGCCTGATGCAGTCCTGCAGGTGAGCATTAGTCCTCTTCCCAGTTCTGTTCAGGAGCTTGCGCCTCAGGCCGTCAGCTTGGCGCTGCCGACAGCCATTCCACAAAGAGCTGTTAGTGAGGAAAGATCCCGAACGGTGGGTTGGTGGGCAGCATGTTGCAGCCTGTCTTGTGTCTTGGGGGTATCATGTCCTAATTACCGGCTTAGTGTTAGTGATGGCCTCACCTCATCTTCTCTGTGCTGAAATGGGGACCTTGGAGAACTAAGGTGTATTCTCCACAATGGAAAATGAGGCTGATATGATTTTGTTTAAAAGAGAGAGAGAGAGAGAGAAGAAAATTATATTGGATTTTACTTGAGTGCTTGTAAGTCATTTCTCATTCTTGTTCAGTGATTTTTAACCACCTAAGTTGTGATAAGGGCTGGGATTTAGCTCAGTTGGTAGAGTGCTGCTTTGCAGTCTCTGAGGTCCTGAGTTCGATTCCCAGCACCGCAGAAATGGGAGAAGGACCTGGCAATCCACTCCCAGGGGAATCCTGAAACAGTCAGCCATTAAAAACCCTATGAGGGTCACTATGAGAAGCAACAACAAGAAGTTGTGATAATCGTCTATTTTGTGCGTTATTCAGAATCATTCAGAGAGCATTTGTGTGAGAAACTCTGTACAAACTTAATGGCTTGAGCTATTCCGACTCCAGAAACATGATTACTATACTTCTGCATGTTTGCCAGCTTAGTAAGGTCCCCCTGAGCTGAAGCCTGTGAACCTTGTGTTTGATTTCCCTTGGATCATTTTGGTGTGTGCTCTGGGGAGAAGCAGGTCCGCTACTTGGAAAACGTGGTCGGGACGCACTGGATTGGGTCACATTTTCAGCATACATTAGCATGTGCTTCCCGTTCCAAGACATGTAGTGTTTAGACATTTGCTCTCCTGCACAAAGAAAATGTCCTGTGAGTCTTATAAACATTTCTCTCTCTCTCTCTCTCTCTCTCTCTCTCTCTCTCTCTCTCTCTCTCTCTTTTTTTTTTGGTAGCGTCCTTGACCTAAATGCATTTGAGCGACAAAACAAAGCTGAAGGACTCGGAATGGTGACAGAGGAAGGGTCAGGTATTCATCACCCACATTCAGAGTCCCCTGTCCCCTCCATCCCTGGAGCACATCCATGCTCAGTTACCCTTCCAGGCAGAGAGATAGGAGGTTGTTTCAAAATTGCTACAATGTTTACGTGACTCACTTATAAGTTCCTAACTGCAGGCTCACCTGGGTCACACCCCAAGACCAGCATTCCACCCGCCACTGGCTCCTTTTCCTCCCAGCCCTGCTATTATTGACACCCTTTCTACTACTTGGATTTTAATAAGAGAGTAAGGGTCTAGGAAGAGAAAGGCCCATTGCTAGACAGTTATCTGTGAAATTATAAAGCACATAGATGAGCCAAAGTAAAGAATATTTTTCTCCTTCCTTGGCCACTTTGTAGCTAACTGGCAGGCTCGGATTCTCCTCTCCTTAGGATAGCAGTTCATTCAGGCCTTTCAGTCTCCCACTCTCCCCCCATGACCTCCCTTTAAATGTCTTTATCCCTGTCTCTCTCACAGTCAAGGTCTTTGCAAGTGCAGGTTGTTGAGGAAAAGTCAGTGTAATTTTTGTACTTCAGTAATTCTCATGACTTTATTTACGTGTGTACAAGAATCATGATTCATGCCATCTTAGAATTTTTCCCTCTCTAAATAGAAAGTTTTTGGGCCTGGGATTTAGCTCAGTTGGTAGAGCACTGCGCTGCAGTCTCTGAGGTCCCGAGTTCAATTCCTAGCACCGCAAAAATGGGAGAACGGCCTGGCAATCCACTCCCGTGGCAATCCCGAAACAGCCATTGAAAACCCTATGCGGGTCACTATGAGTCGGATACTGACTCGATGGCACCTAACAACAACAACAACAAATAGAAAGTTTAGCATGTGATGCCTTTAAAGGGAAATCACCAATGCTACCCATTTATTTTAGGAAAACTTCTAAAGAATACAATTATCCTCACATTTTTTATTTTGATGGGGGCTTTTATGCCTGATTTTAAAACATTAGTTTTAGTGAGGCCCTGTGTGTTTATCTGTTTTTGTTTGTTTGCTCTGGCTTTGGCTTGTCATGTCAATATATTCATTTTGGAACATCAGGTCCTTTACTGGGGTAATCTTATTTCAAAAAATAAATATTTCTCCCATCTGCCATTTGTAGCTTTTGCTGGCCTTTCTGAAAAATGCTAGAATTAGCTTATTTTTTTATGTCTGTGTATTTTTGTTTTCGTTAAGAGGAAGAATAATTTCTTACTTCTTACTTTATTTAAAATTTATCACTTAGACACATTCTAACCCTGGTAGTACCATGTGGCTTCTGTGTTATTTTCTATGTGACATTTGAATATATAGATCCAATCATCAAATATAAGTTATCTGATTACTTTATTGAGTTAGCTACCTTCAAGAAGAGCTGGGATTTAGCTCAGTTGGTAGAACACCGCTCTGCTGTCTCTGAGGTCCTGAGTTCAATTCCCAGCACTGCAAAAATGGGAGAAAGACGTGGCAACCTACTCCCAAGGCAATCCCGAAACAATCTGCCATTGAAAACCCTATGAGGGTCACTATGAGTTGGACACGACTCGATGGCACCTATCAACTATCAACCTTCAAGAAAGATCCCCAGCACCACTATAAGCTTTCCTATCCTGAGGATCACATGTGGAGAAGCCAGGATCAGTAGTAGTGTCTTGGGACGATACCTGCCTGGCTCTGCCATCCCTCAGAGTCCTGGGTGTCTTCCAGCTGCCAAACACCTAAAAATAAATGAACTCTGACCACAGCCTGATTTCCCTGCTTAGAATTAGAAGCCACTTTCATTTCCCTTGTTGTTATTACCGCTTGGTCTAGAGTCTCCAAACAGAGCCTGTAGCACACCGTCTGTCTGTTAGTGTAAGTTCCCACCAGGGATCACTGGCCACACAGGCAGCCTTGCAGCTTTGCCGGCCAGATGCAGATCGGAACATTTTCCAGTCCCAAGTCAGAGACAAACAGAGCAGTGACCATTCTGGGCTGACAATTATTTGTGTCTGTCTATATAAGGTTGGGGCTGGGATTTAGCTCAGTTGGTAGAGTGCTGCGCTGCAGTCTCTGAGGTCCCGAGTTCAATTCCCCACACTGCAAAAATGGGAGAAGGGCCTGGCAATCCACTCCCAAGGCAATCCCAAAACAGTCAGCCATTGAAAACCCTGTGAGGGTCGCTATGAGTCAGATACTGACTTGACGGCACCTAACAACAACAACAACATATAAGGTTGGTTTAATCCATGCATTCTTCTTCAACGCACGAAACAATAATTGCCCAGACTACTTAATATGTGTTGTATTTTATTACCTTAGAAATAGAGAAGCGGAACCAAAGTCTCAACTTCTTTCTCTTTCCCATTTCCTTTCCTCCTGACTACTGTAAATGTCCACCTTCCCCTCCTCAGTCATCACTCATGAGCCTGGTAATTATTAAGAACGAGCTGCCTTTTGTTTCTTTGCTCTTTTATTTGCGATCAGCTTTGTGTAGAGCCATGACGGTGGTGGTTTTGTGCGTCCTTTTCCTTTCGTCCATTCTGACAAGGAGATTATTTAATTTCTGTCGTCATGCATCCTGTTATTTTGTAAATGTATACACCTAGCGTTCCTCTTTTCTGTTTTCTTCTTTCTACAAAGGCTTTCAGTTCGTAGTACGTTAGCTGTGAAGAGGCAACAGCATTTATGTTATGTTTCTGGACTTGTTTTGTTGTGTTTCGTTTATAAACGTTCCTCGTGGGCCCAGTGTTTGCACTGCGGCATGAATGAAGGAATCCTCGAACATGTGCCTCCGTTCTCAGTGGAATGTCTGTCTTGAAAATCCTGTGGCTTTATGGCTGCACCAATGGTGCACGAGAATCAGTAACACATCCAGGGTGAACTGTGGCCAGCTGAGGTGCTCTGCCCCTGGCCTTCCAAGGATGGGGAGGGCTACAGAGATTTTCTCCTTTTCTTTAAAAACATCACACGTTAAAAGAACTTGAACATGAAAGCTAATTGTCACCCTTGAGCTTGAATTCAAAAAACAGCTAGAAACAAGAACAGCTCTGTGCTCTTCCAACTAATGCAACAACAAAGGTGGCCTTCGTATTGTAGAGTAGCTTCTGAACCATATCATATGCAATGGTCGTAGAGAAGGGTGCAGGTATTGAATAGGACCTACTGTGTCAGCAAGGCTTTCAGTATTAAATTGTGCTTTCTAAATACACACCATTCCCTTAAACAAGAGACCTGTCAGGAGAATATGCCAGGCACCTCATCAGCTCGGTTAATGTTATACGGTTTCCCATACTGCTTTAAGAACCCTTCGATTCTCTTTGGCCATATGTGTAGAATTTCTGGCATGAGGCCATTCTGTGGTTTAAGATTCTATAAAAGTTAAGAAAAGCTCAGACCCTCACAGGAGGGGCTGCTTCTGAGACACCAATCTGTTGCCTATTTTTGCATTTACGGCAAAAGTTTCAAAATTGCTTTTGAACTTTTTAGGGTTACAAAAGCTATTCCTAATCTCGTGTTGAGATACCATTAAGAACTATGTGTTTATTTAAAGATTTCAGACGCATAATTTACATTCTTTTTCTACTGCCGTGATTGTCAAGTAGGTTAAATTTCCCCCATTTTGATAAGAACCAGGACATCCCACTAGTTAAAAAAGTTCTTGAGCACATGGGTTCAGTACATTGTGGTGTGCTCAGTGTTTTCCCTCTGTATATTTTATATTCGTGTAGGTTTTTCATGGCATAATGAAGTTCAAAAGCCAACATGCATATTTAAAATTTCATTCCACTCTTGGATTTTTCATTTTTTATTATTAGAATCATTTAACCAAATCATAATGGCCTTGAAAGGTCATTTTCTTGTGTCAAAACTTTTCTTGAAATATGGTAGAAGATATTGCACTTCATTTTTGAACACTGTGGCAGTCCTAGACTTCATAGACAAGGTAAAATTTTGAAGTTGATCTAATTTTATAAATATTGATTAATTTTCAAAAGTCTTATCTAAACATTAACTAACAATTACCCTTTTCCAAATTTCCATCTGTATTTGATTCTGTGTTATACTGAGGCTCTTAATGATATATTTATAGTGATCTCTCAAATTTATGTGAAGTTGAAGCCATGAATATTTATTTTTAATGAATTCGGCAAAATAATTAAATTTATGTGAAGTTGAAACCAAAAGATTGATTTTTAATGAAGCACAGCAGTTCCATTGATCTTTAAGTATTGGCTTCCCTAAATTCTTATTACAGTTTTTATTGCCTTATTATTGATCGTCTGTCTCTCCCTCAAGATTTTCAGAACATTTTCACAAGGGTGGCCTGGTGTTCTGCATACTTTGTTCTGCCAATCCTGTGGGAAAAACTCTTTTCAAGGAAAGCTTATGATGTTAGTTTATGGCTCCAAATAAATTTTCTTAGTCTCCTTGGACCATTTTTAAACTTGGAAGCACTCATTTATGTTTGAGTGGCTGGTTTGTGCTAATTAGTGCACTAAGTATTGGAGATGATTTGAGAGCTCTGTACTATGTAGATAAACCTGCAAGCACCTGACTCCCGAACAGTGCTCCCTGTGTGAGTGACCTTAGTGAAAGTACTTATCTGCAGGGGGTGTGGGGAGCAAGTCCCAGTGGAGGTGACCCCTGCTGTGAAGTAAGAGTCTCTCTAGTGGCAGAGGAAGCCAGAGACTTTCCAAGGGAGGGAGCCGTGCATGCAAGTTTAGGGTACAAAACCTGGCAGGCAGCAGTGAATACCCACAGGATGGGGAAGGGAGGGGATCAGACTAGAAGGTGGGAAGACAGTTTGTGGAAAACCATGAGGAACCTTGCCGGCCTTGCCCAGGAATTTGCCCTTTTCTTCCTGGAGGCATGGAGAGCCGTTATATAAGTAGCACTTAAGTGATGCTGTGTGGAATGTTAAGTGACCCACCTGAACTGAAGTTCCTGACACACAGGATTGGAAGACTGCACGGACCTCAATGCGTGCAGAGTTCTCATTTCTCAGGAAAGCTGCTGTAACAAACAGCTGGAGTCCTCCAAAGTGAGTGGGCCGGCATTGTCTCCTTTCTGGTAGTGGGAGAACGCTGAGGTATGTCTAGTGATGGACTGAGGTATGTCTAATGATGGACTGAGGTATGTCTAATGATAGACTGCAGAGATTTCTTCAGAGTTGGATTTTCACAGTTTTGGTGACAAATCCAACTGTCTTATCAGGAGGATTATCACTGGATTGGTGCCTCAGAAATAACTGCTAGGCATCATTGTTGTACATGGGTGTCATGTTAGGAGACAGGGACGTCAGGATCCTAATGCATGGATAGGATGAAGGACAGGAGGCATGTGGGGGATAAATCCTGCGCCTGAGAGGCATAGGCTCTGGCTGTGAGACAGTCAGTCTGTGAATCACATGAGAAAGCTAAGGAACTTTGGTTCACCTAAGTGACAGAATGTGCTTTGATTTTGTTATCCTTGGGGCACTCCTAATTCATCTTACAGTGTGGTCATTTTTGTTGTCTTCATAACTGGAATAGGAATTCACTGGAAATTTAAATTTAAGTAAATGTACTCAGTGGAATTTACCGGTTGTAATACCCACAACATACTGAAATCGGGTATTTAGCAATTTAGTTCATTTGCTCTATGGCTTCCTAGCTTTGAAACTTTACATTTATTCACCTCATACTTCGCAGATTTCAAAGCGCTTTTCTGTATTTGAATCAATTTGATTCTCTCAGCAGCCTGTGAAATAAGGAGGTCAGTTTGTTATTCCCTGTAGCAAGAGAACAAAACCAAGGTGAATCAAGTTCCTTCATGTCACACAGCGACAAATGCTTTGCCTCAGGTTCTGAAATAGATGAAAACAAGTAGGAGTTCCCAAAAGAACAGAAAATATGTGTGATGATTGTTAGTCAAAGATTTTAGTAGTTACAGATGCTCACTTTACAAAGTTGGAAAACTATAGCAGACTGGATGCAGAAACACCACATAGTCCTGAAATCACCTGCTCCCTGACTGACTATTCTACCAGACTTTGAACTTCTTCCGGTTCATCTCAATTATGTTAAGATTATGTTCATCTCAAAAGGTGCCTGGCTTAGAGGAGGCAGTCAGTGTTTATGGATGTTCACTGGAATCAAATTCTTTACCCAGTGAATAGCCAATCGATATGAGTTGAGATACTTAATTTCTCAGTTGTTTATTGAAACAAATGAGATTATGTTTACCTAATTTACAAAATTATTATAAACCCAAAATGATATGTCTAACAGAATCACATATGGCAGTCACTAATTAAATATTAATGGAGTCCATTTAAAAGAATACTCTTTGCTGAATTGTAGTATAATTGAAGAAGTCGTAACTAGTCCATTAAAACAGTGATATTAAAACTACCCACATGGAATAAAATACCTGACTTTTCATTATTTAACAGTATTTTTAGCATTCTCCCGTTTTTCCATTGTGCAAAATAGATGTTTGAGTCCTCTGAAGATAAGTAATCCAAATGATTTCCTCAGTTGGCAGTGAGGAACTTTTCAGTAGATGGTAGGGAGTCCTTGGAAGTGGCCAGTGTTGTAGTTTAGGCTGCCCACCCTTTAATCTTGTCATTATTAGAAATTAATTGATAACAAGACCTTTCAACAACACAGTCATTAGTTTTTGTAATCTTTTTTCAATTATTTTATCTACATACCAGGTAGTATTTTTACTTACATCATTAAACTATATTAATTTATTAATAAGTATTGGCAGTTAGCTCTTCGCTAACATTATTAGCAGTTAAACCAAGCTTTGTGTGGAGAATAGGCTGAGAATGTCAAGCTATGTCCATGGGCCGTCTAAGAAATCACGCACAGATGTTTTATTAAATTTAAACAGGTACTTGAATACTTTTCTATTAACCAGATAAAGCAGTTATGAATAGAACAGTGGTGTTTAAAAGTCTGTTAACTTTATTAAGTCTCTAAAATAGAATTTACCATTTCATTTGTAGCTTAAATAAATAAGGTTTATCAGTATTATTTCCAAGGGAGAACTTACAGTTTTAGAATATTTTGGACCCTTAGAATTAAAATAAAAAAATATAAACACAATACATATATTCAAATAGCTGTATTTATCAGGTAGGCATGTTGTTTCCATCTTTATGTTGTGTAATTACCACTGATTCTAATATATTCACCTTTTCACGGTTTATAAAAACCACCACAGATGAAGCAGAGCCAGTGACAGAGGTACAAAGAGTGAACTCATTATGAGCGGCTGCATTAAAATAACTCTCCCTCTATTACAGTATCTGACATCTTAATCCTCTTATAAAAATGAAGCCAGAGGAACACCCTTCCCCAGGTTTACATTGGCCCTCATGCAGCTATGACAAATAGCATTTTAAGAATATAAGAGCACTTTCACCTCCATCTACCCCTCTTTTGTTACCTGTTATTACTCTTGGTTTCCATCTTGCAATGGCATTTCTTTTGCATACATCACCAAATAGACTGTGGATCCTGTACCTTCTGCAGACATAAAGCCGTCCTCCCATCTCTGTTACTGGACCCCTCACCTGCAGCATGGGTAGTGGCAGCATTTTATTCTGGTAGCACTGTGTTCATTAAGCAGCAGCACCCTGGTTACACCTGCTGTCATCTGATGATAAACGAAGGCTTGACCCATCCCCTCCTCTCCTTTCTCCCCTCTCCCTATTTTCTGCTATGTGCCCTGTGTCCTTACATAGTGAAGTTACTTGTGTGTGTTTGAGTTTTACAGTTAAGGGAGTACTGTGCATGCCAACAATAAATAAAACTTTATGTTGTAAATCATTGTGCATGATGCGGAGAATTTTTAGGCACATAAGTAGACTATATAATATTTATATCCATGTTCGTTTTTCTGAATACTTCCTACAAGGGTTACTTATTTCGCATTGCATTTATGAACATTGAAAGCCTATTATATGGTTTATCCAATTTTCTGAAAGAGAAAAACATTGTAGATGGGTTCACAGGGAAAGAATCAATAAGTCTATACAACTAACTCATAATGTTTTGATTTGAATATCATTTTAAAGGAGTCTTCTGATTTAAATGGTTCATGAAAATGATACTTAGTATCATCAATGAAGAGTTTAGTTTGTTTATCAGCCTAAACTGTTCTCTGTTTTTTTCTACCTTGTCATGAACTTAAACATTGATGAATGGACTTATCAGCCATGTATGGAGATTGAAAGCAATATGCCTTTAACACTTGAACTTGCCCCAAGGTCCGATTTGTAGATTCCATCATTTTAGTTTGGTCACCAAATATCCTGTCTTGCAAGCTAGCGGGGAAATGAGTACAATGATTTTATGTACTTTTTAAAATGTTTATATTAGTTACCAAAATGGTTTTGCTTCCTAACCCTCCCATTATATGAAGCCTCTCACTTTGAAAGTCACAGACTGCGGACTGGTAAGTCCATCAGATCTCGGTCACTACCATCACTCCTCATCCTAGTCGAAGTGAACACATGATCATTGCATAGTTTTTCTTAGCCCAAAGTATTTCCGGTCTGTGCGAAGTTTTTATTTTTTTAACACATAAGCACATCCATTCACTGGCTGACAGCGTTTTTGTTTTCATTTTGCTCTCTGCACACATACAGATTTTCAGGCAGAGACTCATGACTTTGAATTTTTCTTCACGGACATGTCTTTCTCAGTCAGCTTTCATCTGTGTTGTGCTGTGGTGTTTGTTTCTTTCCTTGTGTTTTAACTTTTCAAAGTAAAGATGCAGTGATATCAAGATGCAGTTAAACTGGGACACAGGGTAAGGGACATGAGCCCTTTTCTGAAGTATTTTGAGGTTTTCATGATGCAGGGTAGCGTCTCTGACTGGGGGTCCATCGCCCCAGCCTTCTCTGTCAGGGTTGGCTCTCACAGCTGAGCTCCTCATGCCTTGCTTTTGGTTTGCTGTGTAGAATGAAGTCCCCTGTGGCTGTCCATCCTCTGGAAGCCCCACCCCCTTGGTCACCTCTCTAGTCCTGGCGTCTGAGCTTGGGACTGTTTTTTAGCTAGTGGGCAAGCTGATGAAACAGTCAATTAAAGCCAACTAAAAGACATTTCTAGTGATTTACAGCTATCATGAAAATCCTTTACTTATTCTTTAAGAATGCCTGGATGCCCATTTATGGATACATTAAAGACTTGGCATGGAGTCATTTGGTCAGGCCCCGGGAGTGAAGGAAACTGAATATTCATAAGAGATGCAGAGATCATTTCTATAAATACGCTCTCCCAAACAAGAGAAAAGGACAGAAGGAACACAAAAGAAATCCAACCTTTAAGCTGTTTGTAAAATGTTGCCAAACCCATGCTGCTCCTTTTAACAGAGAGAAATCCGAGTTTTAGGATTCAAGTGTTCTTTTCTTACAAAGAAAAAGTACATCTATCTGCCAAGTGCATGATCTCAGGAGCTTCAGATAGAAAAGTGGCTCTGACTTGGGACTGTCCTGGGTTCAGAAGGTGCTGGAAGGACATGCAAGTGCTGGAGGCCAGTGGGGGGAGGGGGAGGGCGCCTGGTGGCTGTCACTGCATCCCTCTGCACTCCCCACAGGAGAGAAGGTTCTGCAGGATGATGAGTTCACCTGTGACCTCTTCCGGTTCCTGCAGCTGCTTTGTGAGGGACACAACTCAGGTTCGTGAGCCCCAGCCAGGCTGATGGAACTACGGGGTGGTCCTTTGCAGGCAGGACAGCGGGAGCCTATTGGTCCATGTATGCTTTATCTTTTATCTCTTGGGGTAGTAAATAGGTCTTGAGAGCGTTATTATTCCTTTTTTCCTTTCGCTTTTCCTCTCCTCTCCTCTCCTCTCCTTTCCCTACCTCCCGCCGTCTGTCTGTCTGTCTTTCTTTCCTTCCTTCCTCCTTTCCTTTCCTTCCTTCCTTCCTTTCCTTTCCCTTCCCTCCCTCCCTCCTTCTTTCTTCTTCCTTTTTCTTTCTTCCTTTCCTTTTCCTTTTCCCCTTCCTTCCTTCCTTCCTTTCTTTTTTCTTTTTTCTTTCCTTTTCTTCCTTCTTTCCCCCCCTTCCTTCCTTCCCTTTCTTTCTTCCTTCTTTCCTTTTTTTCCTCAGTATTTAAGGGTTGAATCCACAGCCTTGAACATACTGGAAAGTGCTCTCCCACGGAGCTGCTCCCCCAGCGCATTTTTTTATTTTTTGCTTTGAATCAGGGTCTTGCTAAGTTACACAGGCTGCCTCTGGCCTCAAACTCACAATCCTGTTCCCTCAGCCTCCCTAGTCCCTGGGATTACAGGCAGGGGGCCCCCGTGCCACATTCTTGAGCATTATTCTTTCTATTTGTGCACTGTGCCATTTTATATATGGATTTACTGCCTTCAAGGTCCTTACCTAGCCACTTCCCTTGATTCTTACCAGTTGCTGTTATGTTAGAGAAGTGACAGGTAGAAAAAAAGGTATAAAATAGATGTGTTTAGAATAATCTAGACCCTTCCTTGTGTTATGCTACTTTTCTTTACCTAGGGGGTAAACATCAGTGAATTGCTTAATATAATGAATTTTCATTTATTGTTTATCCATCTAGCTGTCTGTTAGCTTGTGGATCAGTGAAGACAGGGATGATATCTTGGTTTTATCCTTGTTTCCCTATCCTTTGCACAGTCCTGAGGAACACATAGTAACTGAATAAATGCTCGCATTCTGAGGTCCTCAAAGATGGAAACCTTCTCAGTCATTCACATGCTCAGGGCCCTAGCACTAGGAAGAAGGAAACAGGTCTTAGCAACATCTTAGTCCAGAATTTGAACACTGATATTCTGTAAAGCTTCTAGATATGTTTGAGGAGACGATTGCTTACTTTTCATAGAAAATAAAAATTATCTCCTTTTAAAACTATCAGATAAAACACTACACTTAGCTGCATTGTTTTTTCTGTGGACAGCACCGTTCACCTTCAGAGTATTAGAATAATGCATCGGATTTTAAACCTTTCAGTGAGCTTTAATAACACTTTGATCTTACATAGATTTTCAGAATTATCTGAGAACTCAGACCGGCAACAACACGACCGTCAACATCATCATCTCCACTGTGGACTACCTTCTGAGAGTGCAGGTAGGCAGCCCCACATGTCAGCACAAGGGAAAACCGTAGGTTAGTTGAAATCACGTGGCAGCACTGTTAGGCCCTCAGGTTTTATTGCATTTGGGTTTCTGGCTACACATATTTTGGGGACATATTTTGTCTATTTTTTTTTTTTTTTGGCAACATTAGGGGTTGAACCCAGGACCTCGCACTTGCATGTTTTGCAAGTGCTGTATCACTGAGCTGCACCCCCCAGCCCATTTTTTTACTTTTTGAGGCAGGGTCTCACTAAATTATATAGACTGCCAATCCTCCTGCATCTGCCTCCCGAGCCACTGGGATTACAGGTGTGCGCCACCACGCCTGGCCGCATATCTTATCTTTGATCATAATCTTTCCATAATTCCTAGCATCAGATTACCATTGTTGTCTGTGTCTCTTGACTGCATCTCCTATTTTGCTCATTATTTTCTTTCTACAAATGGGATTTTTTTTTACTTTTTTTTTTAGATCCATTCCCATTTTGTAAAACCCTTTTTATTCGCTGTTCCTCCTCGTATAGTTGATAGCTGTATTGAGGAAGAGTATTTGAAACATTCCTAGGAATAGGGGGAAAAAAGCCCTTTAAATCACTGCCATGCCCTTAACTTCAACAGCCTACATTTAATGTTGCCAACTGTCCTCATATTTGCACTCATTTTAAAACCCACTTCAGCACCTCAGTGCTTACAAATCTCTCTCATATCATAATTATCTTTAACATGCTAACCGAACTGGGGCTGAAGATGTAGGACTCTTAAATAACGTAAGCCCTCTACAACCTTTATGTCCCTCATTGTACTTGGAGTAAAAGCTGGCGATAGTGTTAGAAGAACTAAAGACTCAGACTTTCCACTACTTCCTTAATCTTTGAGGACATAAAGCACAATTCTTTTTTTCAGTTTGATGGGGGGGAAACTCCATTTTGAAGCAAATGCATTAGGAGATGTTGCTGAAAACATATTTGGGATCTTAAAAATTATTTCTCAAAGCTCAAGTGTAGCTCATATGCTCAGCTAAAATATAATCATTTACGCAGTGATACTCCCTTGAAAATATGTTACTGTTGAAAATATCCTGTTTGAAGAGATCGACTCTACTTAAGTTTGTTTACAGTGGTATTTCTAAGCAGTCCAGCCAGTTTCCTCATGGACAGCTACAAAAGGAATAACAGAGTTCTCACAACTGACATTGTAAAAAGAGGACAGATATCTGTAACCCCAGAATATTATCCCATATGTCTAATTTTCAAGCTCAGATTATAAACATATTGAATGGATAAATATGCATTAGTCTTAATGAAACCTTATGTTTGTGAAGTTAAAAAACAAGGTGATCAGAGACAGAAACTAATTTTTAAAGCTCAGTTGTATGCTTTTGTCCTTGCTCCAGTTATTTTTATCTAGGGAAAAGGATTCCATATTATACATTTAGGAAAATCATTGACGAATGGTATTTACTTCACAAATATTTTTGTTACTACCGTATCTATTATTTAAACAACTTTTCTATTATAGAGTCTAGGACTGGACAGGTCAGTACTAATTTTATATTGTGCCTTAATGATGTCATTACTCTTTTCCAGGAATCAATTAGTGATTTCTATTGGTATTACTCTGGGAAAGATGTTATTGATGAACAAGGGCAGCGGAACTTCTCGAAAGCTATTCAAGTAGCAAAACAAGTCTTTAACACTCTTACAGAATATATTCAGGTAAACACTAAAATATTTCCGCTATTTGAGGAGAGAGAAATTTAAAAAGAGTCACCTTGCTCAGTGCCATAGGGAAATGCAATATGTCTGAAGTATTTTCCCCATCTCTTGTTGACCCATTTCATAGTCTCTTAGCCACTGACGATGACTGAAGTGTTAGGTTGAAATGTGAATTTGTACAGAATGAAATTGTGTTGTTTGACAGATTCAGACGTCATTAACTCCTCAGAGGCATGAACCATGTTGTTGGTTCTATTGTATCTTCAGCACCTGGAATATATGTTCTTGTTAGGTGCCGTAGAGTCGGTATCCAACTCATAGCGACCCTCATAGGGTTTTCAATGGCTGAGTGCTTCGGGATTGCCTTGGGAGTGGATTGCCAGGCCCTTCTCCCATTTTTGCGGTGCTGGGAATTGAACTTGGGGCCTCAGAGATAGCAGCGCAGTGCTCTACCAACTGAGCTAAATCCCAGCCCCCTGGAATATATACTAAATACTCAAAAATATTGAGAAAGAAAAGGAGAAAGGAAAGAAAAGAGGGAGAGGAAAAGAGGACAGGTCATTAAATCATTCTTTATAGTACTCCAGTAACAATGAAGAAGTAGTTTCACAGAAACTTGATAAGAAAGAGAATAGTGCTTAGAAACCTCTGTGTGTGTGTGTGTGTGTGTGTGTGTGTGTGTGTGTGTGTGTGTGTGTGTGGTGTGTATTATAGGTAAAATTCCAAATACCATGGAAAATGTGCCTTGTTATTTTACATTGATTTATTTTATATTCCCTTTAGGGTAAACTTCTAGGCTTAACCTCAGATTTTTTTTTTTTTTTAAGATTTTATATAATTCTTACCTGCAGCTGTACCACTGTGGCATCCAATCCCTTCAGATCTTAGAAGCTAAGCAGGATTGGGCCTGTTTAGTACTTGGATGGGAGACTGCCTGGGGATACCAGATGCTGTAGGCTTGGGAGAAGGACCTGGCAACCCACTCCCCGCTAAAAAACCAATCAGTCATTGAAAACCCTACAAATATCAGAGAAGCACAACAATAGTGTTTTGTCTGTTTTACATAGGGTTGCTATGAGTTAGATACTGACTGAATAGCACCTAACAACAACAACAACAACAACATATAATTGTTGCATTTTTCAAGCAGCAGAACTTGGCTGTTCCTTAGTAAACCAGTCACATTTTGTTTCTATCGTCTCTCTCAATGGCCCCTATTACCCTGATTCAACCGGTCTCCATGTGTGATGTGCCTTATGCTGAGATGAACAGGAAGAACGTACAGTTCACTTTGTTGGACTAGCCATGGTCTCATGGGGGGAAGAAAGGCAATTGAGAAAAAAACAAACAAGAGCAGGTTGTATCTCGAGAGCTGCACATGGTCGCAGGTGTTTACGTGAATGAATGGCACCCGTGGGTACGAGCTGTAGGGAGGATATCGGAGTGTGCACCTGGTGGCCTCCTGGCTTTTCCTTCTCCCTGACACTCACACCATGCAATACCATATGGAGGCTGGACTTCAGCCACAATGAATTCCTAAAGGTCCATTGCTTTGAAGCCAGAGTTACAATGGCCCGACAGAACGAAAGCGCAGCCCTTCCCAAGGAAACTGTAAAACTCCTGTGTTTGGTACATTGAGCTGAAGTTAATGACCAGAGGGCTAAATAACCCTGGCTCTGCCCCTCTCTCCTGACGTTTGTTCCCTTCCTCCTCCTCCTCCTGGTCAGGCCCAAGCTTCCTGGGGGTTAGAAATGTGGGAGGAAGGAGGAATGAGCGGGACAGTCTCCCTCGGGGGCCTGTGCAATTCCGGATCATACACTGCAGCTGGTCTTCTAGTGTGGCCTGTGGAATGCTTTCTCTCGTGAAGGACTTTGGCCTTTGTACTGCCCTGGTACCTGAAAATGGCTCCCTTCCCCCAAGTTTAAAGTTATTTTCACAGGCTTTGGGCAGCTGGTGGCCCCACCCACCAAGGAGTCATAGGACCCTTTCAGGGTCTTGGGCTAGACTTCAGGCGGGGCAGGGGGCACCTTCCTGAGTCGCTTCAGAAGTGTAAGCTGCACCAGGCTCGGTGGCACACGCCTGTAATCCCAGCGGCTCGGGAGGCGGAGGCAGGAGGATCGCAAGTTCGAGACCAGAGGCAGTCTGCGTCACTTAGCGAGACCCTGTCTCAAAAAGTAAAAAAATGGGCTGGGGGTGCAGCTCAGTGGTCCAGCATTTGCAAAGCATGCAGGCACGAGGCCCTGGGTTCAAACCCCAGTACCACCAAAAAAAAAAAAAAGTGTAAGCTGAGAGAGCAGACTTTGTTAGAAGGTAAACTTGGGCGTTATAACATTGTACTAAGCTCAGTGGAGCGTTTGGCTCTTCATGAATCAGGTGCCACTGGCCTGAAAGTTGTCCAGTGCTCCAGCAAAAGGGCAGGCCGGGAGCGCTTTGATGCTTTGCCTCTGGAAGCAAGATAATAACTGGGTAGGATTTAAAGTCCCTAGGTAGAGGGGAGTTGGCATTTTCTGACTGGTTCAGCTTCAGTTTGCAACGAGATAGGTTTGGTTAGCTTATGCACAAACCCAAAGTCCCAGCACCCACTTAGCCAAATGGCTTCCCAAGAAAATATTTTAACAGATTTCCATTGCCTTGGATTCAAAACTAGAACTAATGAAGCTAAGGACCAAATAGTAGTCCTTTAAAAATCTCATTGGTGCAGCAACTAAGAAAAGATTGAATAGATTTTTTTTTTTTGCTAGGTGAATGCTTCATGCAGGTTACTATTTAGGAATCATTTCCTCTCACCTTAAGCATATTCTCATATTCTTATTACTCAAAGTAGTATCTCTTGATTAATTGGACCAAACAACTAAAATACCTGTAACCTTACCCTTTTCTTCAAGAGAGAAGAGGTCAAAGCCAGAAAAAAAAAAAAAAAATGAAACGAGTGTTTTATTATTCATACAGAAACAGAACATAAAAATCCTTGCAAAACATTTTTGGGGGATTTATTAAACCTTTAGGAGAAGATCACACTTCTCTCTCAAGGGCACCGTTCCCATTACCATCTCTCTCTCTCTCATTTTGGGTCTCTATGTTTTCCCATGCCATCAAGAAGATAACACCGAGTTATTTTTTTCCCCTGTTGTTGTGAAGTTGGTTTTGGTAGGTACGTGATCAGAAATGATGGTCGTCTGTCTGTCTGTGCTCCAGGGTCCTTGCACTGGCAATCAGCAAAGCTTGGCACACAGCAGGCTGTGGGATGCGGTGGTGGGGTTCCTCCATGTATTTGCCCACATGCAGATGAAGCTGTCTCAGGTGAGTTACTGACCTTCCTACTTAGCAGCAGACACTACTGAATGAAGTCATCAGCAGGTCACACAGACTTTATGTTTGGACGTTATCTCTTTTGGATCACTCCTTCATGCATCTTTTACTGTACATCCAAAAGAGTTTTTAATAAGAATACTTCATGCATACAGGCTAAGAGTAGGTAGATGAGAACCATTATTCAAATTTGAGAGTGAAAGACATCAAGGAACTGAATGTAATGAAGAAATAAAACAGTGGAGTCCCCTGATATTGCCCATTTCACAGTCTTCCTAGACATAACTCCCTGGCATTTGTTTATTGGAATTTTCCTCACCTTTACAGGTATTGAAAAGGGATTTGTAACCTGTTACAAATGTCTTGTTAAAGAGAGTTCTTTCAGGGTCATATGTAAGTGAAGATGACATTCACCCATTGCCAGGAAATGTAACTTCCTGAAGGTCAGAGAGAAAATAATAGCTGTAAGGATAAACACGGGCTAGGGGTTAGCTCAGTTGGTAGAATGTCTCTCTGAACTCTCTGAAGCCCTGAGTTCAATCCCCAGCCCCACAAAAATGGGAGCAGGACCTGGAAGCCCACTCCTGAAACAAGCCCAGACAGCCATCAAAAACCCTATGAAGAGCAGAGAAGCACTGACACAGTGCCAGGCGTGGCACAGTGTTGGGGAGTATTTTGTTTTGTTGTATATAGGGTCGCTATGAGTCGGACCTGACTTGAGGGCACCTTACAACAACAAGGATATACAAATAAGGAATAAGTATAGAAACTTAGTTTCATCTATAGTCAAATCCAAAAGAATAAAATGATATCATATGTAATCTTAAAGAAGAAAATTTAAAAGGATAATTTAAATAAATTTTAACATTGTTGTATAACTGTAAGTACGTTCTGTATTTGTAGGTACTCGGTCCATGATTTTTATACATAACATGTCCACATAAAAATAATTTTTTCATGGTAGAAAGATCAAAAGCAAAACCAAACCAAACAAAACTCCGAAGTCTTCTACCAGAGAAATACTGGAAAGCTTGTTGAAATTGAGTAATAAGGCACTGTGCAGTGGTAGGATAGGCAGCACTTGTGTACATTGTCAGCTAGATTCATGTAAATTAAGTTTATTTTGTATGTCCCTGATATGCATATTTGTTCTACACTAAGTTAATTTTATGTACTGTATAGGAACTTTATGTAGGAAGTTGGGGGGAAGAGAAAGGGGTCATGAGAGGGTTATGACAGAGGTGAACGTGAACAATGTACGATGAAATGCATGTATGGAAATGTCACAGTGAGACCCATTAAATTGTACATTAAAAATTACTCATAACATAAGGTTAGTGGGGAGAGAAAGAAGTTGGGAGAAAAAAGTGCAGTCTTTACAAGTGAAAAACATGTCAGATGTGCAGAAGCACCTGAGTCTCATGAGAACTTACTGGAGCATCCGCCACTGCTTGGGCTCATCCATATGCTTGTTAGACACGTTCGTAGACCTTGCAGGTACTTTAATGAATACCCATTGCAATGGATAGTAAAGTACTCTGTAATTCTGAAGCATATCTATTCTGAATAGGTCACATACTTGAATTTGGCCTTCCGTTAGTTGTATGATGCTTTAAGTCACTTACTATTGGCAAGTGGAGAATGAATACAATGCTCTTGCTGCATACACTTTGCTCGTATTATCTTAAATGCAATATGTTAATATTTTCAGGATTCCAGTCAAATTGAGCTGTTAAAGGAACTAATGGATCTTCAGAAAGATATGGTGGTCATGTTGCTGTCCATGTTAGAAGGTAGTTTTTATTCTTTCAAGTTCTCTCTATTCTTGTATTTTTAGGACCAATATGTGCTTACTTACAGAGTTACCACACAGCACAAAGCAAAATAACAGCACTAAGATGTGACCCATATCCCAATTTATTGCTGGGTTATTAGACTTGTTTTGCAGTTTTTTTCTTTTCCTTCTTTTTTTCTTTTACAAAAATGCATACTGCATTTGTCAGTTTGCCTATCTGCCGGATAAAAATGGTAGCAGTTCCTCATAATGCTCTTCAGTTCACAGGGGTACCCTTCAGAACATGCCCTCCAGACAGGCAGTGTATAAGGAGTGTTTCATTGGTCAGTTTGTTCTTTTAGGAGAAAGAGGAATGTGGATGTTTGGATAAACGCCAGTTGTGTAAGTTGCTGCTTTGTGATGTCCACTCCTGTGGGTTCTTGGGGTCTTGGTGGGAGGATGAGGAGGAGATGGTGCAGGAAGAGCTTTGGCCTGGCTCATTCTCCTCTTAACCCTCTCTGATCACTTCACAATTTATTTTTCTTTGCTGTTATATTTCTCTTCTGTTGTTGTTGTTGTTTGATGCCATTGAGTTGGGTCTGACTCATAGTGACCCTATATACAACAGACAAAACACTGCCCAACACTGCGCAATGCCCAGCAGTGCTGTCAGTGCGTCTCTGCCATTCTTAGGGTTTTCAATGGCTGATTGTTTTTTTGGAGGGGGCCGACTGCCAGGTTCTTCTCCCAAGCCTCCAGCATCTGGTGTTCCCAGGTGGTCTCCCATCTGAGGACTTACCAGGCCCGACCCAGCTTAGTTTCCACAATCTGACGAGATGGGATGCCAGGGGCTATGGCTGTAGGCTTCTCTTCTGGATAAGACAGTAAATGTAATGGTTAAGACCTTGGGCTCTGTGACCTGCCACCCGGGTTCAAAGTCTGGTGTTCCCTCCTGGCATTGAGATCCTTAGACAAACTACTTCTTCATTTTTTCACTTTCCTCCTCTGCAAAATAAAGTCAATCATAGAATGTTGTGAGAATGCAGTGAAATCATGCAGCTAATGACTGATTCAAAGTCTGGTTTTCCCTCCTGGCATTGAGATCTTTAAACAAGCTACTTCTCCATTTTTTCACTTTCCTCCTCTGCAAAATAAAGTCAGTCATAGAATGTTGTGAGAATGCGGTGAAATCATGCAGCTAATGACCAAAGGAACTGAGAAGTGTCTGGTATATGTTATGTCTTATGTTATTAGTTTTGTTTTTAATCTCAATACCTGTCTCTCTGTCTCCTCACCAAGCATTGCATAACTCCGCTCTGATTACCTGAGGCAGTTGTCGCATGTTACAGATGAGGAAACTGAGGTGCAGGGAGGAGGAGAAAGCTGCCTCATCTGCTCAGGCGCCTGAGCTCCTGGAGTCTGGATTCAGCCCATGGATGTGGCTCCAGATCTCATCGTTAACCCTATAGTGTTCACACTTCACAAGCAGGCTCTACAGACCCCTTACCAGGCACTGTTTCTGCTGATTGTCTTTAGTTCCATAGCACGTTCTGCTCCAGGAATAAAGCGATCTATGATTCTATAATGTAGGGCAATTGCTGATGTTATTTATGGAGCTTATAGTTAATCTGCCCTTGTCCAGCTGTAAACACTCCGGACCGTGAAGGAACTTTGCTTTATCAATCACAAAGACCACATAATTTGCTATCGGAAGATATGGTTGGAAGTCCTTGCACTAACATTTAATAATCATTACAAAGGGCCCATTAATTTGGCCTTGCTAAACTTCAACTACCTCATTCATAAAATCAGAATTATTAAATATTCTCTGCCTTACAGATCAAAGAACATTAAATCAGATATTGTCTTTGATAGTGATCTTTCAACCCTTGAAAGGCTGTGCAAATTTTCATCTTCATTATTAATATGAGGACTGGATTTCAGTCTTTGACTATTTGCCCCATTTTCTTTACCTAAAACATAATGTTTCTTTGATTAATTTGAGGGAAGAAATGTTGGCTTTTGTTCAGATATTGCTTTATGTCTGTCGTGGGGCTGGAGTTTAGCTCAGTTTTCTTGAGTGCTCCACATTCTCTGAGGCCCTGGTTTCAATCTCCAGCACTGCAAAAATGGGAGAAGGACCTGGCAATCCACTTCTGAAGCAGTCCCAGAACACTCAGCCATTGAAAACACTACATGGGGTTGCTATGAGTTGGATCCAACTCGACAGCACCTAGTAACAACATTCTTAACTACTTCATAAATATGGTTTGCATATGTTCATCCAATTGCTTTTCAAAGCTGTAGGACTTCATACATTGGGAGATAAACCAAGGAGGTATCTTGGATTCAGATTTTACTAAAGGTCTCATTGTTATTATCTCTATAATGGTCCTATCAAGAGTGTTCATTGTGAACAAATACGCTTGCTTTGCCACCAGGTAATGTCGTTAATGGAACAATTGGCAAGCAGATGGTAGACATGCTCGTCGAATCTTCCAACAATGTGGAGATGATCCTCAAGTTCTTCGACATGTTCTTAAAGCTGAAGGACCTGACGTCCTCTGACACGTTTAAAGAGTATGACCCTGACGGCAAGGGAGTCATCTCCAAGAGGGACTTCCACAAAGCCATGGAGAGCCACAAGCACTACACCCAGTCGGAGACCGAGTTCCTCTTGTCCTGTGCCGAGACGGACGAGAACGAGACGCTGGACTACGAGGAGTTCGTCAAGCGCTTCCACGAGCCGGCCAAGGACATCGGCTTCAATGTCGCCGTCCTGCTGACCAACCTCTCGGAGCACATGCCCAACGACAGCCGGCTGCAGACGTTCCTGGAGCTGGCCGAGAGCGTGCTCAACTACTTCCAGCCCTTCCTGGGCCGCATCGAGATCATGGGCAGCGCCAAGCGCATCGAGCGCGTGTACTTCGAGATCAGCGAGTCCAGCCGCACACAGTGGGAGAAGCCGCAGGTCAAGGAGTCCAAGCGGCAGTTCATCTTCGACGTGGTCAACGAGGGCGGGGAGAAGGAGAAGATGGAGCTGTTCGTGAACTTCTGCGAGGACACCATCTTCGAGATGCAGCTGGCCGCCCAGATCTCCGAGTCGGACCTGAGCGAGCGCTCGCTGAACAAGGAGGAGAGCGAGAAGGAGAGGCCGGAGGAGCAGGGGCCCCGCGTGGGCTTCTTCTCGCTCCTCACCATCCGCTCCGCCCTGTTCGCGCTTAGGTACAACGCGCTGACCGTGGTGCGGCTGCTCAGCCTCAAGAGCCTGAAGAAGCAGGTGAAGAAGGTGAAGAAGATGACCATGAAGGACATGGTCACCGCCGTCTTCTCGTCCTACTGGAGCGTCTTCGTGACCCTCCTGCACTTCGTGGCCAGTGTCTGCAGAGGCTTCTTTCGCATCGTCTGCAGCGTGCTGTTGGGGGGCAGCCTGGTGGAGGGGGCCAAGAAGATCAAGGTGGCGGAGCTGCTGGCCAACATGCCAGACCCCACGCAGGATGAGGTGCGGGGCGACGGCGAGGAGGGAGAGAGGAAGCCCGTGGAGGCCGCCCTGCCCTCCGAAGACCTGACCGACCTGAAGGACCTCACCGAGGAGAGTGACCTGCTCTCCGACATATTCGGCTTGGACCTGAAGAGGGAGGGGGGTCAGTACAAGCTCATCCCCCACAACCCCAACGCCGGCCTCAGCGACCTCATGACCAACCCTGTCCCCATCCCTGAGGTGCAAGAGAAGTTTCAGGTAACTGCTCTCTCAGTCCTGACTTACCTGTCTCTGGACTGCAGGTGGGTGCAGTGCGCGAAGGTTAGACCGCGTTTCGTGCCGGTGACAGTGGCGTCAGATATATGCTTTGAACTTCTAAAAGGAAAAGGCTTTTTGGTAGGCAAAGCTGGCCTTTTTAAGATTCTTTACAAGTTGTTACATTATCTTAAACCATGAAAGGGTGAGCTTAAGGATGCCCACTAATGCCTTTAGTCAATGGAACTATCGTTCTACCATTCTGTCCCCAGATATTTATGAGTATTTACCACGGGTCTGACAGCAGTAGGGTCATAGGGAATGCAAAGGTAAGGCGTGGTCATTGCTTTGAAGTGGCCTTGAACAGCTCGTTAGAGATAGAGAGCTAACATGGATGAAGAATGTTGAAAATTGTTAGAATTGTTAAGTATGAAATAGGATAACAAGTGGAGAGAGCGGGGAGGTCACTGGCAGTTGGATGAGAAGTAAGAGTTAGGACGTAAATTGAAGGGTGAATGAGATTGGACTTGGTGGGTAGGTAAAAAGAGGATATTTCTGAATGAGGAAAGAAAGTGGGAGCGACCCCAGAAAGTTCACGCTTCCTGCTTGGTGCAGGAAGGGCGAGGGAGGGAACAGTGTGTGGGCCAGTAGGGTGAAAAGCGCTTCTGCCTCAGTGGCAACAAGAGGGTGTCCTGTGTGGGTTATGGTTTCGTTTATACGTGGCCATGTGTCTCCCAGATGCATTCCAAGTGATGTGTCATCCTGCTCTTCCTTTCCCATTGACCCCTTCAAGGAACAGAAAGTAAAGGAAGAAGAAAAGGAAGAAAAAGAAGAAACCAAATCTGAACCGGAGAAAGCCGAGTACGTATCGTATCTGAATACTCTCCTGTGCTTCAGAAAGTCTCTCTTTCTTGTCCTCTCTCTTCGGGAAATGTGATGGAGAATCTCACCCTGTGGAGGAGCCCCGTGACCAAATGAGCAGTGTCAGCCAATAGCAAGGACCCCAGTCCATTGCGAGGATATGTCCATTGCGGGGCTGTGGTTCTAGTCTGTCCTCCTAATCTCATGAGCATTTGATTTGTGTGTTTCTCAGCAGTAAAGACTCAGTCTATGAAAGAGGATTGATAAAGCTCTGTCTTTAAGATCACACATAAATTTCTGCCCTTTTGAGAAGAGAGGAAATAAGCAGTGCACTTGTGGCCATGTGGCCTCCTCTGGGTGGTGGTCCTCAAAGCATAGTCCAAGAGCCATATGCATAGAGATCACATGTGCATAAAGCACAGATTCTTGGACCTAACCCCAGGGATTCTGATTCAGCTCCTCTGGTATGGGGCCCAGGAATCTTCATTTCCATCCACACACCTGGTGCTGTGGAGCACAATTATAAATGTTGTTGTTGTTGTTAGGTGCCATCGAGTCATGTCTGACTCATGGTGACCCTCATAGCGTCTTCAATGGCTGATTATTTCGAGATTGCCTTGGGAGTGGATTGCCACGTCCTTCTTCAGTTTTTGTGGTGCTGGGAATCAAACTCAGGACCTCAGAGACTGCAGAGCGGTGCTCTAGCAACTGAGCTAAATCCCAGCCCAATTATAAATGTCGAGGTAGGAAATAAAGAGCTGATTGTGAGGCAGCGAAAGTATGCAACTCCCTCTTCATGCTGGTTTTATGTGAATCATTGAAAACCACATCTTTCCCTAAGCTCATGCAATTTTAAATGCACATGTTGAAAACTTTGGAGTAGAAATAAAATGTTAGGCACCCTATTAAGATTCTTTAAAAGTTGTTTAGTTATCTTAAACTGTTCTCACTGAGCATCTGACTTTTTTCTCCACTTTGTTAATTTCCTTGGCCTGTTTTCCTTCTATATTCTTTAGAGTCAGCATGATTCATTGTCATAGATCTTGCTCTGTTGGATCAGATGTAGAAATGGCCACGCACATGACTCTTAGAGTAAAAAGGAGGCATGTGTAACAGGGCATTACAGGAATTTCAGTGGCAGTTCTTCACCTGATACTAAAAATGTGTTAAACATACCTCCTAGGGGTTAAGTTTAAGTATAGCATGTATACAGATGCACATGTGTATGTGCATGAGGGTTATGTGTGTGTGATTTCACTTTCAAGAAGGGTTGATATTTTGTATGTAGAGGATTTTAGGGTATAAAATATCAGTCCTTCTAATTCCATGATTGCCTGGAACTAATATAATACTATAATAAGCAATCCTATTAAAATCTATTTTATCTAAAAGATATGATAAAATTCATGTATCAATATATTCGTACATGGATATACTTTGTACACGTGAAAAACCAAGTGCGTAGGCCTCTGATTTTACATCTTAATTGGTAATTGTTAAAAATTGAACATGAAAATCATAACTTAAAAATATGTTGGAAAGTCAAAACAAAAAAAAGACTTTGATGTTACCATCTTTCTCAGTTACATGTTTCTTACGTACTATTAGAAGAATGTTTACTGCATGTGGGTATAAGGATCCTTCAAGCCTAAAAAGTGACCTCTAGATTTGAACCTCATAGAATTTTCCAAGTATGGAGGGCTGTGATCATCAAGAAATCCGGCCTTTAGTTCTAAAATCCAGAAAGTTATCAGTCATTGGAAGAGAAATTGGCTTTCAAAAGCAACACTGTCACCTGAAGTATTTTTTCACTTACCTGGTTTTGCACAGCACCTGTTTCTAGATGTTGTTGTTGTTAGGTGCCGTCAAGTCAGGTCTGACTTCTAGTGACCCTGTATGCCATAAATGAAACACTCCCTGACACTGTGCTATGCCCAGGACTGTGTCAGTGCTTCTGTGCTATTCATAGGGTTATTGAGGGCTGACATCAATAACATAGGGTTATTGTTTCAGGAGCGGGCTGCCAGGTCCTTCTCCCAAGCCTACAGCACCCAGTCTTCTCAAGAGGGCTCCCATCCAAGTTCTAACCAGGCCCAACCCTACCTAGCTTCTGAGATCTGGTGAGAACAGATGTCAGGGTGGTAGCTTATATTTTATTCATTGGTTTCCACAGGGGCGAAGATGGAGAGAAAGATGAGAAAGCCAAAGAAGACAAGGGTAAACAGAAGTTGAGGCAGCTTCACACACACAGATACGGAGAACCTGAAGTTCCAGAGTCAGCGTTTTGGAAGAAAATCATAGCGTATCAGCAGAAACTCCTAGTAAGATGATTTAGAAGAAATACTCTTACCCATATATTGTAAGACCATAATTCAGGCTCAGTAAATATTTGCTGACCTTTCCTTGGGAAACAGTCATGGCACCAGTCAATCTGCTAAATGTAGTGATCCTTCTGTATCCAGGGAGGTTGGTTCATGGATCACCCCCACTCTACCAAAATCTAAGAATGCTCAAGTCCCTTGTATAAAACGATGTCATATTTGCATATACGTGCATCCTTCCATACACTTTAAATCATCTTGGGCTGGGAATGTAGCTCAGTGGTAGACACACACACACACACACATCTCTGTATTACTTACAATACCTAATATAATGAAAATACTTTGGAAGAAGTTGTTTATTGTTTACAGAATAAAGACAGGAGGAAGCATGTGTTTAGTATATAGGCAACTTTTTCTTGAATATTTTCTATCTACAATTGGTTGAATTCCTGGATGCAGAGCGTATAGAGTGATCGGGCTGGCCATATGTTCTATTTGCCCACCTTGCTGTGTTTGTGTTTTATGGTGAATACCTGTGTCCCACCGCCCCTATTATCCAACCCATAACCTCTACACATAATCATAGGACCCAAAAGCCTGTGATTCACTGCCTGCTAACACAGTGCTCCCAGTGCCTTCCCATGAAGCCTTTAGAGCAAGTCAATGCATATACTCTGAGGCCCTGCAATAGATTCAGGCAAAACAGGCAAAGTGTGTCTCCTGGGGCACAAGTAATTCCTAGTAAAGTTCCGAACTGGATCACTCTGTATTTCTATTTAAAAAGCCAACTATAAAAATACTAACTCAGTGAGTCAACTTTCCATTGGTGATAATTCAAAATTATTCTTGAAGGAGAGACAAGTAAGGGAGAAAAAAAATGAAAGAATGGAGAGAGCTGGTTCTTCATGTCATATTCAGCATGCTTTGTAGAAGTGTCCCCCAGATCTTGTGTTTTCCCTGTATTGTTTATTGCAGAGTACACTGGACATAGGATTTTCTGCACACCCCTGGATCGTTCTTTCTAGGTGGCTTTGAGATTGAACGGGCTCCGTAGCACCTTGCATTAGCCCTGTGGGTTCCTGAAGAGTAGCTTCCACTCCCGTTGCCTGAACCAAGCAGCCGAGGGTGTTCTTCGATCTGTCTCAGGATTTGCACATTCTCTGTCTCTGTGCAGCTCCATTTTCCTGCTCCTCTCTATGACTGACTGACCCTGCTCACCAGTTTGCATGCATGAGACCCATCACAGCCACGTCAGACCCCACAGGGCCCTTGTCCTCCACGTATTTGTGGCCCTCCTTCTCAGATGACCAGGGTCAGCTAATTCTCTCTAATTCCTCATTCCAAGGATGACAAATGTGGCTGGCCTGCTTCGGATATGGTGGTGAAACTTGGTCCAGTAAGCGACAGCAGTGAAGCCCAGGTGCCTTGTGGGGAAATGACCCCTGCAGAGATGGAGTGCGTCCTAAAGGGGGTTAACAGGAGCTGTTTTGCCCTGACACAGCTTTGCAATGCAAAAGCCCTGGCATATCGGCCCGTGTATGCTATAGATATTGCACCTTAATGCCACAACAGATACTTGATTTTGCCATAACCGATTTCCTTAAACCCACTCCTTCTAGGTAGGTTTGTTGTTTTTTTCCAACTCGATAAATTATACCAATCATTCACTTAGTTGCTAAGGCTCCCAAATCCAGAAGTTATCATCTTAGAGTCCTCTCTTTCATTCTCATGTCAGATATAATCCAGCAGTAATTCTCAGCTCTTTCTTCCACATGCATCAAGAGACTGCCCAGTTCTTGCATGTCTGCAGCTTCCACTAAGCCTAAGTCACCATCAGCATCACCTCTTCCCACAGTCCTGTAGATCTTTCTCAGCAGTCCCCTTGCGTTCTTGATCCTTGCTGTCTGTTTTCCACACAGTGGCTGGAAGAATCTTTCTAAATCATAATCTGATTGCATCAAGCCCTCTTCAGATCCTCTGATAACATCCCATCCCACCTAGAATAAAATGATGTTTGTCATCATTAGGTGCTGTTGAGTTGGGTCCGACTCACAGTGACCCTAAGTACAGCAGAACAAAACACCCACCACTGTGCCATGCACATGATCTTTTTATGTTTGAGTCCATTCTTGCAGACACTACATTTCTTCTCATTTTGAGTCATGCCACTTTAGCAACTGGAGGTACCAGGGACATTACTCCATTCCCATCAATAAGGTCAACTCTATTTTGAGGAGGCAACTCTTCCCCCGTGTTTCTTGAATGCCGTCTAGCCTGGGTGGGGGGGCTCATCTTCCAGAAGCCTATTTGACAGTGCTTCTCGATATTCATAGTTTTCAATGGCTAGTTGTTTCAGAGTGGGCTTCTGGGTCCTCCTCCCTAATCTGTCTTAATCTGGAAGCTCAGCTGAAACCTGTCTACCTTAGGTGGCTCTGCTGGTATCTGAGATACCAATGGTATATATAGCTTTTAGCATCACAGCAGCATACAAGTCCCCACAGCATAAGCTGAAAGACACGTGGGGGTAGAATAAAATAGTATATATAAGAGAGTAATAGCATATTATCTATTACATAGTAGATACCATTACTAATATAATAGCTAGACTAATCACCAACTTTCTTCTGTGAACTCATTCAATCCTCAGAGCAGGCATAAGAGGCAGGTTCTATTATTACCCTCATGTAACAGATTGAAAAAGTGCTGCCCCTGGAGGGATTCGGTTGTTCATCCACATTCCAAATCACGGAAGTGGTGGGGGCTGTCTTCACATCCGGGCAGCAGGGCCCCAGAGTCATAGACGAGTTCAAAGGTCACGAACCGGTGTACTGTGGGAGACACACACTTTCGCCAACAGCCTTCGGAGCCCTGCCCCTGCCCTTTCCCCTAAGCAGCCCCATCCCTGCCTCCTCCTCACCAGGCTTGCTTCGCACCATTCCTGGGATGTCCCTCTGAACTCTGGGCCCAGCTGTTATCCCCTGTCGGACACGCTGTTCCCCACATGCTGGCTGGCCTGGCTCCTCTGCTGCGCTCGGGCCTGTGCTCAGGGTCCTCTCCTGAGGTAGACCTTTCCTGAACCCCTCTTCCAAATGCCTTTGAGCCTGTCATAGCACTTGAAATCCCCTGAAGTCATGTTCCTGTGCGGGGAGGTGTTTCCTTAGTATTTGTCTCCTCGGTGGCAGCAGAAGCTTTCGTCCCTCACAAGAACGGTGCCGGGTGCATAGTGGGCTCACAGCGGGTAGTCTGGAGAACATGAACGAGTACCTTTATTGAAAATGCTGTGCGTGCGTGTATCTCAAGTCTCTTGTCGCAGTGACCTTGGCGTAACTGTTTTCTCCTCCAGAACTATTTTGCTCGCAACTTCTACAACATGAGGATGCTGGCCTTATTTGTTGCGTTTGCAATCAATTTCATCTTGCTCTTTTATAAGGTAGGTACAGCTGAATGTGTTAATGGCAGGCCTACAGGTACAAATGGGCTGACCTGAATGCAGAGATTTCCCCGATTGGCTCGTGAGCGCATCTAAATGATCCTAAAATCGGTTTGAGTGAAGGAGAAAGTCTGAAGGCCAGGCCCCTGGTTGATACCCAAGAAGGCAGGGAAGGTTTGCTCCTCAGAACTGAGTGAGAAGAGCCACCTGCTGGCTTCAGATGAGGAGGCTTGGATTCCCCAGGGGGTTCACTCAGTGCTCCTTGCCCAATGGGGCTGAAGATCTAACTTGTTACCGGATGTGGATATGGCATCATCTGCATCACATTAAGTTCTTTTGGTGATGGAGAAGACAATCTCATAACATTTTCTCATGCACATCAAAATCTTTATAATTCTTGGTTGGATTTAGAATGAACATTAAACGTGTATTTATTCCTTGTCTTTGGTGTTGGAAAAGCTAAAGCATTGGCTTTTATGCAGTGACTTCACATCCAACTGTTTGTTTCAAAGCTGCGTTTCTGTTGTTGCCTTTGTTCACGGTCACATTGTAGATGCAGCAAACTGACTTT
This sequence comes from Pedetes capensis, assembly GCA_007922755.1. Taxonomy (NCBI): domain Eukaryota; kingdom Metazoa; phylum Chordata; class Mammalia; order Rodentia; family Pedetidae; genus Pedetes; species Pedetes capensis. The sequence goes on along the minus strand of VMDO01001610.1, from coordinate 113,339 downwards.
ATTCCAAACGGTTTGACCCAGGTCTCCACCTCTTCTGTGGTTGAAGGAAAGGAGCTGCCCGCTCGAAGCCCCAGCGACAGCGCCCAGGTGCCCACCAGCCTGGACAGCAGCCCGCCCCGAACCATCGCTGTGCACTACGTGCTGGAAGAGAGCAGCGGCTACATGGAACCCACGCTGCGCATCCTGGCCATCCTCCACACCGTCATTTCTTTCTTCTGCATCATCGGATACTACTGCCTGAAGGTAAGATGGCGCCTGCACGTGGGCATCTGGTACAGATTGGACATCCGGGGAGGCCAACTCTGAGATGCAAATTACATGCTTGAAGTTCCTTTGAGGATGTTTCCTGACCGCATGGCCCTGGGGCAAGGGGAGGGAAAGGATGAGGCAGAGGGGAAAGTTGGGCCACGGTGTGGACGTGGTAGATGGGACCATCAGCCTTCATCTGTGAAAACTCTGAAGTGTCCACTGACCAGACCTTGAGTGCAGGCTGCCCTGGGAGGGGGTGTCCTCCATAGCGTTCCTTCACCTGCTGCTCACCAGGCGCATCATGGGCAGGTCCACTGTAACCTGACCCCTGTGAAATGAGCTCCCATGCCCATGGTGTGTCATGGCGGTGCTTGGGTTCATTAGGACTCACAGAGACACCTGGCAGCCAGGCTCGGTGTGCACACCTGTCATCCCAGCACTTGAGGGGCTGAGGCAGGAGGATTACCAGCCTGCGCTACGTAGGGAGACCCTGTCTTGGGAAAAAGAAAAGAAATAACTGTGATCATTTTGATTGTTCTGCTAAGGTATCTGTGCTGTCCTTGGCAGAAATACCTTACACTTTGTGACATTTCACTCAGGAAATAATGTATCTTTATCCCTCAAGCCTTGCCAATAAACGATACGATTTGATGAATAGAATCAAGATTGTCTCTGAGTGCTCGGGGCTGCCCATCACCTGTGAAAGCCTGGTTTTTCTTTTCCTGGCAAGGTGCTGTTTCACTTCAGTGCTCTGTTTCCTGTCCTCTGCCTCCAGTTGTGAAGTTTCCAGAAGAATTTTGAAAAACTAGGGCTCACGATAAAAGACAAGATTGAAAAGTGTTATTTTCAGGAAATTTCTCCTTTTCCCTGTTGTCTTTTGGGGGGTAAATATTCTTAGATACTTCCAGAATGTTGGCCTCCTCCTCCTGCCTGTGCCTGTGCTCATTCTGTCCATGTGAAGAGAGAATAAATAGGCTCTGGAGGCATCTTGGCAAATTGACAAAGACTTTTGATGATGTTGAAATAGAAATTTATCTCCAAACAGTATGTGGAGATGCTGAGCATAGAATTATTAAAGCAATTTCTCAAAACTCTGTGTTTTTTTAGTGGCATGCAGTTTGGATCATAAGTAAGATTGCGTATATGTATATGTGTGTATATATACACACACATACGTATTTATACACACACGCACATACATTTATACATATATATATACACATACATATGGGCTGGGATTTAGCTCAGTTGGTAGAGCGCTGTGCTGCAGTCTCTGAGGTCCCAAGGTCAATTTCCAGCACCACAAAAATGGGAGAAGGGCCTGGCAATCCACTCCCAAGGCAATCCCGAAACAGTCAGCCATTGAAAACCCTATGAGGGTCTCTATGAGTCAGATACTGACTCGACTGCACCTAACAACAACAACATACATACATATATACACGCACGTGTGTATGTACACACACATATATTTGCATATATTTTGAAAAGACAGTTTTTCACAATCACCTTTTTCTCACTAGCCTTTAGAATGTTGTTGGTCCAATTATCCATGAACCGGTGTGTGTTTAATACACATGCACATGTACATGTAATATTCGTTCTATCTTCTGTTTTTCCAGAACCTCCTAGATGCTTCTTAATGTGTGAGTGTAGCTGATTCATCTTCACTCAGTTTTTACCTTCCTGGAAGTACATGGGAAATATTTCTTTCCAAAAGCTGTTTTGTAAAGATAGTAACCACAGGAGATAAAAGTAAATCTAAACTTATTCTGTCATGTTTATTTTTCATCCGTAGGTCCCACTGGTTATTTTTAAGCGAGAAAAGGAAGTGGCCCGGAAATTGGAATTTGATGGGCTTTATATTACAGAGCAGCCTTCAGAAGATGATATTAAAGGCCAGTGGGACAGACTCGTAATCAACACACAGTGAGTGAAAAATTGAGACATTTCTGTGCTCACAAGTTTTAAAACATAAAAATACTTTGCTGGAGTTTCTGCAGGTTTGTTAAAAGTTCAGGACAAGTGAATAAGTTATATGTTCAGCCAAGAAAATCAAAAGGCTAAGTGCCATCAGCCTCTTAATGGATGCCTGCACTTTTTGCCCTCTGTATTCCAAGTTTCTTAGGACATTGAGACTGTTTCCACAGCCCACAGGGGACTTTACACCCATCCCTCAGTTTTCAGGGCAGAGTGTAGTGGGTGGAACATAGCCTGCAGGCCTACAGTATCATCCAAAAGCGAAGGAAGCAAACACTATTCCTTACAGAAACAGTGGTAGCATTAATGGCAAAAGTACTGAATTTCACACTGTTAGTGTCTCTGAGTTACGAACTTTCAGTTGGTACCTTCAGGCCTCTTCACATGAACTTAGCTGAATGTTGTGACCTGATGTCAAATGTAAGGAAGAGAAACAAATGCTTTTTGTATCCAATAGCTATTTAGTTTTGTGAGGTCAAGCTGTAAAAGACTAGCTCCTGTTCCAGGTATAAATCCATCATAACCTATAGTTACCTGTCATAAAATGTATTAGTAATACAGTATTTTTGAGAAGTTGATAGTATGCAAGAGTGAAATACTTTGTTTGTTATGATTATTTTTGCCTATTCTTAAATATTATAATTTCTAGAAGGTTTTGAGTTTTCCAATGGGGAGGATTTCTTTATGCATTATATGTGTTTAAATGCTAATTTTTTTTGTTTAACAATCCTACCCATGAATACAAACTCTAATCATATTGGTCCCTATTAGTAAACTATAACAGCCAAAGTGCCAGAATACTGGTTTAGCTAGATGCTTCAAGTTTCTTTGAAGATTACTGGTGAGAATGAGACCTTTTTACTTCATAAGACAAACAGTGAGTGATTTCTAGATACTTTAATTTTTAAAGACAACTGACAAGCAAATGTAAGTATTGAAGCTGACTGTTATAAAAATGGCAGCCATAATGTAAGACTTATGAATTAACATGATTATATTCTTCTCCATTAAAGTCTCAACCCATAATCTCTATGTGAGTTACATATGCAGGTATTCATATATTAATATTTAAAGTAAGATTTAATTAATATCCTTGTGATATAAAAATTATATGATGAGATAGTAACCTCCTTTACTATACCTTTATGTGCATGGCTGAGTATGTATTCACACAGTATTTTAAGTATTTTATTTCAAGTGATATGTTGTTATTTGTCATTTTAAATAGTATTACTATTTTACTTCTATGCTTTTATATCTTTCAGGTCATTTCCCAATAACTACTGGGATAAATTTGTTAAAAGAAAGGTAATGCCTCTTAGAAGAAATAAATTCCCTGTTTTCTTCTTAAAGTGGAATCAGATTTGAATTTGATGTGGTTTATATGTTGAAGAAGATACTGAAGTGTGCTTAATCTGCCTATTAATGTTATTTGAAAGCGGCTATTGAAACAAATGTGCATGTTAAGAATACTGCATAAAAAATTCACATGCTGCAGCTCCATAGTAAGTAGGCACTGCTTCATCCACCTCTCCTAACTCAGCTGAGTTAGCGGTGCTCAGTCCATACGGTAACAAGAATCACTAAGGATTTTCTTTGAAATTGTCTGGGTGACCTAAGTTGGCCGAAGACTATTTTTCTTCATATAAGTTTAAAGCCCTTTTAAAAATAAAGTTTCATTCTTCCTATTCTGGCTGCCTTGGAGAGTGGTAGAGAGGATGCTAACATGGGTTCAGCCACCACCTTGAACCCTTGCTAAAATTTTGATGTTGAGAGTTTCTGACCTGAGGGTCAGGGGCTCTGTCTGCCCTTCCTACGGTACAGGGTGGGAATGTGGGAATCATTCATTTTATATGAAATCCCAGAGGCAACAGTGCTTGTGCATTGTCAGCTGCTGTGCACTAACCATTCTTTTGTAGCTTCTTGCTTATTCTTTGAACTGCTGTAATTGCCAGACTGGCCTGGGGCCCACACTATGTCCCAAGGAATTCTCGCTCCAGAGTGAATAGCTAGATATACTTGCTAGAAGAAATAGTTTGTTTCCCCTTTGCTTTCATTGGTTCACTATTGATCCAAGGGTGGCTGAGAATTGGCCATTGGAAAATTTTTGTTGCCAATTGGAGCAGATGTAAAGTTGTTGTTGTTTTTGTTAGGTGCTGTTGAGTTGGGGCCACCTCATAGCAACCCTACATACAACAGAACAAAACACTCCCCATTTCTGTGCCAGGCACAGGGTCTTTTTTTATGTTTAAGACCATTGTTGCAGATACTGTGCCAATCCATGTAGTTGAGGGTTTTCCTTTTTTTCATTGACCCGCCACTCTCCCAAACATGATGTCCTTCTCCAGGGATTGGTCCCTCCTGACTACATGTCCAAAATACATCAGATGCAGTCTAGCCGTCCTTACTTCCCAGGAGCACTCTGGTTGCACTTCTTCTAGGACAGATCTGTTGGTTCTTTATACAGACCATGGTAGATTCAATATTCATCTCCACTAAGAACTTAAATTTAAATCAGCTACATCATTAAGCACAGTGGGTGTGTGTCCACACTTTCTAGTTGAACAAAGCAATACGCTTGATTTTTGTGTTTGCAATTTGTTTGTCTCCTTGTGAAGACATTTTGAGTAGCATCGCACTAACGCACATGAGCACATTTGAAAGGCAAAAACTTGGGGAGAATAATTTGAAATAATTTGGAACACTTTTTCCTTTTCCTTGTCTAATGGAATAAAGGTGAAGCTTCTGAATTCTTACAGCCAGCCTTTCTCTGAAGGAAGCCGTGTATTTCTAGTCAAAGAAGTAGCTGTATGAGCAGCTCAGTACATTCTGAGCATCCCTCTCTCTTCCTCCAGGGGGCGGGCGTGAGAACACCACCCACAGAGACCCCCTTGAGGTCACCCAGCCCCTCTCAGGCTCTGTAGGGATAATTAATGCAAAGCAGATTGTTCTAGCTGACCTGAATGGCATGTGCTCAGACCCACATTCACTACCATTGTTCTTTTGTGCTTTCTCGTAATTCTCCTGCGTTACACATTCAGGAGAGGCCCCCTTTTCTTCCTGTGAGTCCTTTTTCCCATCTGTATTTCCTTCCTCGTCTGCTGTCATCTTTCTCTCTCACATTCTGCTTCCCTTCGCCCTTCTGCTCCTCTCTTATTCTCTTTGGTGCTCATCCTGTGCTTTCCTTCTCCTTTTTTCTGTTGTTGCTGCCAGTGACGTGTCCTCTGGCCTTTCTTCCATTGCTTTCCTTGATCCTCCACTGGCGCACCGTGTGGCACTCTGGTGCAAGGCGTGTGCACTTCAGGGCAGGAGGAGCCGTGGCATAGAGTCAGACATAATCGGCTCGAGGGTGACCCGGGAGCTGTGTCCAAGCACCAAGCTGAAACCAGGACCAATGGGGAAGCCAGGGAGAGGTGACAGGATGAGAAACAGGTCAGGAAGCTGGGCAGGGGTGTTTAGAAATGGTGGTAAAGACGGGCACAGCATCTGTCCTAGGTAAGAATTAGCATGAGGGCAGGAAGGTGGGAGCAGACAGTGGCAGATTGGCAGGTCTGGGGTCTGTTGAAGAATCCCTGCGGTCAGGACACTAAGGGGTGTGAGCAGGAAGAGGGGGGCTGCGGTTAGAGAGTTGAGTGGTTGGAATCGAGACCAGGGAGGGGTTGCCACTGCTCTGCTGTCTAGCCTAGTGGCATGCTGGGGCTGGAGAGTCTAACATGGCCTGGATGCATCCTTTAAGTTTAGGAAGCTTGAGCGCACTGCACTGTTTTGTAAGATCATTCCTTTATCTGCAGAACAAGATGCTGATAATATGAAATTTGCAGATTTTGACAGTCACATGAAGTAAAGGATAAAACTTATATATCATGACCATCAATGGAATAAAGCAAAATTCTTGGCACAAATTATGCATTCGGTGACGGTCACTCTCCTTCCATTTCCTCCCACGGCTTACCCTTCTACCGCAGTCTGTCATCTTCATTTCATGTGCCTCCCTTTCTGGAAGGAGAAATCTTGCCCTTCAGAAGGGTATTAATTAAAATGCTGTAGATTTGTTCAGACCTTCAGCAGTGTGATCCCAGAAGATGGGCTATAAACTGGATCTTTAAAATATGGCAATATAGAGGAAGTATAAAATAATTAGATACTTGTATACACAGTACACACACAGAGATGATGTCACTTCCTGGACAAGGCTGATAGGATGCTTCCCCTGACTGCAGGTTATGGATAAATACGGAGAGTTCTATGGCCGAGATAGGATCAGCGAGTTACTGGGGATGGACAAAGCAGCCCTGGACTTCAGTGATGCCAGAGAAAAGAAGAAGCCAAAGAAGGACAGCTCCTTATCAGCCGTGTGAGTGTCACTTCTGTTCTGCCCTTCGGGACGGGAGGTTGAGGGAGAAAATGGAATGCAGTTCTGAACTTGCGGTGCATTGGTTTCCTTTCCCTCTGTGACCTAGGGACAGACAGACAGAGGAGGAAAACACAGTGTGTCTTCAAGAGAGTCACCTTGCACACTTCTGGGAGCTATGGGATGAATAAATTTTTCCTATTCATTTATTATTGTTGTTGTTGTTTTGTTGTTGTTGTTGTTGTTGTTGTTTGAGACATGGCCTCACTATGTAGTCTAGAGTGGCCTTGAACTTAGGATCTCCCCTGCCTCAGCCTCTTGAGTTACAGGCGTCAGCCACCATGCCTGGCTTCTATTAATTTTTCGAAGTGTCTCTTTTTGTTACTTATATAAAGCAAGAGAAAAAAAGGAATATTCATGTTCTTAATATAAATTGTTTTTCAACCTTAAAAGGAATATTCATGTTCTTAATATAAATTGTTTTTCAACCTTAAGTGCTCCTTAAATCAAAGGAAAACATAATCGTGCCTCCAGAAAAAAAAGATGGAAGAAATAGAAGGAAAGTTTGACTGATTTTTACTATGAACAAGTTTTTCTAAAATTTCTGGAATTAGCCGGTCGCGGTGGTGCATGCCTATACTCCCAGAGGCTTGGGAGGCGAAGGCAGGAGGATTACAAGTTCGAGACAGGAGGCAGTCTGTGTAACTTAGTGAAACCCTGTCTCAAAAAGTTAAAAAATGGGCTGAGGGTACAGCTCAGTGGCCCAGCACTTGCAGAGCATGCAGGCGTGAGGCCCTGAGTTCAACCCCTAATACTGCAAAAAAAAAAAAAAATTGTGGCATTTTCCGTTGTTTTAAATAGTACACATTCTCAAGTTTGACCCCTAGCAAAGTACTAGGAAATTAATGTGGCATCATTAACACCTTTAAATATGGATAATAAAATTAGATTGAAGGTCTAGTAAATAATATATGTTATTAGGAAAAAGATTTACATGGAATATCTCTTCCTTAAGCATTTAAAAACATCAAGCTTTAAAGGATTATCTGGATACTGTATGACTATCTACAAGATACCTGCAGCCATAGCACTGTGGCATCCCATCGCATCAGATCTTGGAACCTAAGCAAGGTCGGGCCTGGTTAGTACCTCAGATGGGAGACCACCTGGGAACACCAGGTGCTGTAGGCTTGGGAGAAGGACCCAGCAACCCACTCCCAAAAAACAATCAGCCATTGAAAACCCTACGAATAGCAGAGAAGCACTGATAATAGTGTTTCACCTGCTGTACATTGGATTGCTATGAGTCAGACACTGACTCGAGGGCACCTAACAACAACAACAACAACATCTAAAAGATAATGTGCATATCTACAAGAAGAGGCTAGGTTTTAATGTGAACAGCAGAAATGAGACGATTCATGTATTTATTCATCAGCCAAACATGTAGACTTGGTGTGCGTCCATTGAGTAAACAGTGAGCCTCCTCCCTGGGCATAGAATGGCTGGAGAAAGGCTGTGTGCGTCTTCATTTGGTCTCCCTTGGGGAGGGAGGCTGGCTCTTATCTCAAAACCAGCAAAGCCCCCCAGCTCCTGGTTACTCGTGTGCCCTTGACCCAAAGCCTGTGGCTGGGCTACGGCCCCTCCCTGTGGTGAGGTCAGCCTCCCCCAGCATGGCCACTGCTATTAGTAGAAAAGAGTAATTGTGCACCACAAAAAGGAAATGAGAGTGGTAGCACACTTGTCCCCCTAGCATGTGACAGAGATGGAAAATAATAAAAGTAACTTTTTCAACACAGTAAGAAACTAGTGTGTGAAATTCAGACATCCTGGCAGAAACCCTTGTTTTGCTTAGGTTGCTTTCATGGAAAATAATTGTACTCTCATAAAATTGACCCAGGGTTTATTTATTTCCAGCTCTCCTTCTTTATTAAGAAAATTATTCTTATATTCAAACCCATTATAAGCATTCATGGACCTGTTTTAAAGGCTCCTGTAATAATACAATCAGTTATAGCTCAAGGACAAAATTATTTCCTAAAACACAGTAAATAAACGAGCAAGTTGTGGCAGAGGGCCTCTGTGGTCCTAGCACATAGGAGGTTCAGGTGGGAGGGATCAGTTGAGCCCTGGGGTTCCAGAGCAGCCTGGGCAACATAGCCAGACCCTCACAAAACAAACCAAACCAAACAAAATCCTGAGTTAAATAAAGGAATCTTTCGCTCTTTCAGTAAAAATCTCCTAAGATATCATGTTGCCTTGATTAGAAACCACTTGTCCTCACACCTATCATTTCAAGTTGGCCTAATTAAAGGCATCAATTAAAGTAATTTATAGACTGAAACATTTCGTCTAGAGAAGGCTTTTTGAAAGTACTACTGCTGGGATTTAGCTCAGTTGGTAGAGTGCCGCTCTGCGGTGTCTGAGGTCCTGAGTTCAATTCCCAGCACCACAAAAACAGAAGGAGGATGTGGCAACCCACTCCGGAGGCAATCCCAAAACAAGCAGCCATTGAAAACCCTCTAAGGGTTGCTATGAGTTGGACACAACTTGATGGCACCTAACAACAACATTGCCCCATTGTACCATATCGTATACTTACCTATCTTAATAAGTAAATTACCTGGAATTGGAATACTGAAAGGCTGGCGAAGGTATTATCATTTCTAGCCTATGCAGCAGTGGTAAGTTCTGAAGAAATGAGAATTATCAAGTGTATTCTAATTCCTGTATTTTTAGTCTTCGAAAAAAGGAATATGTATGTTCATATTTACTCTTCCAACATCTGTTTCCTGCAAGACATTTCGCATGAGATACCATGCTGGATGCTGGGCGTTCACAGCCCAGCGAGAGGGGCGCACGTGTTCACACCCACAGCTACCAACCAACATGGGGAGGGGCAGTAGAGGAGAGTGTCTGTTAAGTGCTGTGGGAACCGTGAGGAGGGATGGGTCCCTGTCTGGAATGAAAAGGAGACGGAGGAGGGTAGTTACAGAAAACAAAAGGAAATCAAACCAAAGTGAAACAGCCATTCATGCATTTATAAAATGTAGGTATATATGTTTTGTGCACATTTATGCAAGTTGTTTGTTACCATCCAAAAAATCCTTCTGTCGGAAGGTGATTATAAATATGTGATGAAAGTGAGTGAGGAAACTTTTGAAGCACACGTTTTTTGACTTGGTAGCATTTGCAGAAATAACAGAGTGTTGTTGATAAGTTTAACGTATACTTAATACAGCACAAGAAAGAGTGAAGAAGAAAAGGCTGTTCATAAATAGCTCAAGATGAAGGCGGTAGTGCTCTGTTTTCTGTACACAAGTATCACATAATCACATAACACCAGAGTGTGTCCTCAGAGCCAAGTCTGCACTCTTCTCTTTCTGCTGGGACAGAAGTAGATCCCTGAGCGGGTTCTCAGCCTTGCCCATGGCGGGCAGATGCCGCCAGGCCCTCGAAAGCCTGTGAGTCTTAGAGTAATGTGTAAATCTATAAATTCCTCTTTTTGTGTCGTTCCAGACTGAACTCTATTGATGTGAAGTATCAGATGTGGAAACTGGGAGTCGTGTTCACCGACAACGTAAGCTTGCTCCCTCACCACGACAGCAAACGCGCTCCGTTTAGAGGAGTCTGTGGGATTTCTGCAAATGGAAGAAGGGCAGTTATTCAAAGACCTGTGCACTTAGTGCAGACCATTCCTGAGAGAGACCCAGGGATAGATATGATTAATCAGCCGTTACTTCCAAAAGCTGAAAGACTCAAGTGAAATTATATATAATAGTTATACAAGAAAAAGAAGCTGAGATGGAAATTCATGCATATTTCCATTCAGATTTTAGCTGACAGGGGCATACTTCAAAAGTTTGTAGATGTTTACAGGAACACCTAAGTAAATAAAAACTTTAGAAGCTGCTGGTGCTAAACGAAGTTCGCTCGTATTAAGTACATTAAGTGGTTGTGTTCTTTTTCTCCATAAGTCCTTTTTTTTTTTTTTTTTTTTTTTTGTGTGTGTGTGTGTGGTACTGGGGGTTGATCCTGGGGCCTCACACCTGCATGCTTTGCAAGTGCTGGACCACTGAGCTGCACCCCCAGCCCTTTTATTTTTTTTCCTTCCTGAGACAGGGTCTCGCTAAGTTACATAGACTTCCTCTAGTCTCAAACTTGCAATCCTCCTGGCTCCGCCTCCCAAACCGCTGGGATTACAGATGTGCGCCACCACGCCCAGCTGATAAGTCCTTCTTTTATCAAAGACTTTGGACACTAAACAAAGGGCCCAAGTATATATTCAAATATGATGAAAGAAAGTCACCTATTACCAAAAGTCATGAGCTATCTCCAGATTTCACCGTTTTATCTTAGCACTGATTTTTATGGTCAATGTTATTTCCATTCTCCTATCCACAGCCCACTTCTCCTCCCTCTGTCCTCTCACCTGCCTCACCCAGCCATGGGTCCCAAACCTTGTCTCATAAGCATCTTTAGAGCCGCAAACTGTTAAGACTCAGCCTTGACACTAGTTTCTTGTGTGGTGATGGAGAGCTCCCCAGGATCAACAGGCACCACCTCAGCCCCAGCTGCAGTTGAGGTTTTCCAGTCGATGGCTGGGTCCTCCTGGCATCTGGCCACTGAGGGGCCTCTCCTACGCCACAGGCCTTGCCTGGCACCCTTCGGCCAGGTGAGCAGGGGCACCGTACTTACCCTGCCAAGGAGCTTCCTGTTCCTCTTCCCCCCAAGAATTGGGGCTTGGGTAGATCCTGAAGGAAGTCTGAAGATCCTCCTCCTCCACATATCTTTCTGGGACCTCATGAGGCTGTCAGCCATCAGCAGTCTTACTGCTTCTGTTCAGCGAATCCCTTCTCGACGTGAATCTAGTCTTCCGTGAGACGATTTCTTCCAGAAACACAGCTAGGGTTACCAGACAAATGCGGGATTCTTAGTTCAAGTTTGTATAGCCAAAACCGAATAGCCTTCAGTATTTCAGACAGTGCGTGGGACATACTTACACTGAGAATTATTTATTCCTTCTCTCTCCTTCGGATCCAGCTGGGCAGCCCGTACGCAGCGTCTACACAGGCATCCCCGGCTCGGTGTGGCACCTATCAGCATCTTCTGATTCCCCCTGTGCTCACAAACTGTCCTCTCTCCCCAGCTCTTGCATCTCATAATGGCCTGCTCAAAGCCTCTGACTGTCCAATGACAAATATATCTTCTGTCTCCTCCACTCCTCCCACCAAATCCAGCGCCCTGTCTACAATTTTCTCTTTCTGGTGGAATTTTTGTTCTTGTGACCCAAATTTCAGTTAGCTCAGACACCTCCTGTTCTTTCTCCCTCCAGTAACTGCCTTTGACCACTTACTCATTGTTCTCAGCCCCGTTCTGTCCTTTGCCATTCTCCCTTTTCTCCTGGCTAATTCCACTGCGGTTTGTGGCACCATAATAACCCCAGCCTGGGGCTTGTCCTGTTGCCTCCTGTGGCTCTGCCACTTGTAACTTTCTAAGTAGTAGCTTGCCTGCAGCCGTACCACTGTGGTGTCCGATCCTATCAGATCTCAGAAGCTAAGCAGGGACAGACCTGGTTAGTACAGTGCCAGGTGCTGTAGGCTTGGGAGAAGGACCCAGCAACCCACTCCCAAAAAACAGCCATTTAAAACCCTATGAAAAGCAGGGAAGCACTGACAATAGTGTTTCGTCTGTTGTACATAGGGTCACTGTGAGTCAGACACCAACTTGACGACACCTAACACAACAACCTTGTGAGCTCACTTTCCGCATTTGGAAATGGCTCCTAAATATGTCTACTCCTCAGGAGTCTTGCTGGAATAAAATGGGAGACTGCATGTGCATATGTTTGAAATAGTGACTCGCACTAACCTCGGTGCTCAGGAGATTTTCCTGAAACGCTACTCTCAAAGCCACTGTCCTGCTCACCATGCTCCCGTGGTGCCTAGGAGCTTAGGGGGTACCCCAGCCTCCCTAACTTCCCCTCCACTCCTATAGCTGTGCTGCACTTTTGCAGTCTGAGCTTCTAAAACAGGGTCCATCTCTTTCTCAAGCCACCTCACTGCAGTCTTATCTCAGTGTCTTTTTGTAATGCCATTTTCTCTTCTCTGCTTGACCCCTGGCGACAGAGCCACATTGCCCATGCAGTCTCTTGTTCCACTCCAGGCCCCTCTTTCTCCTTTTCATTCTCAGCTAAAGATTAAGATCTGTTCAAGTCAGAATGACAGGTTCTTCCCTTTCTCATGAGCAGTTCTACTGGAAAACACCTTTTTATTCTGCTTCATTTACATCCCAGCCCCCCAAAATATACATTTTGTAGCCTGTGTAAAGTTAATCATATACATTCATCATAATTCAGGAGATGTCTGTGCATGGGATCAGTCGTGTTGTTAGGTTTATTATGGCTTTTGGTGACATCAGAGGGTGTTTTTATTTCTCCTAGACTTTGAAACACCTCATATAATCTCCTGAAACTGGTAGATCTCAGTGAACATTGATTCAATGTGTGAATAAATGGAAAACAAAGGAGGCAGGGAAGGTTGGTGGTTTCTTTGGTTGCCTATAGACAAAGATTATCCACCAGGGGCAGCTTTGCCCCCCCGCCCCCGCTCCCCAGGACAGTCAATATCTGGAGACATTTTTGGTTGTCACCACTGGGGGCTAGCTGGCATCCAGAGGATGCTCACAACTATTTTGCAGTGACAGGGAAGTCTCCACAGCAAATAATGATCTGCTCCCAAACACCAGTAGTGCTGAGATTAAGAAACCACGCTGCCAGGAAGGAGGTCAATAAACCTTTCTCCATGGGAGGATAAATAAGAAAAGCCACTCTGTTCTGAAGGAGAGGATAACACTGGGCCTCTCAGAACAAACTTTAAAAAAAGGAAATAATCAGAGAACTAATGCAGCTCATCAGAGCTATAAGATTGTGGTCTAAAACCATGAGGCAAATGGAGTAATGATAATGGGGAACCAGAGCAGCTCTCCACAGTAGCCACGCCTTCTGTTTTCTGATGCAATTTCCCACTGTTTTCTTGTAACAGTCCTTCCTCTACCTAGCATGGTATATGACCATGTCCATCCTTGGACACTATAACAACTTTTTTTTTGCTGCTCATCTTCTGGACATCGCCATGGGATTTAAGACGTTGAGAACCATCTTGTCCTCGGTAACGCACAATGGCAAACAGGTAAGAGCCAATCTTTTCCTTCCTCTTGAAGCAACAAATAATAGCTAACAAAAATAAAACGAACCCCTTGACTGAGAACATACAGTTTGAAGACTTTTCCTTAAGGGGAGAGCCTGTTGGGGTAAGTAGTTCAGAAGCCTCTGGTCCTGAGTTCGAGTCTTGGCTTGACTGATTAGCAGTGGGTACTTGGATAAACTACTTCATGCTTTTAAAAATCAACTACCTGACCTCATGAGATAAAAATAGGAAAAGTACTTGCCTTGTGGGGTTTTTGTGAAAGATAAAAATGAATGCAGAGAACTTAAAACTGCACATAGTAAGCACTGAGGAAATTAGTTACTGTGTTGCTCTTTTCCTCTTTTCTTTTGTGGTACTTGGAGGTTGAACCCAGGGCCTCACACTTGCAGGCTTTGCAGGTGCCCTGCTGCTGAGCTGTACCCCCAGTCCATTTGTTTTACTTGTGTTTTGAGACATGATCTCACTAAGTTACATAGGATGCCTCTGGTCTCAACCTTGCAATCCTCCTGCCTCTGCCTCCCAAGTTGCTGGGATTACAGGTGTGCCCCACCACACCCAGGTACTATTTTGCTTTTAATACAGTGTTTGCTCCATTTGATGCAAGAGGGCACAAAATATATTGCAGCATCCTTGTGTACTGGTTGTGTTGGTAATGAAATGTGACACGCTGCAGCTTAATTTAATGTGACATTTTAAATCTGATGTTCATGGCCTCTTTTCTCCACTTTTAAATTGAACACAAAGGAAATAAGTTTCATACTTGACAAGGTCAGACTGAGTTGAAGGAAGACTGGTCTAGGTCCAGACAATCAAGTTATGTTCGACTGGAATTCAATTGTTCCCTGTTGAGCGCTTCTATTATTATAAGACCTATTGCAGAAACTCACATTCATTCATTCATTTGCTATTTTTCAGCTGTCCACTGAGTGGTAGCAGGTTCTATGTTAGCTATTTGGATTAACAAAGTCCTGGTTTTCCAGGATCTTGTAGCCCAGCATGTTTGGTCCCCCCCCCCCTCAAAACTTGAACTGCATCCCTAGTTTCACTTCCATTATCATGATCTTTGACTGGCTGGCCTGCCTGCCTGTCATCTCTCTCCTCCTCCTCCTCCTCTTCTCTCTCTTTCTCTCCTTCCTTCCTTCCTTCCTTCCTTCCTTTTTCTTTTCTTTCTTTTTTTTTTTTTTTTTTTTTTTTTTTTTTTTTTTTTTTTTTTTTTTTTGCAGTACTGGGGGTTGAACCCAGGGCCTCTTGCCTACATGCTCTGCAAGTGCTGGATCACTGAGCTGCATGCCCAGCCCATTTTTTTACTTTTTGAGACAAGGTCTCATTAAGTTATACAGACTGTCTCTGGTCTTGAACTTGGATCCTCCTGCCTCTACCTTCTGAGCTGTTGGGATTACAGGCATGTGCCACTGCACCTGCTCCTCCTCCTCCTCCTCTTCTTCTTCTTCTTCTTCTTCTTCTTCTGTGTGTGTGTGTGTGTGTGTGTGTGTGTGTGTGTGTGTGTGTGGAGTACTTGGCGGTTGAACCCCAGGTCTCGCATGCGCTTTGCAAGTGCTCTAGCCCTGTGTCGCACCTTCAGACCATTTTCATCTTTTATGTTGAGACAGGCTCTCACTAAGTTAAGAAGGATGCTGCTGGCCTCGAAACCCCAATCCTCCCGCCTCCACTCCCATAGTTGCTATGATGATAGACATGAGCCACCAAGCCCAACTGGTCCTGGGTTTTCTAACTCCAGCCTGTGACTCTTACGTATGTCACTTTAGGTTCTGAATGTGACCATGACATGTATGGCAAGCCATGGGCACAAAGACAAAGTCTCCTGGGCTCATTCACCAGTCACCAAATTGTGTCTGGGCTCCAGTGTATGTGAAACCCTGGAGACACGGAGAATATTGTGTGTTCCACACAGTAGTCCTGGCACTGCCTTCAGTTCCAGAGCTTGCATGGGATGACTTCTTACTACTTGGAGGTATCACGTTTTTACGTGGACTGAAGTCCTAACTCACTAAAGAATGCAAACATTGACAGTGCCATTGTGCCTCATTGATAGAAATGATTAAGCCCTATGTGAAGATAGCATGCTCTCTCTCGATAATTATAAAATGATTTTATGAAGATTTAATAAATGTCTGCAGTGGCAGACAAGGACAAAGGATGCGTTGTAACAAGAGAAAGTACACATAAAGATAATATATTTTAGTATGATTACAATTTCTGTGATATAACCAAAAATATATTTTGACTAACATGGTAAAAGTCACATTTTAACATACCATGCACATGGTCCATCAATTGAATCTTTGTATATATAAAACATATATTTTGGAATTAAAGATATATAATACCCTGATGCCTGCAGCCATACCACCCTGGTATTGGATCCCATCAGATCTCAGAAGCTAAGTAGGTCGGGCCCGGTTATTACTTAGATGGAAGCCCACCTGGGAATACCAGGTGCTGTAGGTTTGGGAGGAGGACCTGGCAGCTGACCCTCAAAACAATCAGCAATTGAGAACTCTATGAATAGCAGAAAAGCTCTGACAGTAGTGCGGGGCATGGCACAGTGTCAGAGAATGTTTCATCTGTTGTACATGGGGTCGCTGTAGGTCAGATTCGACTTGATGGCACCTAACAACAACAATACCCTGAAAGAAGACCTTTCCTATGTGACATTTAATTACATTGAAAAAATTAGCCTTCAAAATAGTGTGTGTTAACCGTGGTGTTTTACACTTTTATTAATTTTTTCAAAGCTAGACTTTCCAGTTTTATATTTAAAAATATTTGTACCATACATTATTGCCAGCTGTGTCCCCAGGTTTCCAAAGCAACGCAAATTCCTGTCTAATTCTTGAGTGTGATTGAAAAGGAAAAATAATTTTACAACTTCTCTATCATAGCAAAAATGAGATGGGTTTTATTAGGAATGTAAATTATTTACAGAAAATAGACTTTGTAAAAAGAATGTACTTCATTTAGTTTCACTATCAGATATTTAGATGATGGCACAATCAACATTGTAAGCTGCTTGTTAGGATTTATAAATTTGATTTAGATGTGAAACTAAATCATAATTTATTCATACTCTACCTATGTTGTGCATCTGTTAGCCAGTTCAGTAGTCAAGTTTTCCACAAAATGCACTGGTATCTTGATAAACAGAATGTGTAGATAAATTTCCCCACTGGGATGCTAAGAATGGTGAGAAATAATGAGATCATGGAACCCATTTGCTCGTCAGTAAATCCAGCTGTGTTCTTGCTAGCAAGGCCCCCTTCCCGTACAAGTGTCAAATATGCCAATCATACGTCTGGTATTTGTAATACATGTTCCATGTCATGTTGCTTTCCAGCTCGTGTTAACCGTTGGTTTATTAGCTGTGGTTGTATACTTATATACTGTTGTGGCCTTCAATTTTTTCCGAAAATTCTACAATAAAAGCGAAGATGGCGATACACCAGATATGAAATGTGACGATATGCTAACGGTAAGTTCATAAACTTTTATGTCATGTGAATAAAAAAAATCATGCTGCCTCTTCAGTCTAAGTAATTGTGCGTTTCCTCCTAACAGTGCAGAAGAGTGCACACAATAAAAAGTGGACACAATAAAAAGTGCACACAATAAAAAGTGGAGTGGCTCTTTTAAAAAATCAGTATTTTTCGTAGTTAGCAGAACATAAAGGACCGTTTCTGTTGATTTTCCACATCTGCTTCCCAGCATAATAATTGCTAGAATTGCTGAGTCACTTAGTTACAATTAGGAGGAGTGATGTCATTGCTTAGGCGGGTTGCTCATACGTCCCCAGGACAGCAGGTAAAATTGTTTCCTAGAAAATGTTTTAAAGCCTTGTTTTTTTTTTTTGTTTGCCTTAATGACTTTAACTGAAGTTACTAAAATCCAAAAACATATCTCTTATAGAACCGCTACTTTTTGCTTTTATACCGAGTATTTTGTCTTAAATTTGCTTTTTGGTCTTGGTTTTCACTATTAGATGTTCAAGCTTCCCCTCCTTCTCTCCCTCTCTCCCTCTTTCCTTCCTTTCTTCCCTCCCTCCCTCCCTCCCTCTCTCCCTCCCTTCCTTCCTTCCTCCCTTCCTTCCTTCCTTCCTTCCTTTTTGTGCTACTTAGGGTTGAACCCTAAGTAGCATACATACTTTGAAAGTGCTCTAC
The DNA here is from genome assembly GCA_007922755.1 of Pedetes capensis. Lineage (NCBI taxonomy): Eukaryota > Metazoa > Chordata > Mammalia > Rodentia > Pedetidae > Pedetes > Pedetes capensis. The sequence goes on along the minus strand of VMDO01001610.1, from coordinate 95,376 downwards.
CACCATGCTGCACCCCCAACTCATTTTTTATATTTTTATTTTGAAACAGAGTCTCACTAAGTTATGCAGGCTGCCTCTAGCCCTGAACCTGTGTTCCTTCTGCCCTGCCTCCCGAGTCGCCGGCATTGCAAGCATGAGCCACTATACTCTCATTCACATGTTCAAGTTTTCAGATCGTTTTATATCACTGTTCAGCAACCTATGTCTCCGATAATGGAGCATCAGAAATGACCATACATGAGGTCTTTGGTCAGGAAGGGGAAAATTAGACATAGTATAGCTGGAAAGAGAGGAATCCTTCAATGAGCTCCTCGTTGAAATACCTATGTAAGTGTGGTTGTTGGTGGAAGTCGAGGATACTGATGTAATGATTCGAAAATTACTCTAGAAAAAATAAATAACCCAAGGAGTGGTAAGATAGAGCGACCAATACTATGTTATTAGGTGCCATTGAGTTGGATCCAACTCACAGCAACCCAAAGTACAACAGAACTAAAATCCAGGAATGGTGGCCCATGCCCGTAACCCTGGCTCTCAGGAGACTGAAGCAGGAGGATCACTGCAAGTTCAAGGCTAGGTTGGTCTTGAGGCCAGTCTGGTCTACTGGCAAGACTCAATCTCCAAAAACAAACAAACAAACAAGTCAACAATAAAAGAACTATAAATGAAGTCAAAGAAAATGATAAAGTGATAAAAACACACTCAACATGATAATAAAGGGCCAATTTCCTTCACCTACAGAATCTTCATTGCATTGTTAAACAAACCTGTGGGAAAATGGGCAAATTACACAACTAGTTGGTTTATAGTAAAATAAATTCAGCAGGCTAGTAAATATGAAAAGATGCTCAACATTTATAATAGGGAAAGAAATGTAAATCCAAACAATGAAAAACCACTTTTCATTGTAAACAATATATATTTTTTTTCAGTACTGGGGGTTGAACCCAGGGCCTCATGCCTGCATGCTCTGCAAGTGCTGGACCACTTAGCTGCACCCCCAGCACATTTTTTTACTTTTTGGGACAAGATCTCGCTAAATTATGCAGACTGCCTCTGGTCTCGAACTTGCGATCCTCCTGCCTCCGCCTCCCGAGCTGCTGGGATTACAGGTATGCGCCACCATGCCTGGCAATAACAATATTAAAGCTTGCTAATAACTAGTGTTGGTGAGTTGATGGGAAAACCAGCGCATTACTCTTACTGGGAATTTGAATTTATGCAACAATTTGAGGCACATTTTGCATATCTGTGAAAATTTTAAGTATACACCACCTGTCAATGCCACTTGTAGTTAATTTTCCTAAAGGTTTACTCAGAAATAGGCCTTGATAGGTTCAAGGACATTAGCTGCTCTTATAAACAGAAGATAATCCAAATTATCAACAGAGTCCTGAATAAATCAATAATGGCAATCCATTAAAATTATGCAGCTAATTAAAAGTGAGGGAGGCCGGACACTACGATGCCCACTGTAATCCCATGACTCAGGAGGCAAAGGCAGGAGGATCGTGGGTTCCAGACCAGAGGCAGCCTGCTCAATTCAGCGAGAAGTCTGTCTCAAAATAAATAAAAATGGAGCTGGGGGTGCAGCTCAGTGGTAGAGTGCTGGCCTAGCATGCACAAGGCCTTGAGTTCAATACCAGTACTGCAAAGAATAAAAATAAAAAATAATCCCTCCAGTGGAGGAAAACACCATCCCAGTCACATACTCATAATTTAGATGAATTACGTATTAACCAGGTACTGCTTTCATACTTACTGTAAATGACATTGGCCCAGGTCCTGTCCTAAGTGTTAGGCAGGCACGGGGCTTCTCCTCCTCCTCTCTGAGAGAACCACCCTACCCTGCAGAACCCTAGGCATGCACTAGGCTGGAGTTTCTGGTGCCTCCCAGAGTGCGGCTCTGTGCATGTGCCCCACAACGGGGGCTTTGTGCTCCTGGAGGGCAGGTACCAAGTCCTGGTTAGCATGGGGACCAGGATTCTCATTCTGTCAAAGATGGCTCCTCCCTATGTGGTGCCTTCTTCTACCCACTATCCCCCAGTCCTAAAAAGCCCGCCAAAATTTGACTGGAAAATCTGCCCCACCCACCAACTCTTCCAGCCCATCAGACCCTCTGTACACCCACTTCCGACCTATCGCCATGCCATATGTCAATTACCCCTTCCCCTTCCCACCTAGAACCCATAAAAGCCTTACCCCTTCCTCCCCCTATGGCTACTCTCTCCTTTGCTAGAGAGCCCCAGCAGCTTCTCCCAGTAAAGGTCTCTTGAGTTTATGGGGTTTTTGGCCCCTTACTTAACACTAAGCGCTTCACAAACTCGTTTCATCTAACAACTTTGTGCTCCAGGTCCGTGCTGTTTTAGTCCAGATTTTACAGATGAGGAAACTGAGCCATTGTGAGCCATTGTGAGTTTGAGTAACACAGTGAGGAAGAGGTCGACCTCTCTAGGACACCCTGCAGTCCTACCTCACAGCTATTAATTCAACTCACACTTGTGCCATGAATTTAGTGAAATTTTTGTGCCGGGGATGAGCTTCAATAAGCACAGTCCTTAACCTCAAGAAACTTGCATGTCAAACATCTTTCTGGAAATTCTGCTAAGTTCATTATTTTTCTAAGAAGATCTTACAAGAGAAGAGTGCCCCAGGAATGCCAGAAGTTTTGGGAAACTTTGCAGAGAGCTGCTCTGGTGGAGGTTGGTGGAAGGCGGGCATGATTGCGGACAGTGACCTTCGGGACTGTTAGGCACGAGGAGCAATCCTCACCTTCGTTCTCCTTGCCATGCCAGAATGAGACCGGGCAGCACCCTGCTCTCCTGCCCTCAGGTGCTCTTATCTGACCCGATTCCAGCTATGATCAGAGCATCCTTAGATGTTACACATGTTGCCCAATTACACGGGACATGAATCCAGAAGACAAAACCAATCGTCTCACATTAGGATGCGGAAGGAGGCTCTTGGTGATGGGAACGATGGCCTTGACTGGAGCCTAGATCTCCTTTGGTAAGAGGGATGCGTGAGTCCTGATGAGTGGGAACATCTGTGCCCGGCGCTGTGGCAGGCTTTTCTAACGCTGCTTCCCATCTTGCCTATGACTGGGACCAGGTGGGCGCCATGACAAGACATCACATATTTCCTTCCCACAAGAGAAAACCCTGTTCTGAGACGCCAGCCACGTTCCAGATCTCGACCACCATGAGGACCACCCACTGCTGCTGATGAGTGGAACCAGGCAGCATCTGAGGCTCTGCTCCAGCTCGTGGCCAGCTGGTTATTTGTAAAAACTCCCACTTGGAAGTCACACTGATTAGGTTAACATGACAGAGTCTAGTCTGAACACCTCCTTCCAAGGGGCTTCTCACCAGTCTGCATGCATTAGCTTCTTTAAAAAGCCAACAAATTAGTTCCCAGGGTCCTGAAATGAAAAAAAAAAGGGGGGGGGCTGACAAAATCTAAAATGAACTCACCCAGGAAATGCCAGGTTACCATCTATAACATGATTCTCGAGAGAGAATCCTGTCTTCGTGGCGGTCTCTCTCGCAGTTTCTTTTCATAGTGAAATCCGTATTCTGTCTGAAGCTAGTATTCTCTTGAGATATGTGTTCACCCCTCACGTCAGGTTCTGTAGATGTCACCTCAAATCTCCCCAGCCTTTGCTGTCCAGGCTGTCTCTGTCACCCTCTGCATTCTGTGGCTTCCAGCAGGTGGCGCTGTAGCTGCAGCTTTACAGACTCTGAGGCACACAGGGATTTTATTTTAATTCCTGGGTTAGGGTGTTTTAAGTCTGAGAATCTTATTACACCAGTGCTGTCCTGATAGAATTCGAGCCTCTTCTCCAAGAATGAAAGAGGGGAGAATGACATAGCCTAAAGCCCAGCATAAGAATTTGCTGATGACTGGAGAGGCAGGGAGACTGGACTCCCAGGGACCTTCCTCTCCCAAAGATGGGAATCCCCAAGGACAGGCATCTGTACAGGCTGCCTCTGGCCACAAACTCTCCATGCTTCTGCCTCCTGTCCCAAGTTGCTGGAGTAACAGGTGTCTGCCACTGCACCTGGCAACTAGCTTCTTACATTGAATGACAATAAAACATTGGATGCTTTGGACCAATGAGCTTCAACCCGGCATGGACTTTGTCCCCACTAGGGAGATTGGGCATATGGAGACACGTTTTACTGTCACTGTGGGGTGTGCTATTGGTATCTAGTTGGTAGAGGCCAAAGAATCACCCTAAAGTCTCCTAGAGTCCACAGCATGGCCCTCAACAATAAGGGATGATCCAGGCCCCACATGCCAGCGGTGCCAGTTGTTGTCAGTTGCCCTCACATTTCAGGGTTTAAGGATGAGTTTCCTCCCTGTCTCTGCTTACACCCTGTCTGTCTTCTTTATTCTAGAGGGTAAAGTAGAAAAGATTGCAGCATCTTGTTGTTGTTGTTGTTAGGTACCATTGAGTCGTGTCCAACTCATAGTGACCCTCATAGGGTTTTTAATGGCTGACTGTTTTGGGATCACCTCGGGAGGGGATTGCCATGTCCTTCTCCCATTGCTGCATCCTATCCCATGCATCTTAGGTGGTGGGAGTTAGAATGGTTGCTGTATCTGCTTTTTTCTAGCTTGGTTTCTCAGAGTCCATTGGCTCCCACACTGGGCCTTCACGTCTCCTTTGCTATGTCTGTTATGCTCAAAATAACTGGGCAATGCCATTAAATACAGGTTGGTATCCTTTCATGTGACCATAATATCTTACTATCTCAGGTGCTTGGAGCCAGGACGCTAATGAAATGCTTTTCATTTCCTCGAAAGGGAGACCGGTGCTAAGCAAAAGCACAGTATGGCATTTTGATTAAAAGACAGTGGCGTGAAAGAGCCACAGGTTTACGTCACAGTGACGGGTGGAAACCGAGGCAATGCAGAGCACAAAGCACCTTCTTATTTTCACAGTGAGGGCTGGGACCTGCAGCACAGCCTCGGGTTGTGGGTGTGGAGGCAGGGCGGCCCCTCACGAGCAGCCCGTCCCTCTCTCCTAGTGTTACATGTTCCACATGTACGTGGGCGTCCGGGCCGGAGGGGGCATTGGCGATGAGATCGAAGACCCAGCGGGGGATGAGTATGAGATCTACCGAATCATCTTTGACATCACCTTCTTCTTCTTCGTCATCGTCATCCTCCTGGCCATCATACAAGGTAAGCACACCGCGCTGGGGCCTGGGGTGTCCAGAACTTGAGCCACCTGTGGGTGGAGCCAGCAGTCAAGGTGGGCCAGGAGTGTCCCAGGTTTCCTGCAAGGACCAAATAGCACTTTTCCTCCCAGTGTCTCTCCCTTGTGAAATCTATAGAGGGAAAATGATAAGGAAGCCTGGGACCCTGAGATGGGGCAAGGGATAGATGCAGTTGTCTTTGGTTTCCATTTTACAGGAAGAGCCCTTTCCTAGCTTGGAATCCCAGCCCTGCTACTTACTAGCTTTATAAGTTTTGGGGGGTGGGTTGAGCCCTCTACTCTTGTGGGTCTGCCACATGGAGGTTACACTAATCTCTAAGCCCCATAGTTGTGGAAAGCTTTCAAGCAAGGACATTAATTCAAGTCCTCAGTACAGCACCAGAAAGGTACTTGGCACAACACGAAGAGAATGATCCCTGATGAGCCCCCACTGGGGCCGGGCATGGCTCGCGGCTCATTCTCCCTTCACTGACATGAGGATGGAAGCGGATCTCATGTTTTACACATGAAGTCACCAAGCCAGAGCAAGCCTAGATGACTTGCTCAGAGCGCCCAGCTGCACAGTTAGGCAGTAACCCACATCTCTTCTGGGCAGTCTGGACACAGCCCTCACTTACAGCTGGGGAGCTGTATTGACTCAGTTCTTCTGTTTACTCCAGGCTCCCTTGGAGTGTGGTTGTTTCCTCTCAGAAAAATCGCTCAAGTTATTTTTTCTGTTTAACATGTCTCTTCTGGCTTAAATGTCTATGAATGTGACAGTACCCTTTAAATTCCACAGGCATAAAATGGCAGCGTTGGGTTTTTTTTTTTTTTGGTAAAGTACATGGACAAGTTTAAAGGGTCCATAATCCATTTCTTATGTCTTCATGGGGTATAACAACAGTGAGTCTCACAAGAAGATGGTGTGCACCTGGCAGATTACAGGAAGCCAAAGAGGATGAAATGTACTCAATTGCTGAGTTGATTTCTGGTAGCCACATTCAATAAAATTATACTGAGTTTATGAGCACCTTGTGGGAAAAGTGATTTGAGGCAAATTTCTCTGATTATATGGTCATATTTTCTTTCTAAATTCATACCTGAAAACCTCTTTGGTGGGATTCTTTTTTGTACTTTTCAGCCATCTGTTTCACATACTACCACATAGATGGCAAGTTGATTAAAAGTTTTTCTTCATTTTAAAATGCTTTTTCCCTTCCTTTTCAATACTGGGAGTTGAACCCATAGCCTAACAAATGCTAGGCACCCACACCACCACTGAGATGCACCCCCAGCCCCTTTTGTATTTTTTATTTTGAGACAAGAGCTTACTGAGTTGTGCAGGCTGCTGCTTTCTGTCTTCTAACTCAACAATCCTCCAGCCTCAGCCTCCCGAGTCGCTGGGATCACAGGCGCACACCACAGTGCCTGGCTTGCATGTGGTTTTCTTGGGTGCACCCCATCACTGCATCTGCTTCCGCCTGCAGAGTCTCTTCCCCAGCCAGAGGAATGGAAGTGACTTCACCCTTGCCATGTCTGGGCATCTCCCGGGGTGCTCTGTGTTTGCCCTTTCCCTGGAGGCCCAGCCCGAGAGCTCTGGATTTGCTGATGGTTCTGCGGCTGTAGAGATTAACAGGAGTCTGTGTTTAACCCCAGGTCTAATTATTGACGCTTTTGGAGAACTCAGAGACCAGCAGGAGCAGGTCAAGGAGGACATGGAGGTGAGCCCGATGGGGACTCGGCCGTGGGGTGTCCTAGGTGCTCAGTTTCCTCACCGCCTTTTATCGAGAGAGTCACGGATGTGGGTGAACAGGGACGAGGACCCAGGCACCGGGGATTCCTCAGCCCGTTTTCCACTCACGCAATGCCTGTGCTTGAGCAGGGCCTGGGCTGGACCTGTGGTGGGATCAAGGGGCATCCCACAGTCACACAGGACCCCTGTGTCCTGAGAAGTGGGGGGACACTGTCCTTTCAAACCTGCAGCTTCACCAGCATACAAGCCCACGGGGATCACAGGTGGTGTGGAGATGGCACTGGAGTTCTAGGTCTCTGGGGGTGGGGTCTCCCCTCTCCCAGGTGATCAGGGAACATTGGAGAAGAGGCGCCCACATAGGCTGACACATGAGGCTTGTGGAGGGGTGGACTGAGAGGGAGAAAGGGTAGTGGAAGCAAGGAGCCCATCTGCAGGGGCTCCATTGACACCAAGTCCATGAGACTGTCACCCTATGAGGTCCTGTTACCAATGCCTGGATCTTCTTGGAAGCATAAGTGGCTCAGCATGAAGCATTACGTTCTAGCGATGGGCCATGGAGGAGGAAGGCCAGCGAATGAAGAGCCCAATAACCCACAGCTTCACATCCGGGCCGAGGGGAAGGAGAGCAGGCTGTGAGGCAGGGCAGCGAGGTGGTGGCATCTGCATTTTATAGCAGTGATTATGGGGTACAGTGTGGGGAGTGGGTAGAACTGGCCAGGCTAGGGCAGGGGGCCGGGCTGCAGGCCTTCTCCACCTGGAGGCTCTGAGGGCCTTCTGGAGAGGGGTCACTGAGGATGAGGACCGGGGTGGTGCCAGGAGGACTTTCGGACTGGAATGAAAAGAACTTGGTGATTGGCCAGATGCAGGGGCCAGAGCGGTGGGGAGCAGGCAAGGAGTTGCTCGGGCGGCAGGCAGGAGCCAGCCGGTGGCTGGAGGGTAGCTCAGGCAGTGGACCCAGGTCACCGAGGAAGAGCAGGTTCCGGTACAGCTGATGCGGGTGGCTTGGACCCATGTAGTGGAGGACTGAGAGGTCCCGGTCCTGCTCTCAGATTGCTGAGTGCACCCTGAACATTGTCAGCGGGTATTGATGGATAATCAGGGCGGTTTCACAATAATCATCTCAGTTCTGAGCCCTGGGATCCAGAGCATCATAAACCTGCTTCAAATGAAATTAGACGGCTTTTGCTTGGGGGGGGAAGGGGAGTGCCTCACTCTCGTGAGGACAATAATGGCTGAATCCCTTTTGAGTCACTACATAACTGTTCTAATCCTAAACTCCTGACGTGATGGGGGGGTGGTCTGCTGCTCCTTATGCCTGCAGATGGCACACCTACATCTACCCAAGGACAGATGAGGTCCAGAGAAGGAGGGGAGCAAAAAGACGCATCTGTTGGTTGACTCTGCTCCTAGCCCAGTGCCTGGCCATGGGAGACCCTGGTGGGACATCTCCTAACTTAGTATTCTATTTGCCCTCCCCAAAGGAAGCAGTTTGTACCTTTCCCCCTTGGTTGCCAGGCTTTGTGCAGGTAGAGCAAGTTAGCAGTTTCAGTTGAGGACATTGTTAACTGTGCCTCAATAACCAGAGCGACAGCTAAGCCAGGGTTTTTGCGGGGAGGCCACAGAGAAGAAGGAAGAGGCATTGCTGTTGAACCATCCTTATCCTGTGACCTCTGCATCTGCCCCATCCTGCAGCTGGAACCCAGGCATTAAACAAACCCCAAGATAGACTTAGGGAAGCAGTTGGATTTGTACTCAGAGGCCCTGCACCACCCTCCTGGGATATCTTTGGCATATGTGGAGTCAACTAAATAACACTAAGTGACAAGCCATGTTTTCCTTCTGTTCTGCTTTGTGGCCTCTCTTACATTGCAACATTTCCCTTGTCTTCTAGACCAAGTGCTTCATCTGTGGCATAGGCAACGATTACTTCGACACGGTGCCACACGGCTTTGAGACGCACACGTTACAGGAGCACAACCTGGCCAATTACCTGTGAGTGCCAGTCTCAGCCTCAGCCGCCTCCCCTGGGAGGCCCACTTGGTCCCGTCCTGGGAGACCTGAAAAGCAGGAGGGGCTGTTTCTTACTCTCTGTGATTGCTCAGATACTTTAAGAGAAAGGCCTGCAGCTTGTAGTCCTCTTGCCCCCTGTAGTAGGTTGACTCAGGAAGCGAAGCTGTCAATGATACTTTCTAGATCATGGAGTGGAAGAATGAGGAATGGAAAGCAGAGGCTCTCAGGGAATCTTGACTGTGTTTTGTTTCAAACAAAAGGCTTCCTCCCTGAGATATGTGAATCTTCCTTCCCCCTACTCCTGAGGTCTTAACAGCACTCTTTAGGCACTATTGGAAACTCGGTTAAAAGTTGCTAACTAGCCCTCTACTTTAGCTTTGCTGAGATGGATGTTCATCATGTAGCCCAGGCTGGCATTGAACTCAGAATTCTTTGTCTCCCAGGGGCTGGGATTACAGACGTATGCCACCATGCCTGGTTCCATTTTTTCTTAATGCATGAAAATCTGGACATTTCTTAGGACTAGTCCAAACTCCAGTTTGGTAAAATGCTATTCTTAGCTTTTGACCCAATTATAATATCAAATAGACAAGAGATGCTGGTACCATAGTAGAAAACCTGTTGAACAGGTTGGTAAATTGAACACCTTATGAAGATATTCTTTAATTGAAGTTTATCAGTGTTGATTTGATTCTAACAAAAGTGTGTACATTCCTATTCTTCAGCCAGTGTGGCTCTAAGCTAAAATCACGTATCAGATCAGAAAAGCCAAGTCAGAAAAACATCTTTACCTTTTTCTGGTGAACTGTAATTCATTTTTCAAAAAATGTATCTGTGAAGTTTTCTTTCTGCCTACCATAATTGAATGCAACATATATAAAAATAATTTCTATCTATCTGTTTATACTGATATTTTCATACAATCCCTTCCTGACTACTCTCTCTGTGTCTGCAGGTTTTTTCTGATGTATCTCATAAACAAAGATGAAACAGAGCATACAGGACAGGTAGGTCCATGGAGGCTGTATACCGTCTTTATACAGAAGTGATAGAACACGCCTACATGCCAGAGCCAAGTGCATATGTTCAACAGTAAGGGGAGGAGTTACTTTCAGATGTTAGTTGTAGTGTGTTGACACAAACTTCCTGTTAGCTTGGATGAGTGTGGAAGAGACTGCATTGTTTGAACCAGTACAATTCTAACTTCACATTTAAAAAATAAGCTTTTATTAACTGAAAATGCTGGGTTTGCATTTTGAATCCCCTGCTTAAAAAAAAAAAAAAAAAAAAGAAAACAAAAAAAACCTTGAGTGTTTGTTATTATAATGCACTTGATTGCCCAATCAGGTAGCCTGTGACTTCAGATGAACTTCTGACAGTACTATGGTCAGTTAAAAATGACTGACTAAGGTTTTCAAGCTATTCAAAACTCCTCTTTCACAACTGCTCACCACAGATGGTTAACAGTTTGAATTTGAAGGTAGAATAATACTATAAGAAAATCCTAGAAAACACACAAAATGAATATGTCTTATTATACTAGGGTCAAGATAAAGATAGATTGTTGTTTGAAAAGAACCCTAGAAAACACACAAGACAAATATATTTTATCATTATCACATTCCTATTCAGCCAGTGTGGCTCTAAGGTAAAATCACGTATCAGATCAGAAAAGCCAAGTCAGAAAAACATCCTTACCTCTTTCTGGTGAACTGTAATTCATTTTTATATAATGATAAAATATTTTTGATATAATGATAAAAATATTTTGATATAATGATAAAATATGATACATTTTATCATTATTGTCATTGTGAAGGTGGATTTTTTTTAATTGCTAGTAGTAATTTAAGTCTGGTGTGATTAGTTTGGAATTATCTAAATAAATTTGGACTTTTGCAGATACATGTGCTACAGTCCCACAGTTGAATTTCTGTCTTTTATCTGTGTTAGTGCACAGATTTGGGGACAGTTTGAACACTTTCCTTTTGCTTTTTCAGGAATCTTATGTCTGGAAGATGTATCAAGAAAGGTGCTGGGAGTTCTTCCCAGCAGGGGATTGTTTCCGGAAACAGTATGAAGATCAACTAAATTAAAACCTTACCTTGATCACCTCTGAAAACCCAAACCATTTCTCTCTCTCCCCCCTCGGCCCTCTTCCCATGCTCCTCCCTCTCCATCCCGCTCTGCCAATCCCTCCACTTTCTTGGAAACACTGGCTGAGTTCCTGAACTGCCAGCATTCTGTGCTGTCTGGGAGCTTGGAAGCTTGATCTCTGAAGACCTGTCTTGACTGTGTTCCCCCCACCTTGTGTGTTTTTTTTGAGAAATAAAGATGGAAGAGTAATCTCAATCCATACGCAGACAAAATAGGAACTCCGGAAGAAAACCCTCTCGGACACTCTCTCCCATATCACGGGGACAGCTTCTTCCTAGGGTCCTGGAGCCTCCCTGCGCTGCGGGACCTTCACAGCCATGTGTGGTGGCCACACTCACCCAGCCTCTTTATTTCACCATCCCGAAAGGAACCGTGTGAGGGTCACAAAGCACTGTAGCACTTAACAGATTGCCGTGGACACCAGTCATGAAGGGAAATAGTGCCTTACTCTATGTGGGTTAAGCTATGCAGAAGAATTGCGCATGAAAAAGCATCTTTAATTTCATGATGTCAGCCATTTTTTTTCCTTAGTTAGATGGATTTCGTGAGGTTTTGGTTTTTTTTTTCCTTTATCCGTTTCTCCGGTGGGGGAGGGTAAGCCAAGCCGTTCGCACCTTTTGGAAAAGGTGGGTGGTGTGTCTCAGGACAGAAGGAGGCTTCTCAGTCAGCCGCTTCACATTCACCCTCCCCGTCTGCTCCCGCTCTTCTTTTGTGAATGCTCTGATGCAGCGCCGCAACTTTATGAAATCTTCCTATGAAAACAAAGACTGCGAAAAGTACACTTTCAAAAGAAATCACTCACTGCATGTCTCTTACGCAAGTTTCCACGAGCAAAGGAAACCTTCCGAAGCAAGTTGATCCACGCGAGAGAACTTCCATGATAATTATCTGCATAGTAACAAAGTGTCGTGGGCCTTCTTGTACACTCGGAGCCAGTGCCATCCGCCAACAGCGTGGTACACGACGACCTCGACAGTAGTCTCGGGTTCTCCTCTTTCCTTCCGCCATCTGTGATGAGTTATGGGTTCAGGAGTCCTCGCCGGGCCATTCTTTTGATATCCAAGCTGAAGCAATATCCATTCAGGGACTTCATCAGTTGCATCACGAAACATGGATGAGAACATAAACCGCTCCATTTTTTTCCCCTCCATTTTGAGTCCTTTTAAGTGTAATGCGTACCTTTACAGTTAAAAAGACAGATTCAGAATGGAAGCAAGGTCACTTTGCAAACACTGGAGATCTTTTATTACAAGTCTGCTTGTTAATTTTAGAATTGTAAAACTGCTCTGATTAAACTATTTAACTAACTTTCTCATGCTCCTTTTTCTTTTTACTCTCCATGTCATTGATCCCTGGGACTCATCAAACCATGAGGTTTTAACTTGAGATGGGCACAGGACAGTCCCACACTCTGCATTGAGAACCTTAACGCTGTCAAACTCGAGTAGTTGAGTAAGTTTGCAACATTTGTGACTACAGGACCTCAACCTCTTCAGGCAGTTGACTCAACCCCTGTCACTTCCCTGCTATGGGAAATGACAGTAAAAAACAAAAAAACAAACACTGTCTTCCCAGTTTAATTTTTAACATATCTCTCATTTTATAAAGTTCTCTCTGGCTCAGGACACTTTTTTCTGTACTAATAAGGACCTTTTTTAAAAATTTTGATATTGAAATAATTGGTACACTAGCAGGTGGTGTATTGAACACTTAAATACCAACCAAAAATGTCCTATGTGCCAAGAAATGTGGTGCCTGCGAAACATCACCTGCCACTTTGAGGTTCAGTAGCTGAATTTTGTGTCTTGTCTTTTGGTCACAATTTTAGTTAGGGGAAGGAATAAATGTGATTGGGCCCCATGAATGACTTCTAAGATGTCGGGTTTGTTGTGATCCTAAGCTGTGAAGAGTCTGAATAAAATATATTGGGTCAGCTCTGTAGACCATCAAAGAGCACACTACCTTTTGTCATGAGACGTTGTGGAAGAAGCCTCCAGGGAGAGAAATAAATCTTTTCCTGGGACATAAAACCCACCGATAGATTCAGGGCTTCTATTTATAATGCCCAAATCAGAGTTGACACAAAGCAACCATAGAAGTGACAAAGGGGTGCTTCATTGCCTATAGATATTTCAAATTCCTGACTGACAGCTCCGGCTGGAAAGTCCTGGAATGGAACAGATGCTGGAGGGGTGGGGGGGTGGACACCGGAATGTGACAAAGGAAGCTTCCCTCAGCCAGTGGGCTTTGCACACACATTGATATTGAAGGAAAACCAAAGGAGCAGAGCCAGTCACTTAAGCCACACGCTTCCCAGCCTCATCACGGGCTGATGGAACAGGATGCCTCTTGCTTTACATCCCAAGGCCAGCAAAGGGAAGAGGGAGCTCATCTTTGTCAGCATCTTTATTTCCCCCAGGAAGTGTGTCAGGGAATCTCAAAGGCAATATGGCTCTCCCTTCTCTGATTCAACGTGGGGCTGCCTGACCCAAACTCGGGAACCTGAACCCTCTTAGAAATGTTCCATGGCTCTAGTGTTCAACCACTCACAAAGAACCTTATCATGGACTCCCAGTGTCCTGTCCATCTCAACACGTACACACATCATTCTACTCTCATTTGGTCTACTCTCTTATATTTTTGTTCTGGACGAAGCCTTTGAATCTGGTCCTTAAAATAAGTTGAGATTCCTGTTTTCCATGGCAGTTTTCCTTATGCCTTCTGGTCACAGTACCTGAATAGTGCTCCTTGCATGAACAAAGGGTGGTGTTCCCATGCAGGACGTAGTCTGTTCTCAGACTCACAAAGTGTCACTGTACACTCAGGGCAGTGGAAATACTTCACGCCTGACTATAGAAATTATATCTTGGGAAACAGAACATTCTTCACTCTCTTGCCTTCCTGGGAAAAATGTTTATAGTTTTCTTAAGCACCCATTTTTGGGGGTGAATATGCCAATGTGGCCTCCATTTCTGCTAAGGTCTTCACGTGGCTGCTGGTGGTGAGTTGCCTTGTTCACTGTGAACATAGTGAAAGAAAACTTTTAAAATATTTATCACCTCTACCCCAGCATGGAATTCATGTTGATTTGACATAGGAAAGGCTGGGACTGTTAGGCAGTCCCCAGATTATTTCATAAATAACTATTGTGTGGTACAGAGGTGACCCACCTCCTATTCCTGATAACATTTCTTCCAAGCCCTCTGCACGTCTGCGGTGGAAGCTAAGTACTTTGGTGTTGATATCTGCGCATGGGTGGCTCTTGGGTCTGTTGATAACAGTAAAGACCAGTAATAGCGCACGTCCTCATCAGGACAAGGTTCAGCGTCACATTGTCTGAAATCATACCATCATTGTATGACTAATGAGATCATAGAACCGTAGCTAAGTAAATCCTTAAGGTCCCATGTTTTCCAAGTCAAAGTCTCTTGAATAATGTCACCATTCAGAATAAAAATGAGAGGTGATAACACAAATTTCTTCATGCAGATGACTTTCCAGGAGTCCCAGGACGATAGAGCAGAGCCATTCAGAGGAAGCATCCAGGCAGGTTAAAGGGCTGGACGGGCGAGCTTTCACAGTCAGGTTTGTTGTTAACCTTTTTCCTGTTGTGTGTGAAAAGTGGCTCCTTATGACCTTGCAAACATGAAACTGGAAAGGCAGGGGATTGCAACAGTTGGTGAAGTCTCATCAGTGGTCACTGATATTCTCCTTCTGTTGATAAGGAGGTTCTGGGGGTGATTAAATGAGTAACTGGCTTCAAAAGTGCACCCCTGAACATAGCTCTCTGAGTAAAGAAACCCAGTGTCGCTTGTAATCTAAAGACAACAAGGAGAGCCGCATCCTGATACTTTGCTTGGGGATCCATTTCCCTATGGAGCTCTTTCTCTAGGGAGCTCTTGGTCTTCAGAGCTTTCGGCAAGTAACTTCATTGTGGCTAAAAAGATCCACTGCCAGCTGTAATATTCACCAGGACTAAAATAATTTTGTTTCATATTTTCTTCTTAATGGTTTTGGACATCAATAGTGAAGACAAGTTTCAGAGGCTCAAACAATCAGCTAGGTTAATGAGTCCGTGGTATTTTAATAGCAAAGGAGCAACTAATTTGCTTTTCTTGTCCATGTTAAGGAGGAAAACCTTTTCCTCCATCCTGTTACATTCTGTCTTTAGTGCCTGCAAATTAAAGTGGGAAACGACAGATTAGTAAAAGAAAAGACAGATTTTTATTCACTGATACACCTCTGAGTTCACAGAAAAAGTGACTGAGTAGTGGTGGAAGAAACTAAGGCTTTTCTGCCATCTTCATAGGGGATGGACAAGGCAGAAGGGAGCTTCTGGGAGAAAACTGGTTCCTCAGAATGTGGAGAGAGGGCACTTCAGAAAAACCAATGGCCATTGTGCCAGATAAATGGGCTCTTGGAGCACTAGGTGGGGGTAGTTTTCTGACAGTACAGTGCTGCCTTCTGTCCCCAAGAAAGAGGAGATGAGAGTTGCTCTCAAGGAGGAGATTTACAACATTGAGTTCTTTGGAAAGTCTTCACGTTCAGACAAGAGATTTCAGGAACTCAAATGCCTTCAACTCCAAGGGCTTTCTATGCCCCAGTGACTTATATTAGACCTGTTCACCCCTCCATTCTCCCATATTTATTCTAACTCTTTTCATGCATCATAACTTTCCTGTTTGTTGTCTTTTAAGAATTCCATGAACTTGATATATGTACACTCCATCTTCATTACACATTGCTAAATAGGTCTTCAAGTTTTAGTTTGTAAAGAAGAGAATTTACTACTTATAGGCCTTGTTAACACCGCCAAATATTATAATAGATAATCCTCCTAACATGAGCAAAATTAACATGTGAGCAGAAACTCTAGAGCTAATTATTTTTTAAAAAGACTCATCAAACCTGAAAGTCATTGTACAGTGTAATTTTAATTACCTGCAGTTCTGAACCTCATGCTTAAAATGCATTAAAATTATGTCTCCCTAACATTTAATATATAAGTTTAGGAAAATTTACAGCTATAAAGTCAAGAATAAGAGCAGTAGATAACCTTGAGATGATTACACATACTTTTATTGTCATAAAGAGAAACCACAAATCTCTACTTAAGATATATATATATATATATATATATATATATATATATATATATATATATCTTAATACTGCCTCTGGTCTCCAACTTGCGATCCTCCCGCCTCCACCTCCGAGCCACTGGGATTACAGGCGTGCACCACCATGCCCAGCCCTTAAGCTTTTAATATTATGACCACCCTACAAGGTCTCCTTCCTACACAAAATTAAGGTGAGTGGAACACAAATCCTGGTGGGTTATTATATTCTGAATTAATAAGAACCCAGAGCCAGATGATTATCATATTTTCCTCCATGTATATAGGTAGAAGAAAAATTATTTAAGTAGTATTTTTCCCATAAACTATTAGAAACTCTATTTATTTAAAGAATATAAATCCTGAAATGACTGCATTGATACAAAAATGTCACAAAGTCTAAATTCCTGAATGAGCTATGGCTAAATGCTACACATGCATACAAATTGTTGTTGTTGTTAGATGCCATCGAGTCGGTATCTGACTCATAGCGACCCTCATAGGGTTTTCAGTGGCTGGCTGTTTTCGGGATTGCCTTGGGAGTGGATTGCCAGGTCCTTCTCCCATTTTTGTGGTGCTGGGAATTGAACTCGGGACCTCAGAGACTGCAGCGAAGCACTCTACCAACTGAGCTAAATCCCAGCCCCATGCATACAAATAGATAATTCATATTCTGTACTTTGTATAATAACAAGAAAGGAATTCTTTCCTGATAATCCTGGGTAGGGCTCCCTTGATATCATGGTAGCCAGGGTTCACCTGAATTGAACCTAAGGCAAGGCTTCCAGGGCAGCAGGCTGAGGAAAACAGGAAATAAGTTGCTGAAGGACTTGCAGCGATGCAAACTGACCAGGCCTGTGGCTTCTCCCACTTCCCCATGAGTCAGGAGAGGACAGGAGGGATGGCCTGTGTGTGCAGTTCACAGGACATCCTGGAGAGAGAGAGAGAGTGCCTTGGAGTAGTCGACAGGAAGGAGGAAGGGTCTACCCGCTGGACTCAGGCATCTGGCTTTGAGTCTGCACTGGATACCAGGTCCATTCACACCCTGTAGTGGGAAGTAATATCCAAGTCTGGAAGGGGCAGGAAGATCCCAGAAACCCCAGGAAACTTCTGACCAACCTTGTTATATCAGGAGTAGGTCAGGGGAAGGAACCAACATGCCAAGGCCAAGAGGCCGGTCAGCCCAAGACAGCAGAACCATGAGGTCTGGAGAAAAGTGGTCTGGTGTAAGAAGCTGAGGCAGAGCCGGGAGCTGGAAACCCAGGAAGCAGGGGACAGCAAGGAACTTGGAGGAGGCCCATGATACAAATGTCCATTGATTTTTCTTGGACTTTTGGTATGTTTGACATATTTAATCATCAAAAATGGGTCACCAGGAAGAAATGGTTTCTAAGTTTGGCATATGGCGCAATGCTAACAAGTCACAGAAAGCAAAATTTTCTTAATAGCTACTTCAATTTTCTCTAACAAGGAGAACATTAAAGTTAATTATTTGAATAAGAAATATAAGTGGTCTACTTATCAAAATTTAATAACATAAGATCCCAAAGATGCCATTAAAAATTATTTTGTTCCTGGAAGTTAGAACTTGTTAGAAAAAATAAAAACATGGGTTTTCCTCAATTTTCCAATAGTCTTTCAATATTTGTGCCCAACAATGGACTAGGCAATTTAAGGAGGTGTAGTGCTCCCTGGAAATAGAGGCTGCATGGTAACTTTTTTGATATTCTCAGTCTGGATGCATAAGAACCACCTGAGAATGTGTAAGTAATTCATACTCTTACACCCCAAAATATTCTGAGTTGGAAGTTCTGATAAGGCCTGGCAATCTGCATTTCAAATAACTCTTCATTCTCCATCAAAGAGCAAAGCATTTGGATAAGTGGTTCACGGACCACAGTTTAAGAAAACATCACATTAATGATTTTGAAGCACCTAAGCATCCTTTGGGCCTGCAGCTATACCACTGTAGCATCCCATTAGATTTCAGAAGCTAAGCAAGGTTGTGCCTGTTTAGTACTTGGATGGAAGACCGCCTGGGAACACCAGGTACTGTACGCTTGGGAGAAGGACCCGGAAACTCACTCCCAAAAAACAATCAGCCGGTGAAAACCCCATGAATAGCAGAGAAACACTGACAATAGTAATTTGACTGTTCTATGTAGGGTTGCTATGAGACACCAACTCAAGGGCACCTAACAACAACAACAACAAGATCCTTTGGCTTCAAAATTACATGATCATTTGGACGTTGGGTGTGATATGTGTTGGACTACTAGCCTGGGAGCCAAGGGACCTAAATTCCAACCCCAGTTATAGCACTTATTAGGAATATGCCTTTGGTAAATTTAACCTGCATTTATGAGTTCATTGAACCTGGCTAAAATTATCCTTATCTGTTATTTAAGGGAAGAATTCTGAAAATAAATGTTTATGCAAATGCTAAAGATTAGAAAAATGCTAAGATTGGATTCAAAGAAAGGAACTCATATTATTCTTTCCCAAAGTAACAAACTGAGATTTTGCAGAAGATACTGAGCACTGCTAAATTTAACTTTTCTAAGACTAACTTTTGTCCATACAGTATATTCATAAAATAACTGCCTTAAATTCTAAATAATTGCCCAATTAGGCACATCTAAAATGATGTACTTTCCCTATAATTCCAATGGTTCCATTCATTTCTTCTTTATCTTTTATAGTTATAAAAGTGATTTTTAGATTTTATGTTCATTATTTCCCATGAATTTCATGCTTGGGTTTTCTATGGTTCCTAATGTTCCTCTGAGGAAGTGCCAAAAAAGAGTAAAGTATGTAAGCTTTGAAGGGCAATTGAGTCCATCCAAGTTCAAAAAGTTCACAAAGAGCAGCCTTTGGCAATTTGTTTGAACTTCTTACTGGATAAAGGGCTTGTTATAAAAAAAGAAATCAGTAAAGTAATGATTGAAGGTGTCAGCTGGAATAAAAGTGAGGAGATGAGATTGATAACCTTCCTTATTCCCAACCCTAATAGGGAAATCAAAGGCCAGAAGCCAGTTAGGAACTAGGAACCAGGCACCATGATTAAAAAGATACTGCAACTTTCTCATGTTCATTATTATTTTTAGTCTCCCTCACTTGTTTTTTCAGTTGAAATAAAAAGTCTTAAAAAGAAAAAAGATAGGTACTTAACAAACATTTCAGAAATAATTATTATTAAAATTGACTTCATCAAAACTAATGAGATATAGCTAACGCAGTCCATAGAGGCAAATTTATAGCCTAAAAATGGTTGCATTAGTAAAAAAGAAATGTTTAAAAATCAATTATGTAAGTTTCCATATTTAGAATTGGAGTATATAAAGGGCCTTGAATCCAAAGTAAATAAAGAAAATAACATTTAACAAAGCCAAAAATTGGTTTTCTGAAAATAATTATTCTTTCAAAAATTATTATTAAGTCCATAATAAGACTGAATATGAAAAAGGGAACATAAATTATCAATATTATGCATGAAAGATAGTTGGTTATCATTAGGGAGTATAGACATTAAATGATAATAAGTATTATGAGCAATATATGGCAATAATTGAAAACTTGTTGTTGTTAGGTGCTGTGGAGCCCCATTCATAGTAACCCTATGTACAGCAGATTGAAACACTTCCCTATTCTGTGCCAGGTACACGATCTTATTTATGTTTGAGCCCATTGTTGCAGACACTGTGTTAATCCCTTTGGTGGAGGGTTTTCTTTTTTTTTTTCACTGACCTGCCACTCTCCCAAACATGATGTCTTTCTCCAGGGATTGGTCTCTCCTGACTATGTGTCCAAAATATAAGATGCAGTCTAGCCATCCTTGCTACCAAGGAGCACTCTGGTTGCACTTCTCAGACAGATCCGTTGGTTCTTTTGACAGTCCATGGTATATTCAGTAGACATCTCTAGCACCATAATTCAAAAGCATCAATTAGCCGGGTGTGGTGGCACACACCTGTAATCCCAGCGGCTGGGGAGGAGGAGGCAGGAGGATCGCAAGTTCAAGACCAGAGACAGTCAGTGTAACTTAGCGAGACCCTGTCTCAGAAAATAGTAAAATCTAAAAAATGGGCTGGGGGTGCAGCTCAGTGGTCCAGGCCCTGGGTTCAACCCCTAGTACCGCAAAAAAAAAAAAAAAAAAAAAAAAGCATCAATTCTTCTCCTGTCTCCCTTATTCAATGTCCAGCTTTTACAACCACATGGTGTGACTGAAAATACCATGGCAACTTAGTTTTCCTAAAATGAAATAGTCTTTGAAAAGCCCTGTATCAAGGTGACAAGACCAATTAAGATAATCCTCTGTCTATTCAGTAATTGAATTTTTTAAAAAATTCCCATCAAAGATGATTTTACTGGTGAATTATACGAAACTTTCTTTGTTCTTCCTACTTCAAGTGGCTTCTTATTCTTATTCTCGCATTAGAAGAACTTTTTATAGTTCAAAAAGAGTAATGGAAGAACAAAACCCTTAACCTTGTGATTGGTACAAGGGCAGGCAGCTGACTTAAGATGGAAGCTTCTGATTTTTGTTTGATGGCTGCAGAATGTGGCATGATCTGTCCCTGTGGATATGACTGACAAGCGTTAGGATCCAGCTGTTCAGTCATTCCTCCAGCATAAGAGAAGGCACTCCAAGGAAGAAGGGCAGGGGAGAGAATCGGAGGGAAACAGAGCTGTAATCCTAAAATCACCACCATGAGCTTCAAAATCAAACCATTATCAGGAGCCAGCTACGCATCTTTTCATGTGTATAAGACACCATTTCAGGGTTCTTCAAAGGAGTTTGAATTTTCTGTTACTTGCAATAACAAATATTTGACTAGATCCTATGTCAGGATCAGACTTTCAATCACTGCAACATCACAGTACATCGTCATATAAAATAGAGCAAGCCGTTCCTCCGCATTTATCACCTGCCCCCACAGAAAAAGAAATGGTTGGCTTTTCTGATGATTTTTCTTTCAGCTAACACATTAAATCATTTTTTCAAATTCTAAAGGATTCCTAGTAGGGTATTGAGGATAATTTTGTAAAAACTATCACTTGATTATGAAAAATTAACATCATATAGTTTGCTGCTTTAGGAACACACTGAATCCCTCACTCATTCATGTTGTTTCCTATATCAAAGAACCACTAACTGGGTGACTTAAAAGTTTATTGTGCCACAGTGCTATCACAGTTCTAGAGGCTAGAAATCCAAATTTAAGGATTTAGCTGCATTGGTTCCTTCTGAGGCTGTGAGGTAGGGGATTCATTCCACGCCTCCCTCCTATCTTCTGGAAGTTTGCTGGTGATCCTTGGCCTTCCTTGGCTTGCAGAGCTCTGCCTTCATCTTCACAAGGCATTCTTGCCATGCATAGTTCTGCTTTCTGTTAGAACACCAGCCACACTGGATTAAGACGCATGCTACTATCCTCATTTTAACTTGATCACCTCTATAAAGACTCTATCTCCAAATAATGGCCACGTCCCTAAGGTCTCAGAGGTGAGGACACCCACACATCTTTTATTAGCAGGACTTATGTCAACCCACAGCAGTCCTGAAGTGAAGGGTGTAGATTTCTTCCTCTAGCTTAGTGTTTCTTACAGTGGCATTCAAAGACAGAATCTTTGATGTCAGTGACTTTTCTATAAGAATTTATAGTTTAATATTTTGTCTCAAAATCAGTCTAAATTATACATGCTGCTTAGTTTCTCTCAAAATGACCACAATTGCAGAAATACTTTGTCTAAATTAAGGAAGGTATTGATGCGAGTTGGGGGAGGCCAAGCTGGTTAGGGTTCTATGGGGAGAGAGAGGGCAGAGGAGAGAGGGGGACAGATGAGCACACACACACTCTGTAGCTGGGTAGAGGTGGAGCCAGGAAAAGAAGCATCCAAAGATCTTTGCCAGGCTGCAAAAAAAGAAAAAAGAAAGAGATGGGTTTGAAGCAGATGTTAGATTTAAAGCAATAAAAGGGCTTACACCACCACCATTGGCTTTAAAGGTGCAGCAAGAGAGCCACAGGACAGGAAATGCAGGTACCTCTACAAACTGAGAATGTCTGTGGCCAACAGCCAGCAAAGACATGGACATCTCTGTCCTGCAGCTGCATGGACCTCAACTCTGCCAGACACCTGAGTGTGATGGATGTGGATTCACCCTTAGAGCCTCCAAAAAGCAACGCAGCTGTGCTGACACCCTGGGTTCATCTTTGTCAAACACAGAGAGAGGAGTCAGATCCTGCTCTACTGAATTATGAGATAGCAAATGAGCCTTGTTTAAGGTGCCAGATTTGTGGTAATTTGTTATGATAGCAACAGAAAGCTTAGACTCGTGGAGACATAAGAACAGTGCAGTCTCTAAGATGAAAACTACGTGCGATGAGGCTAACAGAAGCATGTGCCACCTAAGAAAAGACTGGTGAACTTGAAGAAATAGCAAAAAAAAAAAAAAAAAATACACTTAAAACCCAAAGCAAACTAAAAATGGGGACTTATTTTAAATATGAGCAGAGCAAAAAAATAATCTCAACAGATGGAGAAAAAGTTTAAAAAAATCCAACACACTTTCGTGATAAAAACTCAGCCAACAATAGAGGGATGTCTCCAGCTTGAAAAGAGCATCTTACAGAAGCCCCAGCCGCAGCCCCTCCGTGGCAAAAGGCTGGGCGCTTCCCTCTAACATCAGGAACAAAACAAGTGTCTCTATGAGCTGCTTCCATTCTACTCGATTCTAGATGTCCTGGCCAGGGAGATGGGGCGAGGCAAACAAACAACAAAACTGAAGACTGAAGATGTCAGCAGGTCTGTGCGGAGCGGACAGAGCTAGAGGACGGCTGTTTCGGCCCCTCCCATTTGCACCTCTGCTTGCTTCTCCACCTCTGTATAGTGGAAGCTGTGTGGTGAGAGCTCCATTTTCTCCTTGTCACATTTGTGACTCCTGGCCCCATAGTTTGGAACCCTTAATCCTCAAGAGATTGGCGTGTTGGTCCAGCAGCCCTCTGTGTAACCAGGCTCCCACGTCCACACCGCCCTGTACTTGAGCAGCCTCCTCACCTCACCCCGTGAATCCACCCTTGGCTGGTTACCCCAGCCACCACCCACCTCCATCCTGGCACCTTTTCCTTCCAAAGGCTTCCCACCCCCTCCCTCCCTCTCAATGAGATGCCCCCATCAGTCCTCTTGGATTCCTATACCTGCCCTGGGTACCACCTCTACTGTCTCCTCACCTAGACACCCACCTGGTGGTTTTTAGGCTGAGGAAGGAAGAGAAGAAGGGAGGAGGGAAGGAAGAAAGGGAAGGAGGAAAGGAAGGAGGATGCATCTGTTTTTCCTCTGACTAGCCCTTACTTTCTTGTCAACTCATCAATAATATTTACTAAGTTGGTTGTTTTGTGTGGTGGTTGTTGTTGTTGTTAGGTGCTGTCAAGTTGGTATTCGACTCATAGCGACCCTCTGTACAACAGGGGAAACACTATTGTCAGTGCTTCTCTGCTGTTCATAGGGTTTTCAATGGCAAATTGATTTTTTGGGAGGGGGTTGCCAGGTCTTCTCCCAAGCCTACAGCTTCTGGTGTTCCCAGGCGGTCTCCCATCCAGGTACTAACCAGGCCTGACCCTGCTTAGCTTCCGAGATCTGACGGGATTGGATGCCACAGGGCTACCGCTGCAGGCCAGTGATCATGTGTGCTGTGAGAACCAGCAATTCCAGTAGAGTGTGGACACATGTATAGATGTGCACCAAAAGATATGTGTAATCATTTTTATAGGTGCACTGTCCACAGAAGCTAAATACTACAGGAAAACATCGTTCAACCAAGCAAGTTTCTGTATACTTTATTCATACAACAGAGAACTCTACCCCAATGAAAATGAATGCTCTCTGGCACAAGCAATAATATAGGCAAATCTCACTCTTGAATAAAAAAAGACACAAAAAACAAATAGTGTAGGATTCCACACAGGCAAAAGTAACCTGTGGTTTAAAGTCAACATCAGAGAAGAGAAGAGCTTAGGACTCAGAATGGCACAGGCTAGCTCTAGAAGTGCTAGCCATGGTGTGTTGTTAACCTGAGTGGTTGCTACATAGACGTGTTCACTTTGTGATAACTACAAGGTTTATTTGGACATTTTTATATATGTGTGGGAAGCTTTAAGTGTTTATCTAAGCCAAAGTTGGTTTTAATGTTTTACTTAGGATTTTTGTGTTTTCACTGGGAAGGATGATTGGGATTGCTAACCTACCATACCACCAGAAACACATTCTCTCCCCGCTGTACTTTGTATGGAGTTTTGAATATCATTTTATTGAAACATTGGTAAAATAAATCTTTTTTTTATTTTTTATTTGAAGATAAATTCCTGAAGGGCAGTGTCACTGCCTTATTCTTATTTAACTTATCAGTGCTTAGACTAGTTTTCAATAAGCTGATGTTGTTGTTGTTGTTAGGTGCCATCGAGTCAGTCTTTGACTTATAGTGACCCTATATACAACAGGCAAAATACTATTGTCAGTGCTTCTTTGCTATTCAAAGAGTTTTCAATGGCTGATTGCTTTTGGGAGTGGGTTGCTGGGTCCTTCTCCCAAGCCTACAGCACCTGGTATCCCCAGGCGGTCTCTAACCAGGTCCAACCCTGCTTAGCTTCTCAGATCTAACAGGATCGGACACCACAGTGCTATAGCTGCAGGCCCAATACACTGTAGGTGTTCAATAAATATTTATTAAATGAAAGAAATGGCTTTTGCCATTTGAATGGGTGTTATGAGTAGAATTTCAATATGTATCTTACAAAAGCGTTTTCTGGTTGACTTAGGTCTTTGACTCTTGCGAGGTGCTCTCAGTTGTACTGCCCTTGGTTTAACCTGCTTTCCACTGTGGATTCAACACCTCAGCATCTCAGGACTTTCCCTGTAAAGCCGCCACACAGACAGGGCAGGGGCTGGTGGAACTCTCCGTGGTGCTGAAACCATTTCGGCAGCTTTGCAGCCACGTTGGTACTGCTGGAGAAGGCAAAACCAGAGACAGGGAAGAGCAACTGACAGGGTGAACCAGCTGTAGCATGTGTTAGCCATGGGTCCCAGGCAGATGTCTCCCTGGGGTTCAGCAATGCAGGAGGAAAGCAGGGACCAGCAGTCAGATAGTCCTGCATGGCTTCCTTGGTGCTGAGTTTGGCTTGTATGAGAATAGCATGTTCTGTCTCCAATATAACTATCCTGCCACCGTGCTGCACCAAGGTGAGACAACCTGATCTTTAATTGAGGGAGATGCATGCGTGAAGATGAGGCAGAGTCTGTCCTGGCTGTGGTGAATGGCATGCGTCACCCATGTGATGCAATCCTGGGTTTATTCTTTCTCGGCTCATATTTCAAGTTTTCTGAGGGGGCTCCACTCACTCCTGTGTCCTGTGAACATGGTTCCTCTCTATCTCTTTGCCTCTCTTTCGCCTCTGTCCTAGAGGAAACACTGTGAAGACTGTCAGTTGAATACTTTGGAGTTTAATTTATCCACAGAGTGGGAGATTTTGTGGCTACTTCACTAATGCACATTTCCTCTAAATTTTTTAGCCTATCTTGTGTTTAGGGATGAGTTTTTGTCTAGAAAATAAGGGGAGGGCTAAATTCAAGGTTTTGCCTATTTCTTTCAGAGTTGTTTAGGGTATTTTAGCAGATAGTTCATGCAATTATTCATCAATCCATCAAATACCAAAGGCACACACCTGCAATCCCAGCACGTGGGAGGCTGAGGAAGGAGGATCCCAAGAGAACCTGTCTCAAAAAAAGAAAAAGAAAGAAGTGGAAGAAGAGGTGGAGGAGGAGGAGGAAGAAAAGAAAGGAAGTAGAGAAGGAATGAAGGAAGGAAGGAAGGAAGGAGGGAAGGAAGGAAGATGAAGAAGAGAAAGAAAAGAAAAAAAGAAAGAAAAAAGTGGAGAAAGAAAAGCTTGACTTGGTAGCTACTGCTAAGGATTGTCAATATTAGGAAATTCACATTTTAAACTATATTTCATTGTCCTATTACCAATAAGCAATGCAGCAGAGATCTTAAAGATTTGACATTAGGGATTCCAGGGGTGATCCTAGGCATTACTACTTCCATCATATGTTCTGTCATCCATTTAGCTGGTAATTACCAAACGCCTTTTTTAGTGCCAGACAGCAGGCTAGGTATGTTGAACACAGGGATGAACAAGAAAAAATGATAGACACCCTAACCCATTTAAATCTTCATTTCCTCCTCAGTTGTAGTGAGTATAAGAATATCTTACCTTACTGCAGTGCCATGAGAATTTAGTGAGAGTAAACATCCAGCATGACTAGGCATTTGAACAATGCTCAGTAGATATTAGTCTTTATCATATTTGCTAGTAGTCTGTCTTCATATTTCAAGTATGTGGTAAGTCAAATGCCTTGATTCTGCATGGTATTCTTTGTTGTCTCAAAAGTTTAGGATACTGCCAAGTCTAATTGTTCATAGGGGGGTTTTATTACACTACTCACAATCTTTATAATGGGACTATAATAAATTGTGTATTCCTGGAGATGACATTTTCTCTTGCACATCTGAGACTTAGGGTCTTTTCCACACACTTATTTTATTTCTGTACTGGAAGCTGATAACCCCTGAAGCTTCTCTTTTCTCTTGTCTTTCTTCCCTGTACTTTCTCTTCCATGTAATCTGCACATGACTTGCACCTTCTGTGCCCAAATCCACTATGAAGCAATGATCTGTTTTAGAAATTCCTTCATGAGACTTTAAAGCAGGAAATGGATCGTATCTGTAAACATGCTGGCAGGCTGCTTTTACGTGGTACCCCCCAGAACATCGCCCACACTGTGCCTTACTTTTCGTGTCATTGTCAAGCTCAGCCTGAACTTTTTGCCATGTCTTCAACTCCACAAGCTTCAAAGGTTAAGCTTCTGAGTCATTGTTGGATCAGGGGAATAAAATCCTGGTATTCTTTTCTTCCGCTTAATAATTTTTATTGACTTGCAGCCAAGTATAGTTATTGCTGGCTGTCAAATCCCTAATTCATAAAAATGTGCCCGTGGCATAACTTTCTCGACAGTGCATTGCTGGCAGCCCCTAGAATAAGCTTTCTGAATCACCTTGGTTTCTTTATGTTTCAGACTTGCCTACCTTCCATCAATACCGTATCGTCTGTCTTTGCTTCCGGTATAACCTAAAGATGACTAGCGTTAACAATTGTTCTTTTCTACTTTTTGTTCTAATAGCTTTGTGTCTTCAACCCATCCCACGGGCTTCCCTGCAACCATCCCTTGGTAGATACAGCTGCCATCTTCCTATTTCTCACATGCCCACCAGTGTTCCTTGCTGTTGTCTGGGATGTCACCTTTTCCCAAATCTCCAGGTCATCTTAGACTAGGAAAATACCATAAAGCTCATTCACCTTTAGGAATTGAATGTACTCCAAAGGCTTTTATAACATTCAAGCTGAATCTTTTGAGACTACTATGCCACTATGAATGTTGTTCCCCACGTGTCTGTCAGTTGGTTGTGCCATGGGGGCTTGTGTGTTGCCGTGATGCTGAAAGCTATGCCACTAGGGTCTCAGATACCAGCAGGGCCACCCATGGTGGGCAGGTTTCAGCTGATCTTCCAGACTAAGACAGACTAGGGAGAAGGACCCAGCATCCCACTCCTGAAATAATTAGCCACCAAAAACGCTATAAATAGTAGAGAGGCACCGTCAAATGTAGTATTGGAAAATGAGCCCCTCAGTCTGGAAGGCATTCAAGAGACGACTGGGGAAGAGGAGTTGCCTCCCCAAAGTAGAGGTGATTTTAATGACAGGAATGGAGTAAAGCCTCTGGGACCTCCTTTTGCTGATGTGGCATGACATGAAGGAGAAGAAACATAGTGGCTGCAACATTGGGCTCAAACATAAAACGATCGTGTGCATGGCACAGTGTTGGGTAGTGTTTCCTTCTGTTATACAAAAGGTGGCTCTGAATCTAATCCAACTTGATGGCACCCATCAACAACATGATTGTGTTAATATCATTATCTCTTCCTAAAGTCATCTCAGAGGTAAAGAAACCACAGTCACTGAAAACTACAACCCCATGTTTACAGCATGCATGGTAAGTAGCCTGTGTTTCTGTGGGCCAAAGTATTGTTTTTCCTCACAGAAATGCATAGTATCCTTTCATTAGCTTAAGTAGTGAAGGTCAGGTTTTCTCTACAAACCTGCACAGGAACTTTCTCTTGTCAGTGATCGTGGGTGTGATTTTGAGCCAGAGTCAAGGAATTGATTTCTGAAGACATCTGACCTTCGAATACTGGCCTGCCCATCTTCCTATGAGGTAACTTCCTCTTGCTCTTCAAATCCTGATAAGCCACAATGTGCTAAGTATATAATCCACTCCCTGCCCTCCAGCACTTTGCACATTTAAATCCAAACTATAAATTATTTTGTTACATTGAAAAGATAAGAAAATACTCCGTTTGAATCACACTTAGAAACTTGCAAGGGGGGAAATCACTTCTCCAGGTACACTAAGTTTTGTAAGGCACATCCCTCCACCACCTCCACCATTCAAGGCTGAGTTACCAAGCTCTCTAAAGAGGAGGGAGAGTCAGTGACTGAGGGTTTCATGCTGTCACTCGCTTCCACAGGACAGCAGCAAGATGGCAAAGCAAATACCGCTGATGCTATTTGAGCAGGGTATCTTACAACTGGGGAGCTTAATGAGCCACCCAACCTTCCCTAACCCTCCCCAACTCAATTCTCCTCTTAAATGTATTCTACAGTATTTTCAAAAGCAGACTCAAATGACATCGGAGGTGTTTACAGTGTTCTATGGAGTAGCCAACATGTACACAGGGTAGCATGAAATCATGTTGGGAATCATTTTTTCTTTCTTTTTCTTTCTAAGCTTCATTTGGAAATGAGCAGCATCAGCTACTAGAAGAGTTAAGCAGGAAAGTGCCATCTGTGAAATGACATTAGACATAGAAAATAAATGAGCAGATGGCATATATGCTATCATCTCCAGTGCCTTATTCTGATCCTTGTACATGTGTGCAAACCTCCTCCAGCTCCACGCAGCTGCCCCTGACCTCACCTTGCCTGACCTGGGCCACGTACCCCTGCTTCCTGCCCTGGGCTTTGCTGATGGATGCTGCCATGTGAGAGGTCTGACATTACTCATTTGACACTAATATACTGGCTCCCTGGGGCCAGACAGATGCTGCCCCATCTCCCCCTGGGAGGACAGCATTGAGTCCCATCTCAAAGGCTCCAGCATACAAACTTTCAGTCCTCGGATGGACACATTCTGACACTCCTCTACAGCATGGCAACTGTTCAAAGAAGAACTTTACCCAAAGTAAACGTGCCAGAGCTTAGCCAGGACACAGCCCTGAGGACCTGGACAGCTTCCAGGACCTCCGCTCTGCAACATGGGCAGGCAGAGTTCACGCAAAGAACATGGAAGAAAGGTGCAGAGGCACCTGAGCTGCTTACAGCCCAGCATTTTCCTTGCTTGAACACAGGCTGGTCAGGTGGCCTCTGTGACTGACTGAAGCTTCGCTGCGGTGACTGGCTGAGGCGTAGTGATTTGTGACAAAAGTATGTGTCTAAATTAGACTCTCAGTGAGTTTGGGTAGTAGATTAGGATCTGGTTTGTGATGCAGAAACTCAGCATACAGCAGTAGCCTCGGATTTAGTTCAACATGACCATACTTAATGATACTGGATTGTATACTTGAGATTTGCTAAGAGACTAAATCTTACGTGTTCTCCTATGAGATGATGGATATGCTAATTAGCTTGACTATGGTAATTGCTTTCACAATGAATACATGCACAAAATCATCATGTCATGTCCCTTAATTACATACCTTTTTGTGTGGGAGGTGTCAGTCATATCTCAATAAAATTGGGGGGAAAAGTAAAAGATTGAAAAAACTACCATGGGGTAGGGGCTGGGATTTAGCTCAGTTGGTAGAGCACTGCTCTGCAGTCTCTGAGGCCCCGAGTTCAATTCCCAGCACTGCAAAATGGGAGAAGGACATGACAACCCACTCCCAAGGCAATCCCAAAACAGTCAGCCATTGAAAACCCTATGAGGGTCGCTATGAGTTGGATACCGACTCGACAGCACCTAACAACAACAACAACAACCATGGGGTAGAGAGTCTGTGCATTGGAGCAGCAGCTAACTTGGCAACATGCCCTTGAATTGCCCTTCCTCCTCCTCTGTTTCTCTGCCCTGCTCTTCATTCCTGACCCTCAGGCTACGTTCCTACCAATACACAGCCTGCCTACCCAGAAACCTTTGCCCCTGTCTCTGTTTTCAGAGGAATCTCAGCAAGGACACCAGTTGGTTGACCAGCTCACACACGGCTCAGTCAGACCTAATGCATCGCTTGGACCTCTCTTACATCGAACTCTGTCTTCTGGAGGGAACTAGAGGAAAGGGCTGGAATAGGTACCCAGGTATGAAGAACTCATAGGGCCACGCAAGGACCTCTGTATGTTAGCAAAACAAAAGATTCATGAAGGAATCATACTCTAATGAAAGAAAGCAAATCAGTAATTATGATAAAACCTCAGGGGAGGGGAGGGAAATGACTTTAGCAAATGCATATTTAATGACTTAGCAAGATAAGATAATTAGGCATTCCCTGTTGAACTGGTGGGGGGGTATAGAAAGATTATCACAACTGTGAGATCAAAGCTCATTTATAATATAATTAAGTCCCAAGTGCTGTTGTTGCTCAAAGGAGTTTAATTTTTTTTAAATTTAATCTTTGTCTCAACTTTTGAAAAACTGGTTGTATTGGAGCCTTAGATAAGTCATTCAGGAGTGGGGAAGGGGTGCATTTGGAAACCCAGGCGAGTTTGGAATGGGTGCTCAGTAGCAAGAGCTGTGTTTGCAGCCCTTCCTGCCCTGGCAAGTGAGGTGGCGCAGAGAGAGGGACCTGGTGGCAAGATGCCTGCTGGATGATTGAAATGCTTCTGCCACCTCAGCCCACAATGGCTTTCAGCCACAGATGTGGCTCGACCTACTGCCTCCAGGTTTCATTGAAGTAGCAATAACGTGGGAAACCCCTACAATAATAGAAGCTGATATTCTGACATGGGGTTTATTGTTTTAAATTATAAATTATGTTCAGTAATCCAAAATCGCCAACTCAAAAATTATCAGGGGGATCCACATGATGGTTGCTTTAGGGACAGAGATTACTGTTACTAACAATAAAACAAATCACAGCTAACATTCCCCTAGGGTTCCATACTGTGTGCCCGGTACTGTCTACGTATTCTTGTTGGTGGTGGTATTTGACTCTCAGTAACTCCGTCATCTTCACAGACAAGAAAACTGAAGCAAAGGGAGCCAGGTACCTCGCGGGAAGCTAACATATCCCTGAAGAGCTCCCTCTGCGCCGACTGGGTACAGAGAAACCACACTGTGAGTTGATCCTGCTGTTGCAGAGCCCCGAGAAGGTGGGAGGAACAGAGCCAGACGTGATGGGGCTGGAAAGGCGTCACCAGGCAGGTGGCAGTGGAGAGGCCTTCTCAGAATGGAAAGAGCGTTCAAGATGGGACAGGCAGGGCATAACAGGAAAAGAACACCCAACTCACTCCAGCTTTCTTCATACCTGCCCCGCGTCAGAAGCAACCAGGATGCGCTCCCGCAGGTGAGCTGAGAAACCAGCAGCAGAACATCCACACACTGGGGACATATTGTTGTTGTTGTTGTTGTTGTTGTTAGGTGCCATCGAGTCAGTATCTGACTCATAATGACCCTCATAGGGTTTTCAGTGGCTGACTGTTTCGGGATTGCCTTGGGAGTGGGTTGCCACATCCTTCTCCCATTTCTGCAGTGCTGGGAATTGAACTCGGGACCTCAGAGACTGCAGCACAGCACTCTACCAACTGAGCTAAATCCCAGCATTGGAGACATGATTCAGTGACAAAAAGAAATAGCTATCGAGCCATGGCGGCACCTGGAATGCATACTACTGTGTGAAAGGAGCCAGGCTGAGACAGCTACCCGTGGTATGAGTCGAATGGGAGGATGTTCTGGAAAAGGCAAAACTACAGAGCCAGTGGGAGAGGTCAGTGGTTGCCAGGAGTTGGGAGAGACGTTCAGAGGAGGCAGAAACAGGTGCAGCATGTGGGAGTTTTGGGACAGTGAAATTGTTCTGTTTGATCCCTTAATGGTGGTCTCGTGACAGTATGTACTTTTGAAAACCTGTAGAAAGTAAAACATGAAGAGGGAAGCCTGATGTAAACTATGAGCTTGGTTAATAATAATTTGTTAATACTCTTTTATCAATTGGAATCATGTTAACACAAGATGTTAATAATAAGGGAATTGGGGATGTGTCAGGGAAGAGAGAGAAAGGATGAGAACTCTGTATTTTTTAATTTTTTCTGTGAATTTAAAACAACTCTGAAAATTAAACTCTACCATGAGAGACAGAGAGACAGAGACAGACGAGGGGGAGAGAGGGAGGGGAACTGGAGAGCGATCGAGTACTTGAGTACTTTCACAATAGTACAACAAGGCATCCTAGAAAAAGGGCATAGCATCCTCAGGGGCCTTCCAAAAACCTGAATTAACCTTGAAGTGAGTGAGTGAATGAATTTGGGCCATAAGTAACTTAACAACTTCTGTTGTTCTGTTAGGTGCCATTGAACTGGGTCCAACTCATAGCAGCCCTATGTACAACAGAACAAAACACTGCCCAACCCTATGCCATGCACACCATCTTTTTATGTTTGAGTCCTTTGTTGTAGGCACTGTGTTTCTTCTCATTTTAAGTCTTGCCGCATCAGCAAAAGGAGGTCCTAGGGGCTTTACTCCATTCCTATCATTAAGGTTGGCTATACTTTGAGGAGACAACTCTTCCCCAGTTGTTTCTTGAATGCCTTCCAGCCCCAGGGCTCATTTTCTGGCCTATATTTGACAGTGATTCTCTGTTATTCATAGGGTTTGCAATTGCTGATTATTTTGGGGAATGAGCTGCTGGGTCCTCCTCCCTAGTCTGTCTTAGTCTGGAAGCTCAGCTGAAACCTGACCACCATGAGTGGCCCTGCTGGTATCTGAATTACCCATGGCATAGCTTTCAGCATCACAGCAACATGCAAGCCCCCATAGCATGACAAGCTAACAGACACATGGAGGAGCTTATAACTTGGTATAAACTAAATCATTAGTTAATTTTTTTTCACTGTCATTAGTTGGCTTCAAATGTGGGGAAAAATAAAAATTCTTTCAGGTTCAAGTGAAATAATCTCAACACAGACCCCT
The DNA here is from genome assembly GCA_007922755.1 of Pedetes capensis. NCBI lineage: Eukaryota > Metazoa > Chordata > Mammalia > Rodentia > Pedetidae > Pedetes > Pedetes capensis. Next base: position 61,853 of record VMDO01001610.1, on the reverse strand, counting down.
TCAAGCAAAGGGAAATGTATTGCTTTATATAACTTGGAAGCCCACGGGGGCACTTCTGGTACCGGGGAGTCCAGGGGTAAAGACGAAGTGCATTCATGCTGCTTCCTGCTCCTTGTTGTTGTTGTTGTTAGGTGCCGTCGAGTCGGTATAGCGACCCTCATAGGGTTTTCAATGGCTGACTGTTTCGGGATTGCCTCGGGAGTGGATTGCCAGGCCCTTCCCCCATTTTTGCGGTGCTGGGAATCGAACTTGGGACCTCAGAGACTGCAGCGCAGTGCTCTACCAACTGAGCTAAATCCCAGCCCGCTCACTTCCTGCTCCTAGGAGAGGGATAAAAGACGTCAAAACTATTTCTATCAGGTGGCTCATAGCCTGCTGAGGAGAAAGACCCAGGGAAGGAATTGCTATGGAGGAAGCTTACCAAGCATTCGTTCATCCCATGATTTCATGTCTATTGATTACCTAACACTGGTCAGACCGGTGCTAGAAACTAAGGCTCCAGAGATAATAAGAAAGCTCTCCACCGAGGGTCCATTGTGAACAGTAGCCCAGCTTTCTACTTCTTCTCTCTCCCATTCTCAGTGGAAATGGATTCAACCAGAGAAGTGGTTGCCTAGCCATTTAAAATGGCACAGTGAATAGAATGTGTGTCTGCCCTATGGGAACTCAGTCAGGGTGACAGGATTGACTCTTATCTCCTTCTACCAGATCCTGCCTTCAGTAACTGGGAATTGGTTGCTTTTCAAACCCTGTGTGCACTTTGGGAGCTTAAACTTGTTGTTCCTTTGTTTTAAAGTGGGGGCAGTTTCTGTAAATGGACCTGCCTCATATAAGAAGATTGAATTGCTCACCAAGGAGTCTGGTCTGTTCCCTCTGTGGACAACTCAGAGCCAGATGGCTTTGGCCTGGACCAGAGCTGTGTCTTCCCAGGAGGCACTGTTGAAAGGGGGTGTTTTGCTCTTGGTAGGGACTCCTGGGAGCCCAGCATGTGTGACGTCTCCTGGGTGCCGGTCCCCACAGGGAACACCATGCATGGCCCCTTTTCTTGGGGATGTGGAAAAGACTGAGATTTCAGCTCCCACGCCTCCGCTTGAGAGCAAAAGAGAGGGTAAATAGCAGGAGTGTGTGCTCCAAGGGGGATCCCCCATTCCAAGTGAGGATGCTGGCTAGTCATGGCTCCCTCTGCCTCATCAGAGACAGACGGGGGCTGTGCCAGGGGAAGAGTCTAGTGAATACAAAAAAGGATGCAACAGGGATCCAAACTCCGGGAACCAGGGTCTGCAAAACCCGTGACGCTTTTACCTTTCCTGTTGGGAGCTTTTGCTTTTACTTCCTTTAGGTTTGAGGGACAGTTATTTATTTTTATAATTTTTATTTATTTATTTTTACCTTCACCCAAATTTCTCATGTATTATATTATTATTATTATTATTACTGCTACTACTACTAGTACTATTATTATTATTATCATTATTATTATTATTTTTGAGAAAGTTGGTGCTATACAAGTCATCTGACCTAGCAATTCCACGTGGAGGAATTTATCTCAAGGAACAATTAGAAAAGTATACAAATTCCCTTTCTCAGAGTTCATCCCTAAATTGTTTATAGCCATATAAAGTAGGACCATAGCACAAGTGTTTACAGATGAAGATGGTTCAGTAGAGGCCATTGGAGATGTGCCATGGAAGGCCACATAGCTGTTGAGTGCCTAAGCAAAAATCCAAGAAGATATTTGGGACCAAGAGTAGGATGTCCTGGGAGATGGGATGTACATTGTTTCTCTCTTATTTCTCAGACTCTGACAATCAGACAAATATTGCAGAGGCCAGTCTGCCCAGCTGTGGGACACGCTATTAGCGACTTTCACCTACTCAAACTTTATGCATGTAACATTTATTGGGTATATTGAAAGACAAAGTCACAATACCTTAATCTAAATACCGCAATTGGTTTTATTTTTTATTCTGAACTCACACAACACTTCATAACATAGAATAACTATTCTGGTGGGCAAGCAGAAGGGACTGGTTCAATACACAGAGAAGAGCTTAGAGAAGTAGAAATAAAGACCCAAAAGAGGACTGGTTAGTTAAAACTGACTCTCCATGGAAGGCAGCGTTATAGTTTATAGATGAAATGTCCCCCACAGGCTCATGTTTAAAAGGTAGGTCTCCAGCTGGTGCCACTCTTTTTGGAGGTGGTGGGAACTTTAGGAGGTATAGCCAAGCTGGGGAAGTAGGTCACTGGGGGAGGCTTCTTGGGAGTATCTTTTCTCCAGCCTCTTCCTATCTCCCTCTCTTTGCTTCCTGTCTACAATGAAGTGAGGAGCTCCTCCATCAAATCCTCCTGCCACTATGATGTTCTGCCTAAGCACATGGGGCCAAGTGACCATGGACTGAGCCCTCTGGATCCATGAGCTAACATAAATCCTTCTTCCCTTTAAATTGTTTGTGTCAGAAATTGTGTCCCAGGGACAAGAAAGGTGGGGACAAGAGATACAATAATAAGTAGTAACTGACTGGCTAATGTCAGATCACTTTGGGTTAACTTTTGTGTGTAGAGTTTAAGGCATAGAGATCTTTATTATCATGTTAATTGAAACTGACCTGTTTGGAAATTTGGGCACTTACCTCTCTGTCCTGATTTCTCAGAAGTTCAGTTAACCACATAGTTTTGGTTTGGTGATGTGGCACTTTGGCTTAAGTGACTCAATTTTGATTTGTGGTCTGGTCTTTTGGATCCCAGAGCAGGAGCCTAGTGCAAAACAATAGGCTCATCTAATTGTTATTTAACAAGTGCCTTCTATATAAACTATGGTCTTCTAATTAGCTATAGCATTGTAAAACTAAGTATCCCAGTTTTGAAGGTGGGAATAATAATAATACCCACTCCATAAGCCATTGTGAACATCAAATAAAATAATCCACGGGTATTTCTTGCAGAGTGTCTGACATGTTGAGGAGGTTGAAGTAGGTAATTACTATAGTTTCTCAACATTCATTTCAGGGTTTAAAAGGCACAAAATAATCTTTTCCTTTCCAAGCCATCTGTTTCAGGGAATAACCTTTCACTTAAACAGTTTTGCCAGATAAACTCATGATTTATTTTGTCCCTCATTTGGTTTTTTAATTTTTCCCACTGCTTTGTTAACATGAAACAGATATTGATCACAATCGTAGTATTTAAATAATGCTGCTTTTGTGTTCTGCCCACTTTTCCTTGAATATATTCTGGTCTACAGCTATACCGCCCTGGTGTCTGATGCCATCTGATCTCTGAAGGTAAGCAGAGTCAAGCCTAGTTAGTCCACCTAGGAATACTGGGGTGGGCTCAGGAGTAGAATAGGAAGAAGGGCCTGGCAGCCCACTGCTGAAACAATCAGCCATTAAGAATCCTATGAATAGCTCGAAGCACTGACATAGTGCCGGGCATGGCACAGTGTGCAGTAGTGTTTTGTTCTGTTGGACATAGCATTGCTATGATTCAGACCTGACTTGATGGCACCTAACAATAGCAACAACATAATTTTTCACCAAACCTCAGGTGGGGAAATATTTTCATTGTGCTACCATATGTTAGTTACTATAATTTTCAAAATTTACTTTAATTAATTGGTTTATTAACTTTTGTGGCCCAAAGACTCTTGAGGTTCCAGAGAATTAAAAGAAGGCTAGGATGACAATCAAAGAATCTTATACAGTAAAGGCAATCAAATGCAATAAAGGAAGGACTTATTCACAGAACACACAGAACGTTGACTTGCCTGGCTCCAAACGAAGATGTCTGAGTCATTCCAGGACTGTCTCAGGGGTTCAGCATCATGTCACAGAAGCCACTCCAGTAGATTGTCTTGAAATCACTTGCACGGTAATTGCAAAAAGGGTTGACTCATGGAATTTGAATGTGACCTTGACAGGCAGCTGCTTCCTTGGCCCTCGTTATGAGTGGACCTGTTTATAAGCACCTTTCCCATCACTGCTCTCTGGCCTCGGGATCAGAGCAAATGCCAGCAACAGCAAGCCCGCAGGCATCCACTGTGAGAAAGAGGGGAGGAAGGGAGCATGCAGCGGCGCCAATAGCCTGGAGCCAAATGCAGAACAGGGAACAGGTGTGCAAATGCAGTCTTCACCTCGGGCTCAATCCTCTGCATCCCCTGCGAGTCCTTTAGGAGGCTCAGGAAAAAAAAAAAAAAAAAAAAGGCAGCACATAGACTATTCCTCCCCTCCATGGTCAGAGCAAAGTCATCTTGGAAAAATAGTTTTCCCAGCACACAGAGTACTTTATGAGGAGCTGTGAGAACACACAGGGGAAGTCATGGCTCAGGACTCCTGAAGGTCATATTTTCCATCCTCAGCCAACATGTCCTTGGGGTGTTGGGGCTACAGGTCTCCTGGACAAGAGACTGATTCCTTAGACATGTGGAGAAAAACGACACTGACAGCTGGGTACAGGGAGTAGGGACCGAGTTGTCACTTTTGTGTCAACTAAAAGGTCTATGCATATGAGGCTTGTTTCTGGACTAGCATACAAGAAATGGTGGGCAACCGTTTCCTTGAGGTAGGGGGACTTGGAGTAGGGGATGACAGTTCTTTTCTTCAGTGTGTTCTGTATGGGTGAAATTGTTTTCTAATTTGATCATGCCAGTTAGTATTTTCGTAAGTATGGCGAAAGGACATTTTATTGTCTTTATACCTTTTTGTATTTAAAAATATCATATGAGGATTACTTTTCAGCCTGAGACAAAGGGACAGATGATGATATGCTGATCAGGATGTGGAAAAGCTGAAAGACTACATAGTCATGGTGGGTATGGAAAAGAGTAAAGTCACTTTGGAAAAGAGTGATGAAGTTCTTCAAAATGTTCAACATGGACCTACCGTGTGACCCGGGAATTCTAGTTCTAGGCATACACCTAAAACAAAGAAAAATATATGTCAGCACAGAAATTTGTAGACAACCATTGATAGACAGCTCCCCAGAGCCTGCAGGTGGAGACAACTCAAACACCTGTCAACTGAGAATGGGATAGGTAAAATGAGCCAATGGAATATTATTCAACCATAAAAAGGAATGAGGAAAAGAAGTCTGATACAAGATGGATGAAGCTTGAAAATATTATGCTAAGTGAAAGAAGCCAGCTGCATGTAGTTTGATTTCATTTATCAGAAATGTATAGAACAGGCAAATCCATAGAAACAGAGTAGAGGTTGCTAGGGACTATAGTAGGGGACAGCCGGTGACTTCTAGTGGGTGAAGGGCTTCTTTGGGTGAGGTAATTTTTACACAACTCTGAATATATTAAAAACCACTGAATTGTACCCTTCACATGGGCAAGTTGTATGGAATATGAATAATATCTCAGGAAAGCTGTGTAAAAATTTTATGCAAAACAAAGGCTAGGTTTCTACACAGAAGAGAGCATCCTAACTCCCACTGGATTCATGTTCCTGAGTGAAATTTTTATTTTTATTGTGCTTGTGATGGTTGGTCTTCATTGTCAACTTGACCAGATGGAGAGATTCCTGGGATTAGAGAAGCCCATCTCCGGATTCATCTGGAGAAGACTGACGCTCCAACAGTAACTGGAGGGAGAGCCCCACCCTGCATGTGACTGGACACCATTCAGTGGGGGGGGGGGGGGCTGCACCTAGTGCAGTGTTGGGTAGTGTTTCATTCTGTTGTACATAGGGTCACTATGAGTTGGATCTGACTTTGACAACAACCAACAACATTGTGTGTGTGTCTGTGCGTGTGTATACATACACATACTATATATATACATATATATACACACACATACATGCACATACACACCATACACACACACACACATGTTCTCTTGGTCCTGCTTTTCTGGAGAACCCTGACTGACACAATGGTCAAGTACTTTTCCTCAAGGAGAGACAGGCATTGTTTTGGTAGGAAAGCTAGAATCTGAGTGTTTCCACACCATCAGGATAAACACAGGTTCTGGCCAAATGTAGTCCTCTGTGGTCATGAAGGTCTTTTTACTCCCATGAAACAAGTGATCTCATCTTGGGGACACAGGGGTGAGGGAGCAAACGAGGGGTTTGTGGCAGAGGCAGGCAGCACACCATCCTTAAAAGACCTCCCTGGACCGAAACTGGTCGATTGGAGAGCACATGCCTGGGTTCCACTTCAGCCATCCACTGGGAACTTCCTAGGCGACTTTGAACCTAGTTAGAGCAGGTTGTGCTTTGGGATGATTCACTCAGCAAAAACTCCCTGAGCTCTTGCTTTGTGCCAGGCCCTTTGTCCTAGTCAAGGGCAAGGAAGTTGAGGAGGAAATTCTGACTTTGACAAAGTTGGGTTAGCAGGCCAGCTACGAAGGTGGTGGCAGAGAGACCCAGGTGTCCCCACCACTGCCCAGGGCCATTTCCTGGGTGAGTGTCTCCACAGTGTGAGGCCAGTGGAAATGTCTCTCTTCTGCTTACACCATTTTAAAATTCATTTTTAATTGATAAGTTATATATATTGATGTATGACATGTTTTGAAATGAGTACACTTTGTGGACCTGTCAACCCACTCCCAAAAATCAGTCCACCATTGAAAACCCTATGAGTAGCAGAGAAGCACTGACAATAGTGTTTCACCTGTTGTATTGTTGTATGTAGGGTTGCTATAAGTCGGATACTGACTTGATGGCACCTAACAACAACACTTTGTGGATAGCGAACTGGAGCTAATTAACATATCCACTACTCCATATACTTATTTTTTTATAGTGAGAACACTTAAAATGTGCTCTCAGTGATTTTCAAATATATAGTACATGGTTATTAACTCTAGTCACTATGTCCTACAACAGATTTCATCGATGCATACCTCCTCTCTAACTGAAAATTTATACCCTTTGATCAGCTCTCCCTACCCCATTTCAGATTTTTTTGTGTGTGTGGTACTAGAGGTTGAATCCAGGGCCTCACGCTTGTATGCTTTGCAAGTGCTCGACCACTGAGCTGCACCTCCAGCCCATTTTTTCAGTTTTTGAGACAGGGTCTCGCTAAGTTACGCAGACTGCCTCTAGCTTCAAACTTGCCATCCTCCTGCCTCCGCCTCCTGAGCCGCTGGGATTACAGGTGTGTGCCACCATGCCTGCTCATTTCAGATTTTAATCTGCTTTCTTTGAGAACTGATCCAGGGTTTTTTAGTGGTGGGGAGGGAGTTGAATCCAGGGCCTCATGTATGCTTTTGCAACTGCTCTCCCACTGAGCTGGACCCCACCCCCAGCCCATTTTTTACTTTATTTTTGGGACAGACTTTCTCTTAGTTATGCAGGCTGCCTCTGGCCTCGAACTTGTGATCCTCCTGCCTCAGCCTCTTGTGTTGCTGGGATTATCAACCACACTGCCCAGCTCTAATCTAGGTATTTTTGACACGGGAAATAAATTCCATGTTCTGAGAGAACTGTGCTTATACACAGACGAGGGGATCCACAAAGCAGGCAGGTAAGAATCCTGGTGGGTTCGTGCGTTTTCCATCACTGTGATAACAACACAAGGGTGATGACCGACTTCTGAGGAAGGAAGGTCTCTTTCGGCACACGGTTTCAGAGGGCTCAGTCCACAGTTGCCTGACGCTAGTGTTTTGGGTCTGTGGTGCCACAGCATATCATGACATGAGTGTGTGGTGGAGGCATCTTGTTCACCCCACAGCAGCAAGGAAGCGAAGGGAGGAAGGGGAGGGGTGGGTCCTACTGATCCTTTAGAGGGCAACCCCTAGAGACGTAACCTTCCTCTATCACTTCCCAGCACCATCAGACCAAGCTGTCAATGCACAGGCCTTTGGGGCCCATTCAGGATTCAACCTACAGCACTTGGTAGGCATGAAGTAGTAACTACTCTGTCTCAACCCCTCACTTCAATATTTAGATTAAAAGACAAAATTTGCCAGGTACAACTGATTTTGGTGCTGGGATTTAGCTCAGTTGGTAGAGCTCTACGCTGTAGTCTCTGAGGTCCCTAGTTCAATTCCCAGCACCACAAAAATGGGAGAAGGACCTGGCAATCCTCTCCCAAGGCAATCCTGAAACACTCATCCATTGAAAACCCTATGAGGGTCACTATGAGTCGGATACCGACTTGATGGCACCCAACAACAACAACAACAACTGATTTTATCCAATACTATTAGCGACTGTTCTCTATTTTACTTCTATCAACTTTTTCACAGGTGGCCCTCTGCCCGCTCCATTCCCAACACATTGCTTGAAGTGAGAGCGGTCTTGTGATGCGGCCGCTTGTTATCAGCTGATCAGGTACTTGGGAGGGGCGCGCAGGAAGGCGATTTATTTCTGTGCAGCAATGTCTATGTATCTTTCACGTGAGCGAGGCAGGAAAAGCAGCCCTTCTCAGGAAAGCAGGAGGAGCAGAGCTGGGGTAGTAACCCAATGGCCTGAGCTCTGCTCCCCTGGCCAGTGGCTATTGTGGTGGGCTTTAGCTCTCAAAGGCAGAAGTGTGCTGGGCTGTGAGGCCCCAAAGCACACTGCCAGCCCACAGCATGGCAACTCAGAGCAAGGAATCAGGGGAACAGCATTTTTGGGAGGTGGCTATCAATCCAGAACAATGGAAGGGGATCAAGAATATTATGAGGGCCAAAAATTTAAAGCCAGAAGCTAGAAATAATGTCCAGCCCTCTTCTCTCATGGGTGAGAAGGTTGAGTCTGTAGGCATTAGAAATTTTGCCCATAGTATGCAGGGAGGCTTCTGGTCTGAACCTGTGGGTAAGGATGAGCTGGCAGGAATAGGACATTATCTATACATTGAAAAGAGTGGGCTTCACCCTGGAGGGCTACGGTACTGCGGGCTTCAACTTCCACTTTCCAGCTCTTCCTGCTGCCAGACCTTGTAAACAATTTCCCTGTTGGCTGTTAGAGCACTTTAATCTCACTTCCTGTTACAAAAGGGAATTTTACCCAGCATAAAGATCCAATAAAATGTTTCAGTGCAGGGTGCTAACGCCAAAGTGCTGTTCACAGTCATCCGCCAGCTGCCTTAGACTTGACTTCTGCCATCTACCCTAAGGTAAAGCTTTCCCTGGAAAGTGGACAAATGAAGGAAATGTAATACTTCTTTAATTTCTAAGTTGCTGGTGACCAGCAGGCCTTCATCTTTCATGTTGTTGAATGATCTTTAACATATTGACTCTGAGAACGTTCTCTCAATCTGTTTGTATGAATGATATAGGAAATTGCATTTGTCTTTAAAATTTAACTGACAAAAACTATGCGTCGTGTACAAGACGTTGTGAAATATGTATGCTTTGTGGAATGGCCAACATACATTCCATCACATACTTGTCATTTTAGAAGGTAAAATCTACTCTTAGAAATTTAGGAATACGGCATTATTAACTAGAGTCACCATATCGTACAATAAAACTCTTCAACGTATGCCTTCTAAGTGGAATTTTCTTTTGATCAACGTTTCTCCACCCTATACCCCTGTCCCAGTGCCTGGTATAACCACCATTCTGTTCTCTGCTTCTCTAAGTTCAGTTTATTTTAGATTCCACCTGTGAGTGAGATCATGTGGCACTTATATTTCTGTGTTTGGCTTACTTCACTTAATGTAATCTCCTCCAGACTCATCTTCATTAGAAGGGACAGGACTTCCTTTTTGGAAAGCTGATCAGTATTCCACTGTGCATATACACATTTATTTCCTTCATTTGTGGACATCTAGGTTGATTCTATATCTTGGCTACTGCAAATACTGTGACAAACATGGAGGCCAGAGGTCTCTTTGACATACTGATTTTATTTTCATTGAATGTACACCCAATAGTGGGATTCTCAGATCTTAGTTCTAACCTTTTGTGGAACCTGCATACTGTTTTCCATAATGTCCATACTAGTTTATGTTCCCACCAGCACAGTGAGGTTCCCTTCTTACCATAGCCTCATCAACACTTACCTTCTACCTTTGGACCTAGTCATTCTAACAGGCATGATGTCATACCTCCTAGTGGTTTTAACCCATTTCCCTCCAAGGACTAATGGGTTATTTTTCCATGTATCTTTTAGTCATTTGTATATATTTTGAGAAATGGCTACTTGGCTTTATTCTAAATCATATTTCCTTGCTTTTCGGTTGTTATATATTCTGGATAGCAAGTCATTTTGGAGAGCATGTTTGAGGATATTTCCTTTAATTCTGCAGGGTGCCTCCTCCTCCTCAGGTTAAGTTGATTTGCTTGTGGGTAGTTTGACATGAGCCGGATCGCCTGAGCTATCCCAGGGGAGGATGAAGCGCAGTCTGATGGAATCTGCAGTTACCCAGCAGAGTGTCCAAAACTAAGACTAGAGAAGAGCAGTGTGGTCCCTTATTGGACAGTCACACGGAGAGCAGGAGGAGGAGCTGGCACTGGGCTGGAAGGTCTTACTCCAGTGATAAATGTCCGTCCTCAGGAATGTAGGGCACCTCCAGCTCTTCCATGAGAGTAAGAGAATGTAGGGAAGCCCACGGCTGACGGCAACACAGTGGGCAGAGAGAGTCACCATGTCCTAGGAGAGCACGGGGCTAGGCTCCCCTCTGAAAGGTGAGGTAGCAAAAGGGAAAGGAAGATAAGCGTAACTTTTTTTTTTTTTTTTCAGGAAAATCCCAAGATACACAAGAACACATTGTTGTGGATTTGAACATCTTTAGTTGAAGGAAAAAAAGTCTGGCAAGTAGAAATGGATTTCCGCAACTTGGGGGAAATAATGAAGGAGGGGCAAAGTTTGAAAAGGCTTTCAAGAAATGGCTGGGGAAGAGTTGCCTCCTCAAAGCAGCATCGACCTTACAGGAATGGAGTAAAGTCCCTGGGACCTCCTTTTGCTGATGTGGCATGACTCAGAACATAGTGGCTGCAACAACGAGCTTAAACATAAGGTTGTGTGCATGGCAGTGTCAGGTAGCATTTCATTCTGTTGTACATAGGGTTGCTATGAGTTAGATCTGACTTGACGATGCCAATAGAATATTTAAAAGTGGACAAATGCCATAAGATAGTATAAGTTTAAGAGAACTCTGGGGATAATCAAGTTACTAATTTAGCTAAGAGACTATATTAAGAAACTACTCAAGTTAATGGAATCAGCTGACATTTCCTTTTGGAGAAGTGAAGCCAGTTTTGACCAAGAGCCCTTCATTGTAAATGTTTCCCTGCAAAAGTGCTTCTCTTTGTTGATCAGAATAATAGGGAGTCTGCGGTTAGGAAATTAGCAACAATGTACTTGCACAAGTGTATTCTACAGAGTCTTAATCCTATAATATTCTGAGAGAGATTCCATGGTGAAGTGTATGGGAATTAATTTCCTAACCCTTTTTGGAGGCTCACAGGATATTAATATCCCTCTAGACAGAGCCTGGCAAGCTCAAGGGAGAGGCTCCAGCATCAGGATTCTTTTGTTGGCTCCGGTATACATCTTACCAAGTGATGTTATCCTCCCTCAGAAAGGGGCACATTGACCCTAAGTGGCCTATCGACCATGTACTGACTCAGACCAAGCTTCCTTGCTGATTAAAGTCCAGAGTCCTGGCTCCTTGGGTGAGTTCTATTTAGAGGGTCCCACACACATTTCACCTCAGATGGAGAAGCTGCAAATGCATGGCCTAATGTCTCACAGGAAGGAGGAGATGTGACTTGGCAATTCCCCACCAAGTCCTTCTTTACCCAAGTTGGTCATTCCTGACTTGTCACCTGACACTCACCTGCTCTAGTTTCCAGGGTGGCTTTCTTCCCACTGCCCACCATGATGCCCATCAAATGGTATGTCCAGTGTATGCCTGAACCGGGTGGCCTTTAGAATCGTGGTACTGTAGCTCCTAACCAGAGGCTGCTAGTGAGCATTGGCTGAGAGACAGGAATGAATTTAGTGAAAATTTAGAGATACACACACTAGTAAATTCTTAGGAAGTGGAGTTTGGTATGTGGAAGATTAAACCTATTTTTCTACTTTCTAATCTAGTATGTGGCAGTACATGGTACTTCCAGCGAGTATTCCCAAGGCAAGACTTACTACATGTGCAGCTTCCTGAAACGGAACCAGCAGTGCCATCAGAGACCCTCGCTCTGCCCATCTGGAGGTCTCAGTCTGCAGCACATAAGGCAGGCACTAGTTACAAACCTGGGCATCCAGCCAGCCCTCCCTCCCCAGCACTAGGCAGGCAGGCTCAAGGAGGCCCTTCATCAGGCTAGACCCGGGCCTTCCATGGCAAATGGGTCCTTCTTGAGAGCTGAGTATTTTCAGTCTGTGGTGGCGTTGAGAACACAAGTTCTAGAGTTCGACTCAAGTGCAACCCTTTGTTGAGCAAGTAACACTGGGTCAGGTATTTGCCCTTTGTCCCAGACCGGACACTGGGGATCAAAGCCCCACTGCATCACATCACATTGTCTTGAGGCTCAAGAACACAGCAACAGGCAACTGAATTGGTGCTGCTCCACAAAAAGCAGGTGGCACCCATGGGAAGTGAGGGTCGTCCCCACTCCCTGCTTGGACACAGCTAGAAGGTTGGCTCCACTACAAAACAGCTCTCGAGAGCCAGGAGTCACAGCTTTTACTTGCCTGAAATCTTGAATCTAAGCGCCACTCCCTCAGAAGAGGGAAGTGGGGCAGCCTGTTTAACCAGCACTGTGTCAGAGCTCCACTGGGGAGGAGAGAGCACCCTAGAGCCACCATGTCCCGTCTGCAACCCGTATGCTACATGGGGCCCAGGGTGGCTAGTAGGGAGACCCCACACAGCCTTTTTTTCATGCCTTGCTTTAGCATTTTCTTTGTTACCTCCCATCTGTGTATGTATTCACTATGTACTATGTGTTGGGAGAAGGACATGGCATCCCACTCCTGAGGCAATCCTGAAACAGCCATTGAAAACCCTATGAGGGTCGCTATGAGTTGAACTCAGCTCGACGGCACCTAACAACAACATCATGTACTGTGTGGGGGGCCCAAGACAGCTCCTCTTTCCTCAATGCAGCTTCAGGAAGCCAAATGTTGGACACCTGCCTTAGAGTTACTTCAGATACTAGGCGGCTCCTTGACGTTATCTTTAACAGTCAGCGATTGCATCACCCTGTTTTGGCTCAACACTAAGACTTCTAATCAAGCCACCATCACGTGCCTTTTGGTCATTATAGCTGTGGGTTTTCAAAATCTACTGTTCAGATTAAGAGGATTAGAATTCACAAAGTGGTTAGGAATGCCAGTTTAAGTTTCAGTTCACACTCCTCAAATCCGGTACTAGCTTGGGGCCAGCATAAAACATACTTGTGATGCTGTGGAATCAAACCCAGGGCCTTACCTATGCTGGGCAAGTGCTCCACCACTGTGCCACAGGCCCACCACAATGTAGATCAAGCCTCAAACTTGCAATCTTCCTGCTTAAACATTTCAAATGCTGGCATTACAGGTGTGCATCAAGACCCCAGGCGTCCAGTGGTTTTCAGCTAGCCTCCTGTGATCCTGACGCACGCTGCCTTCAAAGAGCCAGCAGTCTAGGAGAGTCACGACTAGCTGTGGACTTATTCTGCCCTCATTGGGTCGCTTGTCTAATGGAAGGCTTTTGTTCTGTACTCCTTAAGCTTAGAAGGCCTGTCAAATCTGACCATTATTTTTTGTATACACAACTTGAACGGTTCTACTGAAACATGGTTCTACTCAGAAGAGCTGGAGGAGATTCTACTGGCATGTTTAATTTTTTCAGGTTAAATGCCACCGTAAGCTAGAAAGATGAGAAGGCCAGAGCAGATATGCTAATTTGAGGTTAGCTCTTTCCTTCTCCAATGACAGGCTTCACACAGGCTGGGAGAGCAGTCTGGGTTTTATTGATACACTGGGTGTGAGAAACTCATCTGTGTTTCCTCACAGCCGAGTAGGATAGTAACAAAGTTCCAACAATGACGATGGCGCCAGCCACTCCTGCCACCCACAGAGCCGGCGCATCCACAGGAACGCCTAGAGGTGGAAACGTAGAGCTTCACACAGAGACCACGTGACTCTACACCCTGACAGATCAGCTGTCTCCCTCAGTAGGAAGGCGGCCATTTCTTTTGAGGACCACACTCATCACTAAGGGATAAGAGTGGGGTGGGGATGTAGCTTTTCTCCATTTTGTGACCCAGGGTCTCATTACGTAGCTGGGGCTGGCCTTCAGCTCGTGGTCCTCCTGCCTGGGATTGTGTGTGTCCCACTACACCTGGCGAGAAGCAGCCTTGGTTTGCCTGCTGGTTCTGGTAGCTTGTTAGGTCTCCATCCACTCACCTGAGTATTTGCGGAGTTCTGATGGGTCCTCAGGGGCCTGGAGTAGAATCATGGGGCCCTTACTAGAAATTTCAGAAGTCCTATTCTCAAAATAAATGACAGATTTTCTTCTTCCTGTTAGAAGAGTGATTTGTTAGAATTTGGTTTTGCCCACACTGATCAAGGGAGAAGTGTAAGTTCAAGTCCTTTGATGCACAGAACTCTATTTCACACCTTACAAAAACCTCACATTGGGGTGTTAATACAAACTTGAGCAAATTTGAGGCTTCATGTCCAACACCATTACCCATAATTTGGGTGTGGGGATCATGGTGTTTGGGAATCGCTTCTATCTACAATCTTCACCTAACAAGGGGCACTAACAGCATGTTCATAGTTCAGCTATGTATCACAAGGAAGGCCATCTATTACAATGAAAACAGCTTTGTTCTCTGCCCAATCTTTCTGTTTGCCATTTGCACAAGTTTGAAAGTCAGTCCTTTAGATGCCGGGATATTAGATATCAGCGGTCTCCAACCTTTTTGGCACCAGCGACCAGTTTCATCGAAGACTTTTTCCATGGACAAGTGTGGGGGCCCATTCAGGATGATTCAAGTACATTACGTTTATTTTATAAATACAGGTGAAGCTTCACTTGCTCACTGCTCACCTTGCTATGGGGCTGTCCACAGCCTGGGAAATGGAAACCCTTGATAACCATCCACCTCTTAAGTGTAAGTACGTAATGTTTTGCACAATAACTTCCACTTAGTTATGAGTTTTATTGTTTTGCTAGAAGGGACTTAAAGCTTAAGGGGTCATGAATCTCAGTTCTTGAGTCCGACAGGTAAGAGTGGATGAGATAATCACATACCTACAGGGGAAGCAACAAGCCTGACCCATGGGGGAGCTCACTTAAATCCACGATCGCATTCTACCAGTAGACCAAATACCCTCTGGTGGTGATAGACATTTACCTTTGTTCACTAACCAGATACATTGTTAGGCTAAGGTAGATGTATGCCATTGTCTCATTTGGCTCCTGGTTAAATAAAAAAGTTTACATGGGAAAGAATGACTGGATTATCCCAATATACATAGCTTGTATTCTAGAAGATCTGGGCTTCCAGGAAGCTGTCTGTCCTAATATTGTAAGGACATGTTAGAGTCATGTCCAACTCGTAACAACCCACATAGGGTTTTCAGTGGCCAGTTGTTTTGGAAGTGGTTTTTTTTTTTTTTTTTTGGCAGTGCTGGGGATGGAACCGGGGTCTGCAGGAAGCGTGGAGCAGCGCTTTACCAAGTAAGGTAAACCCCAGCCCCAAGGACATGTAGAGTAGCTTTATCCATCCACCAAATATGTCATCTGAGTCACTCGGCTAGAGGCTAAGGATGATTATAATGGGCCCTCTGACTCTTCCATCTGTCCTCTGAACAGCTGGGGTACTCACGACTGGAGACAGGACAGCTTTCCATGCAGGCTGGCGTCCCGGCAGGCTGGCAGACTGACACGCTGCAGTGCAGGTATACCTGGAAGCCACCAGAACATGGGTCACATCGCAGAACTACCAGGTCATTCATCTCTCATGCCACTTCATCTCCCCAGGAAGAGGTTGAGAGTTGTCAGAAAATTGTCATCTGCCCAAGCTGGTGTCACAACAGCCCCAGAAAACCCAGGTCCATGGGAAAACTTACTCAGGCCACTGGGGCTAAGGGGCGGCTCTGAGGCAGTCCTAACAGCCACCATTCAAGGGGCACGTTGGCTGCCAAGGGGCTCCCTGGGGAAAGGGTCCTTAGGTGCGAGGCTGCGCAGCCCCACCTCGGCACAGAATGAGGAGTCGCACCTGTCCAGCAAGAGCCTGCTGCGGCCTTGCAAAGCTGAAGGTGAAGATGCTGAAGCGCTGGTGGTGAGAGGGGAACGGGAGGCCCGAGGCTCTCTGGACAGGGATCCGCTGGGTCCGGTAGTTGTCTCCAGCATAGGGGCAGCTGCGCCGAGACACGTGGCCGTCAGCGTGGGCCTCTGCGAGGGCCTGGCCCAGGTGTGGGAAGAACCACTTACCCCTTCACCAGGATGGGCCACTGCGGCTGCCCCAGGGGGCTGGGGCTGGGTGTGGCCCAGCACTGCTGCAGGAGCAGTCCGAGGTCAGGGTCCGTTCTGTGGAGGATGGAGACCTCCACGTGGATGGGGTCTCTGAGGAACTTCACCACGGGGTAGTCACCAGGAGCGTAGTAGGAACTGTAGTTTTCATCTGCACAAAGGCAGAATAAGGAGTCGGGGTGGTGCAGACAGAACTGAGAACCTTTAAGGTGCCAGAGACAGCCGCTCACCCCCAATCACCCCACGATCGCCTGTACAAAGGGTTTGGCTCCAGGGTTGGGTCTTCACACCCAAAATCATGGTGTGTCTCTGGCTCCCGCCAGCGGGGCTTACCCTTGGCGATCTGCAGCTCCAGATCGAGGGGGCCGGACTCAGCCTTGGGAAGCGGCGGTGGACGGGCCAATACCTGGACGTTAACTGGGGATGGGTTGGTGCTCACCTCGAAGCTGCAGCTGACTCGGAGCCTGCAGCAAACACAGTGCTCGCTAGCTCGGGTGGGCCGGCCACGTCCTTGCTCCAACCCCTAGGGAGCCAGTGAGAGCTGGGCATCCGGGTTTGCGAGTGTGATGGACATAACGCCTGCTCTTGTGGAGTGTTAGGTGGGGAAACCAACACAGGAATAGGACCAGCGAGAGCGGGAGGTAAATGCCATGTGGGAAGTCGCTATGGCGCCATGAGACAGGCCCCTAGTGCGGGATTGGTCTTACAGGCACGAAAGAGCGGGGGGCGAGCACCCAGGTTCCCCAGGGAAAGGAACGCCTGGCCTCACAAGGCAGGCAGAAAGAGCCAGCTGGAGGCACTGCAGGAGCTCCATGGAGGGACCAGCCTGAGGCTGGGAGACGGATTGGGGATCTGAGTATCTGGGACCAGGCGGGAAGGAAATCAGCACCCCTTGCCGAGGGCCAGGAAGGGTACGGGCACATTAGCTTCAAGTTACATCCAGAGGTGTCGAGTATGAGGCGTGGCAGGGTGAGGTCTTAGTGGGATTCTTTTGGCTCCAGAAGGGACCATGGCAGGAGGAGGGAAGAGGCCCAAAGGAGCAACAGAGGCTCAGGTGAGTGGAGGCGGAGGCCCAGTTGGTGGCCGTGGAGGTGGGCCTCCGTGTCTGCGAGACGGGTGGGCCAAGGCAGTGGCCAGGCTGTCCTGGCCAGCGTTGTGTGGGTTCAGGGCTTTCCCCAGGCAGGGAGGTCACGCCAGCCTCTCGGGCCGGGTGCAGACTCTACCTGAAGACGCTGTCGCGGGTGATAGAGCCCTGGCCCCAGGTTCTTGCTTCCCTCGTGGCCGTCAGCTCATTTTCATACACGGCCCGGTCTCCGGCGATCTACAGAGATAAAGGGCTCTGTCACTCCCCCTAGCTGGATGCCACTTCCTGCCACCTGCTTCCCAGCGGTGCTCTTTCCTGGGTTACCTCTGCCTCCTGAGCAGAGGCAGGGAGCCTAGTGGGGCAGCGCGGTGCCCGACTGCAGACCTGAGGGCTGGGAAGGTGCCAGGAGCGCTCAGGTGAGGCAGAGAAGCCCAGCCCCCCCCTGCACCCCTGCTGGGTTTCCAGGTCAGTGCAAATGACCTGTTCTCTGTTCTTTTCCATAGCTTGGTGGAGTGGGAGCTGGGCCACAGCTGGGATGATGTTAGCTGGATTCCAAGCACAGCTTCAGCCTTCAGTGACAAGCCCTTCTGTGGCCTGTCCTTGCCCCCAGGCAGGAGTCGGGCTGCCCTGGCCCCCCTTTACCAAGCATGAGGACGCTCGCACCTGCCCCGCAGAGCTGAGAGCGAAGCCCAAGGGCAGTGCTCACCCGACGTGTGGTCCCACAGGCCGTGAACGGAAACCGGAACAGGACGAAGCTGAGAGCTGCCACCACAGGCTCACACCTGCTGTCGTTCCCGAAGGCCAGGCGCACGGAGTCCAGGCGCAGGGGTGGCGAGGTCACGTTCCGGGACACGGCGATGGAGAAGAGGCCCTCTCGGGCACAGTGAGAGGTCACTGGGACACCAGAGTGGCCGTGAGGCCATGTCATCTTCCCTTCATCTAGCCGGCCAGACCCCAGTCTGACAGCTCAGCTGCTCTGAGCCCCTTGGGGAGGCTGGCGCTCTCCCTGCTGACCTGGCACCAGATGCTGCCACTTCCCACCCATTACCTGAGGCTTGGCCTGAGCACCTGGAAGGATCTTGCTCCTCCATCCTGTGTGGGCTGAAGCAAAGCTTTAGCTTCCCTGTTTCAGCTTCATTTGTAAGGCCAGGGGGGAGCCCTGGCTTATCAGAAGTCGGATCTTAAGTATGGCTTCTGTGCCTCATTAAAGGAGGCGGGGAGGCTTGTATTAGAGACCCTCAGCATGATTCAGGGCCTGCACCAAGGAGTAGGCTTAGATTAAGGCTCTCTAGACACAACCCAGCCTGCAGCCAGAGCCCTGTGGCATCCAATCCCATCAGATCTCGGAAACTAAGCAGGGTCAGGCCTGGTTAGTCCTTGGATGGGAGACCGCCTGGGAACACCAGGTGCTGAAGGCTTGGGAGAAGGACCCAGCAACCCACTCCCCCAAAACAATCTGTCATTGAAAACCCTATGAACAACAGAGAAGCACTGACAATAGCGTTTTGCTTGTTGTACGCAGGGTTGCTGCGAGTTAGGTGCAGTCAAGTCAGTATCCAACGATAAGACACAACCCAAGACTGAGTCCAAGTGGCTCTTCCTTAGGGGGGAAAAATCAAGTTTTTAATCTATTCAAGTATCTGGCACATACACCAAATTTCTTGGGTTCACCGAGTCTTGCTTTATGGCTGGGTGCTGAGAGGAGACAGTACAAGGTGTGGACAGCTCTGTTCAGAGTCCAAGGGTTCTGGGAGGCACAGCTCCTATCCCAGCCTCCAGTCCTGCCAGTATCTGCCTTCTGAGCCAAGCTCTGACCCCTGCTTTCACAGGAAGTCACCGGCACGTCCCTGCTGGTCTCTGCCATGGTGCCACTCACCTGTGTTTCCATAGTAACAGGAAGTGGCCTCGTCCTCTTCGGAGCTGGGACAGCAGCCCAGCTTCTCACAGTCTCCCCTCGAGACCCACGAAGCAGCACACGGCAGCCTGTCACTCGCGGGCACAGAGTCGCACACCTTGGCCTGTGGAGCAGGTGGGGCTGCGGGCACACAAGGGAACAGCGGCTCCAGTTAGGAGAACGGGGCTGCCTTTGCACGCACCATCTGGTTGCCGGACTTCAGCTCTGAATTTGGGGACAGACACCTGCATTACACACTGTGGATTAAATCTCTGCAAAGAGGTGCAGAGTGAATCCCCTTACCTGCGTCTCCGTAAGCCAGTTCTGAAAGGAGGCAATGCCAGCAAGATGCAAGGGGACAGCGGGGGCCCTCACCCCTGTCCAGGGACAGCTCTTCTGTCCTTCAGAGGCACGTCAAGTTTCGCCATGGATGGGAGTCACTCTGGGTGTTTCTACGTCGAGGTACTGGAGGGTTGAACCCAGGGCTTCATGCTTTCCAAGTGCTCTACCCCAGAGCTGCACCCGCAGCCCCTTTTTTTGGCTCTTCAGACAGGGTCTCAGTTACACAGGCCGCCTCTGGCCTCGAGCTTCCAATCCTCCTACCTCTGCCTCCCTAGTTGCTGGGATTATAGGCATGTGCCACTGCACTGGCTTCCCTGGACCTTTTTAAAGCACAAGACTGCTTCATATGCAGCCTGGGATGCCTCCTGGGGTCAGTATTGTCCATGCAGCCTGCTTTGAGTAGCCAGACAGTTGTTGTTGTTGGGTGCCATCGAGTGGAGTCTGACTCATAGACCCTTACAGGGTTTTCAATGGCTGACTGTTTCAGGATTGCCTTGGGAGTGGGTTGCCACATCCTTCTCCCGTTTTTGTGGTCATGGGAATCCAACTCGGGACCTCAGAGACTACAGAGCAGCGCTCTACCAACTGAGCTAAATCCCAGCCCTAGCCAGGCAGTAGGAAGAGCAAATTTGAGTTGGAATCCCTTCTGACCATGACCTAGGGCTCTCAGATGGTCAGGCAGAAGTTTCTGAAGTCCAGGAGGCATCATAAGCCCTGCAGATTACCTGGTCAGGTGATCCAGTGGCCCCAGCTGGGGGCTCGGGCAGAAGCTTCTCCAGCTCCCCATGCTCCCACTATGCCAGCTTTGGCTTCTTTCCCTGCCTTTCCCGGGGCCTGGGCCTCCTGACCGGGGCTGGTTTGCTCTTGAATTCCAGCTGTACGACTTTGGGCAGGCTCTCAGCCCAGGGACAGGACAGTACTTAAGCACTTGGTGGGGATTAGGGAGGTAACACGCCAAGCACTCGGGGCACCCGGAGCCTCTCCAGCAAATAATCTGAATAATTGGCATCAGCCACCCCATGGACTGCCACGGAGGGGAGGGTTGGAGAAAGGGCCGCCCAAGGGGCGGGTATTGGTGCAGAGGGGCAGGAGAGGCCCAAGGCACCTTTCAGGCAGCTCCCCCAGCGCCTGAGTGGGTGCCTCTGGCACTGACCTGGCAGCTCCATGGGACACTTGAGCAGCCTTCTCTCTGCAGTCACCTCATGTTCAGCCGCCCCTGCCCCTTCCACGCCAACTATCATGGTGTAGTAGGAGCCCTGGGGAGACACGTGGTGGGAGTCAGGCTGGCTGGCGTAAGACAGACCCTCGGCCTCGCCAACCTCGGGGCTCTGCTCACCCATGGAGTGACATAGCAGCCAGTGTAGGTGGCCTCCAGCACGACAGAGCCGCCAGGTTCCACGGTCACCCGGGTGCCACAGGCAGAGTCATTCTGCAGCCTGTGCGGTAGCCCGCGGCTGTCTACGGGAGAGGAGGTGCAAAGAGCCTGTGGTCAGCATCTATGGTCACCAGTGCTGGGAAAGGACGGGCAGCCCCGCCACAAGACCCCAGGGGACCCCTGCCACCAGGAGAGCCGTGAGGGCCATCGGCTTTGGAAGCGGCCCTGCGGTAGACGGGTCACCGCGGCCAGGACGTCAGACTCACCCCACACTGTCAGGATGGAAGGGGTCTCTCCCTCCAGGCTGAGGTTCACGGTGAACTGAAAACCCTGCAGCCCACAGCTGAGGACGCCAGGGTCACCCGGCACCTCGGGCACATGGTAATCACCCAAGGCAAGAAGCGAGGGAAGACATAAGAAGACGCAGCGTAGCGGCCACATGGTGCCTCTGGGAGGCCCGGCTGGCTGCCTGTCCTTGCCCAAGAGCCGGCGGCCCCTGTACCAGATTCTTTTATATACAGAAGGCAGGCTCGGCTCAGGTGCGCATCTTTACGCCTCAGGGAGCCGCGAGTCCTCGGGCTCTTTTGCAGTATGGTACAGTCTACAGCTGCGTCCCATTAGATATCATAATTCAGCTGCTCTGAGCCCAGGGAAAGCGTATCTCCTCTCAGAAAAGTATTCTCAGCTTTGCTCCATGCAGCACTATGCCACCAGCACTGTTCCACCAGCTGACTTCCTTCTAGACGTTTGCATGTTGAGGTGTGGATCCTATCTTTGTCACCCCTGAGTGGCGGGATCTGGGTAAGTTACCACCTCTCAGATTCTTGGTTTTTCCCTTTTGCAAAATGGAAATAATGCCCCCCAGCAACGCTGATTTTGAGGATTATGTGGGAGGGTCTGTGTCAAATGCCCAGTACAGTGCTCTGCTGAGTACTGAGGGCTCAGTTAATATTGTTGGGTGAAAGCTGGTTTCCTTGAGAGTCATTACTTCTTTCTCCTCTGGTCCTCAGCTCTCATGAAAAGTTACTTCCCTGTACAACTGGAGTTTGGTTTAAAATTCTGGAAAAATCTAAACTTAATTCCTGAGAAAAGATGATTTACAACCTTTTCATGGTACTAAGAGAGAACCTCACCGTAATCCTTTCTTCTTGACAAATCCCAAAGCCCTTACTTGCCATAGTTGTCCTTTGGGATCCCTGGCAGGATCTAGAAGGAAAGGAATTCCCCAAACTACTTCTGCCTCTTATGGTGACTTAACCATCGTATCAGTTACCTATGTTTCCGCCATATTTCCACGTAGCTGCTGAGATTCCTTACCAGCTCACTGTTCACATTTTTCTCTTTGTTATGGGCTACAAGGTACGTGCTTAGGGCAGAGTGCCAGCAGACTACGGGGGCATCCGAACAGATCTAGGGATGAAGGGATGTCTTCCTCCGTGGCCAGGTGCGAGCATGGAAAATGGTTTCCATGGTCTCCCACCAACATCCCCAAAAGGTGGTCTGACTGGGTTTGGTCTGATATTTATCAGTTGAAAATTTTTCTGGAGTTAACTGAGACCTCTCAGCCAAAGCGGTGAGAATATACAAGCAGGGGTCTCTAATTCTCTTCAACTAATGAGGGAGAACAGATCGGTGTGTCTGGGAGGCCACAGACCCTTTCCCTGCTCTCAGGGTTTAGCACACTGGATTGCAGGGAGCACTTCCTCACTCAGTTTCCCTGCTGGAAGCTCTTGGGGTCAGGGCCTGCCTTGTCTAGCTGTGTCCTGGGTGCCTTGGGCAGTGTGTGCTCAGTGTGCTGAGTCCAGAGTGAGCCAATGACTGTGCTGTCATCAGCCAGTGCCTGTCCTAGGCTGATCCCTTGGAACGGTCATTCTCCAGCCTCTCATGAGGGCTGTCGTCTTTACAATGAGCTCGAGCTCACAGCCTGTAGCTATTCTGCCTTTAAATATTCATGCATGTGATTGCACCTATAAGAAGAAAAATAGGATTAGATTTCTGTGAGATGAGTCAGGAATTAAAAGTGCAGTCTCCCTTCTAGACCTACCAAGGCCACCTTATAAACTGCTGAAAAATCAAGAGGAATGACACTTTGGCAAATATGAGGCAGTGCGGTGGACTGGTTATGGGGACGTATCATGACTAACAGGTTGTTGATAGGGGATGCGGTATGTGTACAGTGCTTGCTGCACAATAGTTACTCCTTAAATTCCCCCTAACATAACAAGATCTGCCTGCGAGAGAAAGGTAACGTAGAAGGCAGAGGGAAAGCAGGTGTTATTTGGTGACCAGGGGATCTGAAGAGCAAGCTGGGATTGTAGGATTACATTCCTTAGCAAGGCCCTGGGTTAACTTTGTTGTTGTTGGTCGGTACCATTGAGTCAAGCTTGACTCATTGCAAGCCTTTGTATAATAGATGAAACACTCCCCGACACTGTGCCATGCCCGGGACTATGTCTGTGCTTCTCTGCTATTCATAGGGTTTTCATTGGCTGATTGTCTCGGGAGTGGGGTGGCCAGGTCTTTCTCACAAAGCTACAGCACCTGGTGTTCCCAGGTGGTCTCCCATCCAAGGACTAATCAGGTCCAACCCTGCTTGGCTTCTGAGATTGGACTCCGGGGTGGTACAGCTGTAGGCTGTATTAACTCAAAGCAGTTTAAAAAGTCACGAAAGTCTGGAGCCGTGTGGAGATGGGGGACGTTCACCCAGAACACTACCAGCCGACCCGATGCTGCAGAGAGCCGGGGTGCATCCCATGATAACACCGGTGGGGCCATGGCTGGGTGAGTTCAGGCTCCCTCCTGGGCTAAACAGCTCCAGAGCCTCAGCCTTCTGCTCCACCAGGCAATTGCAGGATGAGAAAATGCAGTGATAATGTGTGATCCAAATGAGGAGCCCCAGGCTTAACAGATAAAGCACCCTATGTCCTGCTGTCTAGAAATCAACAACCTGGCCTTTGACTTCAGAGGCGAATGCTTTTATTTATATCATCTTATATTAGAATCACCTGGTTGTTTAAAAATCATTTTAGAACCATTGCAAACAGTTATTGTTAGGTGCCGTTGGGTCATGTCTGACTCAGGGCGACCCTCATAGGGTTTTCAATGGCTTTTTCAGGATTGCCTTGGGAGTGGATTGCCATGTCCTCCCATTTTTGCGGTGCTGGGAATCAAACTCGGGACTTCAAAGAGCAGCGCTCTACAAACTGAGCTAAATCCCAGCCCTTTGCAAACAATAGGAATCGCCATAACTTGCTTGTAGAAACTTATCAAAATCCCTCTGGTCACTGTGTTATTTGCCAGATGCATTTTACAGGTAGATTTGAGATGGCTCTGCCAGCATTCTTAGGAATCCCACTGAGATGTCTAAGCTGCCCATTCCTTCCTTGGCCACTGATGTGGACACTCAGGGTGCCTTAGAGAGGAGAACCAGGCAGGCTGTGCTCCCCAGGAAAGGCAAATTGCTTTCCAAATGCCTCGCTCAATCTGGGCACTTTTTTTTTTTTTTTGCAGTACTGGGGGTTGAACCCAGGGCCTCGCCCTTGCATGCTCTGCAAGTGCTGGACCACTGAGCTGCACCTCCAGCCCTTTTTTTTCTTTTTTTTTTTACTTTTTGAGACAAGGCCTCTCTAAGTTATGCAGACTGCCTCTGGTCTCGAACTTGCGATCCTCCTGCCTCCACCTCCCTAGCTGCTGGAATTACAGGCGTGTGCCACGCTCGGCTTCAATCTGGGCACTTTTTAAAAAGTAGGATGTTCCACTTGAACTCCAGAATGAGGGCAGACTTGCGCAACTTCACTGCTGTACCCCTGAATGAAATGTAGACTCACCCCAGCTTTCTCTAGAGACTGACTGCAGTCGGCAGCACCGGGTTGTTAATAGTGCTTTCTGGTGCTGGGTTCAGACGCCCTGGGCTCTGACATTTATGGCCGCCCTGCTGTCACTGGGGAAGTGTGGTCCTAACTGGAGGGGACGTTGTAGGCAAACATCGCCCCAAGAAACCCCCTTGAAGTGTGAAAAAAACAATAATCAAAATTACCCCCAAGCAGGGAGGGATGATTAGCCTGTTGGGTGAGCTAATCAGTAATGAGCGGGTGGAGGGGGAGCCGCCAGCTGTTCTCCGCATGTGGCAGGAATGAGGGCACTTCTCTTCTGAAGGAAGACGCAAAACTTCACAGGCTGCAAATACGGCCATGATCTTCCTTTTCTACCAGGAGGAATGGAGGGTAACCTAGAGTCCCTTGGGAGCTGCTGAGTGCCAGGACTGATCTCTTGCGATTCCTCTCTCTGCCTGAGGGGAACAGACGTGCCCTCTCCCACTCCCTCCCTGTCTGCCACAGGGGCCAATCATCCTTCCAGATCACAGGCGAGAGACCAGCTGCACAGCGTTTTGGACTTTGAGAGGAATATCGGCATATATTCTCCTCTCTTTCTCTCTCTCAGTGGAAGGAGAGATTAACATTGAGGGAAGTAAGCTAAAAGAAAAAAGAGTAAAAATGAAGGACTTGGGGAAGGGATTTAATGACAAGGTTGTGGCAAGTTTTCAGGGCATCTCTGCTGAAATGCTCATCCTGCCCCACCTCTAATTAAGCCCATCTACTTAAGGGTGCCTGCAGCTGTAGTCCTGTGGCATCCAATCCCGTCAGATCTCAGAAGCTAAGCAGGGTCTGGCCTGATTAGTACTTGGATGGGAGACCACTGGGAACACCAGGTGCTGTAGGCTTGGGAGAAGGACCTGGCAAGCCACTCCCAAAAATCAATCCGTCATTGAAAACCCTATGCACAGCAGAGAAGCACTGACAATAGTGTTTCACCTGTTGTATGTAGGGTTGCTATGAGTCTGATATCAACTGGATCCTAACAACAACAACACTTAGCGTGGTCCTGCTCCCTCCTCGCTAGATCCTGTGGGTGGACAGGTGGCTTTGCAAATTATGGTAAGTTCTGAGCAGCATATACAAGTAGACTCTCCCAGTGTCCCTCTATAGTCAGAAATGCATGTAATTGTCAAGCTTCTGATAACTCTTAAAATATTAATACAAGGGGGATGTCCCTCACTCCAGCGATTTCAAGCAATTTGTTTTACAGCTTCTGCAGACAGGGTAAGTCGCCACTCAAAGTGTCTCCTGCCCATTCATCATTTATTTGAGCCTGTGATAAATTATCCTTCTATTCGGGAGCAGAATAATGTGGGCAGAAGGAACAAGGTTGATGGCTAAATGATTGGCAGCTGGGCTGGCCTGAGATGGGCAGGTGCAACTGCACTGTGGATTGGCCTATCACGGGGGTGTGGGCGGGAACAGTTCCTTTTATAGGGATCATCCAAAGAACCATTGTTGTTAAGGTGCCATGGAGTCGGGTCCGCCATGCACGCGATCTCTTTATGTTTGAGTCCATTGTTTCAGTCACCGTGTTTCTTTCCTTTTTGAGTTGTGCCACCTCAGCAAAAGGAGGTTCCAGGGCTTTTACTCCATTCTGGTCATCAAGGTCGACGATACTTTGAGGAGGTAACGCTTCCCTAGTTGTTTCTTGAATGCCTTCCAGCCTGAGAGGCTCATTTTCTGGCCCTATATTTGACAATGCTTCCTTGCCATTCACAGGATTTGCAATGGCTGTTTGGGAGATGGGCTGCTGGGTCCTTCTCCCTGGTCAGTCTTAATCTGGAAGCTCAGTTGAAGCCTGTGCACCATGGGTGGCCCTGCTGGTATCTGAAATACCAGTGGCATAGCTTTCACATCACAGCAACAGCAAGCCCTCACGGGAGCAGGACAAATTGACAGACACGCGGGGGGGTCTAAAGCATAGAGACCCCTATTCGGGTTCTTTTTCACTGGCTCAAACCAATGTAAAACAAACCTTTTCATGCCATTGTGGTTTGAGAATGCAGGCCCAAAAACCTGGTGAGAAAGCTGCTTAGTGGCACAGAGGATGCCCTGTGAATGTGCTCCTTGGAATAGCAAATGTCAGGGTGTGTGTGTTTGTGTGAGGGGGGTGTACACAAACAATCTGGAGTTGCTGTCTGAGTCAGCGAGCCAGAGCCACTGCTGGCTGGCTCAGAACAGCAGGAGTTTATCATCTCTTAATCCTGGAGGCCAAAGCTTGAGATCACAATGCCAACAGGGCCATGGTTCCTCTGAAATACGCAGAGGAAGTTGCTCCCTTGTTTCTCCTGGCTTCCTGTGGTCGCCAGCAACCCTTGGCGCTCCTTGCCTTGTAGCTGTGTTGCTTCAATCCTTTGTCTACAATGTCAAACTCCCTGTGTGTGTCCGTCTCTGGGTCTAGATTTCCTTTTCTATGAGGACATTGGCCATATTGGATTAAGGCCTATCCTAATAACCTCATTTTCTATTTGTTGTTGTTGTTGTTAGGTACTGTAGAGTTGGCATCCAAGTCATAGTGACCCTCATAGGGTTTTCAATGGCTGACTGTTTCGGGATTGCCTTGGGAGTGGATTGCCAGGCCCTTCTTCCATTTTCTATTTATAAAGTCTCTATTTCCAAGAAAGGCTACATGGTGAGGCACTGGGGCCTAGGACTTTAGGAGGTCCTCATGGTTGTGTGTGTGTGTGTGGGGGGGTACTTACAACAGCCAAGATAATGTTTGTTCAGATTGGACTTTTTGTTGCTGATAGGAAAATGCACAAAGTCTTTAATCTTGTTAACCCTCTTGGGATGAAGTGTTTTATGCAGAAGGAATGATAAATTTGTTTCTTATTGTATTTTCCTGTTAAAATTCCTATGACAGTGCCTCACCTTGCCTTGACTAGTCCGAGGGAATTTTGTAACTCCTCTCTGGAAGCATGGGTCAGTTTTGCACTTGGTGGCTGAGCAGGTTGGTACCACGGCTGCTTCAGGTCAGAGAACAGAGAGCCAGGGTGCGCAGGGCTGGTTCAAGGTCAGAAGGAAAGATGGCCATTGCCTGGTGCGGATAACTACTGCCTTCCAGCACCTCTGTGCCCAGCTGCAGGAGCGGGCTGGTAATTGGCTCACTGAAGCTGTGTCTGATGGCGTTGCGAGTGCCACGTGTCTCGTCTCCTCCCCCACTTGATGGTCACTGGGCTGTGGCCTTGATCTTCTCTCCATGGGCCTTGTGCCCCTGGTTTCCTTTTGTGGGATGTAGGCTCTCTCATCTCCATCCGCCCACTTCCTGCCTTTCCTGCTGCACAGGTTCCTAAGGTTCTGTCTCTGGACCCCCAGCAGCGTCACCTGGGACTTATCAGAAATGCAGATGTTGGAGCTTCACTCCAGACCTGCTCAGGTGGAAACCCTGAGGGCAGGCCCGTGCACTGGCAGGAGGCACTTGTAATTCCAGGTGACGCCGGTCCCTCTGGCTACAGCGGCTGCCCAGGCAGACCTCTCCGGGGTCATCTCCCTGGAGCACCCTGTGACCCTCAGCCGGAGGGGACTCCTCCTCGGTTGACTGTTTTCCAGCTCTGCACTGAGGCCGAGGCTGCACAGACCCCACTGCCCTCTCCTGGGCGAGGGAGAAGGATCAGGTTCCCCTCTGGGTTCCGCGCCTCGCCCACCTCATGTGCTCAGATGGCACCGGGCAGATGAGTGGACTCTAGGCTATCTTTCTGCTTTTAGCCTTTTCACTTATTACTCACAAAAGCTTCATTAAGAAAAAAAGTTTAGAGCTGGGCACGGTGGTGCACGCCTGTCATCCCAGCTACTTGGGAGGTGGAGGCAGGAGGGTGGCAAGTTCGAGACCACAGGCAGTCTGCGTAACTTAGTGAGACCCTGTCTCAGAAAGTAAAAAAATGGGCTGGGGTGCAGCTCAGTGGTCCAGCACTTGCAGAACATGCAGGCTTGAGGCCCTGGGTCAATCCCTAGTACCAGAACAAACAAACAAAGTTTAGCTGCCTGACTGCTGGTGCCTAGCCCATGTTCCCAGTGTTCTTCCTTCCTGTGGAAAGCTGGTTGGATTCTCACAGATGAAGGGCACAGGGAGCCCCGCAGGTCCTGCTGGTGGATTTTCTCGATTTTATAGAATCTCAAGAGAACCTGGGATCTCGTTGCTCCCACCCCCAGTAGATGTTGGGGTGCTTTCCCAATCTTCTTGGTTTAAAGGAAGGCAGTTCTGTTACCTGGAGTTCGGGGCAGCCTAGTCTCAGGACAAGCCGGATTGTAGAAGAGCCTATGACTCTGTGTGTGTCTATCACTCGCCTCTGAGTACCTAAGGGCGAGACTGTGTCCCACAGCAAACTGTTCCCTGTGTTCCCTCTCAGTCTTTCCTCATGATCCCTTTTGACTCTTTCTTCCTTAGTCTGATAGAGAATGTTGTTGTTGTTGTTGTTGTTGTTGTTGTTGTTGTTAGGTGCCCTCGAGTTGGTATCCAACTCATAGCGACCCTTATAGGGTTTTCAATGGCTGTTTCAGTATTACCTTGGAAGTGGGTTGCCATGTCCTCCTCCCATTTTTGTGGTGCTGACACTTGAACTCAGGACCTTAGAGCCTGCAGAGTAGCACTCTCTGGTAGAGAATTATTGTTGTTGTTAGGTGCCATCGAGTCGGTATCCTACTCATAGCGACCCTCTATACAACAGGGGAAACACTATTGTCAGTGCTTCTCTGCTGTTCATAGGGTTTTCAATGGCAGATTGATTATTGGGAGGGGGTTGTCAGGTCCTTCTCCCAAGCCTGCAGTATCTGGTGTACCCAGGCGGTCTCCCGTCCAGGTACTAACCAGGCCTGACCCTGCTTAGCTTCCGAGGTCTGACGGGATCAGATACCACAGGGCTACAGCTGCAGGCCTGGTAGAGAATAGAGAGATTTAAATAGGAGCAACAGAGTTGCTGGCTTTGGGGGGGATTTTTTTGTTTGTTTTGGTGTGGATATTTTGTTTATTTTTGGTAAACTCCAAAGCCCTAGTTCTATAGAGCCATCAGAATTACTTGGTGACTATAAGTCTATAAGAGACCAAGGAAGGTGTCTTCAAATCCAGCAGAAGCCTGCCAACAGTTCCTCCGCTACTGTCGGTGACTTCTGGAGCCACTAGTTCAAAAGCCACGTGGCTCACCTGGGAGCCACGGTCCTCTGGTCCCCTTCTTACTCCCCAGCCTGAAAAGTTAGATGATGACGCATAGCCCCCCAGAACCAATGGACACGGCTGCAAGGACAAATCTAGGGAACAGCTGGAGAAAAACTGCTTGTGGGTAAGAGATGCAAATTGGCCACCACACTGGATAGGGAAGGACTCCGATCTGTGGAAGCCGCGGCTCTGCTCATCACAGCAGCGCCATCTTCACTGCTGAGAGCAAGGCACCGGCAGTGATTTAGCACAGAGTATATTAAGAATGTCATTAATGAAAAATTAATATTGCCAAATATTTTTGAAGCGCTGAAGCAATCGTCCTCTTTAATAACAGAAGGCAGTTCTCACAGGTACCTTTGATTTCTTTTTTTTTTTTCCTCAAGCAGAAAATGAGAAACAAGCCAGGAAGATCCGATCTCACCCCTTTTTCCAAATTGCAGACTGAAACTGTTGATGATTTCATTTCTTCCCTCTGAAATTGGGTTGGGCTCTGATGGGACAGGCTGTGCATTTCTCTTCATTTAAGGAAACAGGAGATTCCTTCCTGGTGGAGGTGAAAGAATTGTTTCTTGTTGGAAATTATAAGCTTTGAAGATGAAGTTTCAGGCAAACTTGTTCCTAATAAATACTGAGCTGTGTTTGCATCTTCTTCTGCCATTTTTTTGGGGAGGGAGCAGGAACGTCTAATGTGCTTACCTTGTGAGAAAAGGTCTTAGTCCTTGAGGCGCATTTCTAAAAACACCTGATTTTTAACCCTTGAAATTCTGGCCACTTCTAAAACCTCATATCATTGACCCTCTCTCAAATGTCCTGAGGCAGCATCTATTAGGTGCTGTGATTGTGCTAGTGATTGAAAACAGTCAGCATAACAAAACCCAAGAGAATGAACCCAAAGCTTAACCAGTAAATAAAATCCTAGACCTGCTGACTATTAGAGCTGGGAGCAAGTTTAGAGAGCTTATTTTTTTATATATATAAGAAAATGGAGGATCACTGCCTCTTAGACCAGTTGTGAGTCATTGAGAGAGAATTGGGACAACAAACTTGGGGCTTTGGACTCTTCAGAGAAGAGGGTCAAGGCATAGATAAGTGTCAAGGCAAACACAAGTGTGAAACAGGTAAACAATGGGAAAAAAGTCAAACACCAATATGAGACATGGTGATGCAACTCACGGCTTAGACAGCGAGGGTTGGGACCTCAGAGCAGAGTGAGGCCAAGACATTGGGGTCGAAGCTTGTCCAGTGGTGGGGCTGGAGTTTCAGCTGACAGTTGAGTGGACAGGACAGACAGTTCTGAGGGAGGCTAGACTAGATTTGACCAGGCGAAACTTAATGATAAAGAGATGAATATGCACTTCAAACAAGGAGTCAGCAGGAGGTTGGTGCGAGGGGGTGGGAGGTCATGCCCAGCAGAGCAGGCGATCTGTGTTGGGAGACAAGCTTCATGAGTGTTACAGTTTGAATATAAAATGCCCCACTTAGACCCATATTTGATGCTTGGACCACAGCTGGTGGCACTCTGCTGGAAGGTTCTGGAGAATTTTGGATGCAGGACTGTGCTGGAGGAAGTGGGTTGCTGTGGTGGGTCCCTGGGAGGCATGCTATCTTCAGCTCTGGCCTGCAAGTTCTCTCTGCTTCCTGTCTTCTATGATAGGAACTCCTATCCTCCGCCACACGTCTGCCGCCATAATGTTCTGTCCAACCTCATGGGACCCAATGAACATAGTTGGAACCCTGTGAAATCATGAGCCAAAATATACCATTCCTTCCTTGTTTCTGTCAGGTATTTTGGTCCCAGTGACACATAAGTAGCGAATACAATGGGTAACATAGCTCAGCTCCGTCCTGTGCCAGGCACTGGGAATGAGTCCAAGGATGAGTAACTGAGATCGTTCATCAGACCTGCGCCCAGGACCTGGCTCTCCTGAATCTTAGCCATAGAAGGAGAAAGCTCCTTGCAGCTGGATCTTCTGGTGGTGTGTGCATAAGAATTTCCCCCAGTGCAACTAGATTCATGCTTGCCAAAATGGACACAGAGTCTGGATTTTGTCTTAGTTTGGGAAGCCGTTGTTGTTGTTAGGTGGTTTGGAGTAGGGTCCAACTCATAGTGACTCTCATAGGGTTTTCAATGACTGATTGTTTTGGGATTGCTTCAGGAGTGGATTGCTGTGTCCTTCTCCCATTTTTTTCAGTGCTGGGGATCAAACATGGGTCCTCAGTGAGTGTGTAGCAGCACTCCACTAACTGAGCTAAATCTCAGCCCATGGGAAGCCATTAGTAAGTTGTAAAAATAAGCAAATTAAAGGAAATTAGTTGGCAGTCATGGTAGTACAGCCCGGTGGGGTCAGCTATGGGGAAACAATTAGAAGTAAATACAGTTGAAATAAAAACTGAGACTAGGGGAAGGAAAGGTGGTTTTCTGACCTTATGTCTTATCTACGTGTTAATCCCTTTCTCTGGAACTATAAAGAATTCAGTTTGGTTAGAAATTTCAAGTTTTCTTTGCCTAAGTTATTAGGCTCCTTGCTCATACTTCCCTCAGTCCCATCTGGAGCTTTCTTCTTTGCTGCTAAATGATGTGGTAAATTGATATTTCTGCAACAGCTCAGAAAAAATAAAAGCTTGACTTGTTTTTGATTTATGGACTGCATTTTCATGCTCTGAGGCATAGATAATTTAGCAGTGGCTTGAGATGAAGGAGAAAGCATTCAAAGTCAGGTGAGGATTTCATAATATCATTGGTTGAGCATTATTTATATGAATTTGAAAATAATTTACCAAACCTCCTTTTATTTTTTTCAAATGGAGGTTATGAGTCTACTTATGTACAAGTGATTTGTTGGTTGTAAACTCAGCTCTCAGAGTGTGGGGTTGGATGGACATTTGCTGATACAATCAGAAACTAAGTGGCCCTCTATTTCAATGTCCTGAAGAAAGCAGAGTCCTTTCCAATCGCCTGCCTTCTTGGGAAGGGAAGACCTTTGCACTAAGATTGAGGAGACCTGAGTCCTAGTTCCAGATTCAACAAAACCAGTGGACTCCTTGGCATATTGTTTATCCATCCTTGGCTTCCCTCTCTAGGGCTGGCATAGAAGAGTTGTCAACTGACTTAGTTCATTTTGAGTTTCTATAACAAAACACCCAAGGCTGAGGAATTAATAAAGGTTATTTAGCCCACAGGTCCAGAGTCCCAAGATCATAGTGCCTATAATGGTTTCTGATGAGGGGCTTCATGGCAGCGATAGAGGAAACAAGAGAGTGAGCCTGGGAAGTCAAACTCATTTTAAGACAACCTACGCTTGAGGTAACTAATCCAGTCCCCGAGAGACCTCATCCAAGCCTGAGAGGCCCAATATAGCCCTTGAGAAAGTCATTGATCCATTCATATTGAGGATCCTTTCATGACCCCAGTGCCTCTTAAAGGCCCCACTGCTCATCCACACTGTCATATTAGGGACCAAACCTCAACACGTGTTTTGAATGGGACAAACTGTATTCAAACCGTAGACCCACTAACGAGTTGCTGAATAGCTAATACATTAGTTGTATGACTTTCTGCAGTTGCCTGTCTGGGTCTCAGTATTCTCAGCTGTGAAATAAAAGCATCTTTGTTGATCATCTTTAAAATCTCTCAACTACACTAAAATCCTAGGATATAAGCCTTGTGAGATTGCAGCTGATTTAATTATCATTTTGCCTCATTCTGGTACAAATGTGAGCTGTGGCTTGAAATGAATCGAAGAATCTTCTTGTGGTTTTGCCTATGATGAAAAGTCTGATTAAGATGACCTCTACTTAAAAAATTGCCAGCAGCCGTAGCCCTGTGGCATCATCCCATCAGATCCCAGAAGCTAAGCAGGGCGGGGCCTGGTTAGTACCTGGATGGGAGACCACCTGGGAACACCAGATACTGTAGGCTTGGGAGACGGACCTGGCAACCTACTACCAAAAATCAATCTGCCACTGAAAACCCTATGAACAGCAGAGAAGCACTGACAATAGTGTTTCCCCTGTTGTACATAGGTTTGCTATGAGTCGGATACCAACTCAACAGCACCTAACAACAACAATTTAAAAAGTGTGTGTGTGTGTGTGTGTGTGTGTGTGTGTGTGTGTGTGTATTTAAAAGGGGAGACTGAGGGAACTCTGAAGCATGGATTCCTGGTTGCAGAGGACATGTGTGATTGTAGACCAGTGAGGGGATGGATACAAGAGAAGCTAAGGAAAGAAACTCAATGACAAGTGCTTATCAATGAAAACAGATGAGGTTGGTCCTTATTTAATCTTAGGTTATGAAGTGAGTCTCTTTGTAAGAGGATAAATGCGTATCTGTGAGAAATTGCATGGTCACTCCTGTTGCTATACCAGGAGACATAAATAAAACTAGGGAAATCACCTATGCTAAGGAAACATCTTCCCGGAGGTAAAGTATTGCATATTGGTTCAATTTCCTACAGCTTTACCTAGTCCACACTTTGTTCTTTGGGCACTTGTGAGAGCCAGGTCTCCCCAAGGTTCTGTTTGATCTATGTCTCTTCTCATTCTAGTTGACCTCATCTCCTCTCATAGTTTTACTGATAAATCACAAACTCATTTTCTCCGATTCAGACATCATCTGGAAGGAGTATGTCATACAGTTACTATGTGTGAGCAAGATGCTTGGGGATAAAATACTGAACAAAGTATACCTGACTTTGGCTGTAATTTTGAAAACAATCTTTTAAGGGAGACATATAATTAATTCTAAAAAGGATTGTGAATACTCTGATAAATATAGTGAGAGAAAATAGAGTGTGCTAGAGGACTGGCAGAGAATAACTAAACCATGACAGGATGGCTGCAGTTAGGAAAAAGAAAAGAAGATGCCACAAGGTGGTGTTGGGCCAGATCCCACAGGGCCTGATGGGCCATCTGTGGAATTTGACTCCCTACCATGAGATCCATGAAAGTCCATTGTTGTTGTTAGGTGCTGTCGAGTTGGAATCCGGCTCATAGCGACCCTCTGTACAACAGGGGAAACACTATTGTCAGTGCTTCTCTGCTGTGCATAGGGTTTTCAATGGCAGATTGATTTTTGGGAGGGGGTTGACAGGTCCTTCTCCCAAGCCTACAGCTCCTGGTGTTCCTAGGCAGTCTCCCATCCAGGTACTAACCAGGCCCGACCCTGCTTAGCTTCCGAGATCTGACGGGATCGGATGCCACAGCAGTAGTCACTAAGAGAAGATGGTCGTTTGTTCTCACATGATGGTGGAACAGAGAAACAAATAATATGGGAGTTAGGTAAGAAGTGAGTGGTGGCACTTGGAGCTGGTGGCATGAGCTGGTAGGAAATGGGCTGGTGAAGAAGAGGGAGTGTCAGGATGGGCTCTGGGAGTTCTGGTGTTCACAGCTTGATGACAGTGGTGCCACCCACTGAGCTATGGGAGACAAGAAGAAGGCCAGGCTGGGGGATGGGGTGGGGAAGAGCCTCAAGGGGTCCTGGACGTGCCACATTTAATGCACCCATAGAGCTGCATGTGATGATGTTGGCAGGCAGTTAGATGTACTGGTAGAAGAAGTAAAAGAAAAAGTCTAGACTACATATTTAAATTGGAACTCTTTGACGTGGATAGAGTTTGAATCCATGGTCTTGCCTAGACAAAGAATGAAGTGAAAATTATAATTCCTAAGGGGCCACCTTATATAAAAGGTTATTCGGGCTGGGCGTAGTGGTATTCATCTGTAATCCTAGCACGCAAGAGGCTGAGGCAGCAAGATCAAGAGTTTGAGGCAAGCCCGATACTACATAGCCAGATACTGTCTCAAACAGACAAAATATGTTAAGCAGAGAATGATGAATTAGCCAAAGGAACTGGGAAGTGGCCAGAGAAAAGCATGGAGGTGTAGTACCATCAGAGCCAATAGATGAGAATGTCTGAAAAAGGAAACTGGGAACAGCTCCTTGTAAGATCAAGTAGAGTAGAACACTGGTTACCAGGAGTGGAGTACAGAATTGGGGGAAATAGGTTGATATTGGACAAAAATACAAAGGAAAAAGTCCTAGAGCTCAAATGTGTAGCAGAGGGGCTAAAGTTCATAATACTGTGTTGCATACTTGAGATTTGCTGATAAAAGATCTTCAGAGTTCACATAACACATGTGCGCACGCGTGTGCACACACACACTATGGGAAGTGATGGGTATATTAATAGCTTGTTATTGTTAGGTGCCATCAGGTCATGTCCAAACCATAATAACCCTATGTACAACAGAAAAAAACACCATTCTACACTGTGCCAGGCACACAATCTTTTTTATGTTTAAGTCCATTGTTGCCGCCACTGCATCAATCCATCTAGCTGAAGGCCTTCCTTTTATTCATTGACCTGCCACTCTCCCAAATATGATGTCCTTCTCCAGGGATTGGTCCCACCTGACAACATGTCCAAAATATATCAGACGCAGTCTAACTGTCCTTAGTTCCAAGAAGCACTCTGGTTGCACTTCTAGGACAGATCTGTTGGTTGTTTTGGCAGTCCATGGTATATTCAGTATTTGTCTCCAGCACCACAATTCAAAAGCATCAATTCTTCTCCTGTCTCCCTTAGCTTTCGCAAGCATATGATGCAACTGGAAATACCATGGCATGTTTCAGGCGCACTTTCATCTTCAGTATGACATCTTTACTTTTTAACACTTTAAAGAGGCCTTGTGCAACAGCTCTTCCCAATACAATGTGTCTTTTGATTTCTTAACTACTTCCACGGGTGTTGATTGTAGAACCAGATAAAGCAAAATCTTGGTTAACTTCAACCTTTTCTCCATTTGTTGTGAAATTGCTTCCTGTGCCAGTTGTAAGGATTTTTGTTTTGTTGATGTTGAGGTGCAATCCATCCTGAAGGCTGTGCTCTTTGATCTCCATCAGTAAATGCTTCAAATTATCTTTACTTCAGCAAGTAAAGTCATCTGCATAACGCAGGTTGTTAATGAGTCTTCCTCCAATCCTGATGCCACATTCTTCTTAAAGTCCTGCTTCTTGGACAATTTGCTCAGCATAGAGTTTGAAGGGGCATGGTAAAAAGGATACGGCCCTGACACACACTTTTCCTAACTTTAAAGCAAGCAATGTTGCCTCATTCTGTTTGAACGACTGCCTCCTGGTCCATGTACGGTATTCCCATTCTTCACAATGTTATCCATAATTTATTGTGATCCACACAGTCAAAAACCTTTGCATAATCAATAAAACATAGACATCTTTCTGGTATTCTCTGCTTTTGTTCAAAATCCATTTGACATCAGCATTGATGTCTCTGGTTCTACTTCCTACTTTGAATCCAGCTTGATTTTCTGGCAGTACCTAGTCAACATACTGCTGTAGTCACTTTTGCATGATCTTTAGCAAAATTTTACATGTGTGTAATATTGATGATAATTTCCACAGTTGGTTGGATCCCCTTTCTTGGGACCAGGCACAAATATGGATCTCTTCTAGTCAGTTGGCCAGGTAGCTATTTTCCAAATCTCTTGACATAAATGAGTACCTCCTGTGCTGCATCTGTTTGACACATCTCAATCGATATTCCATCAATTCCTGGAGCCTTATGTTTTACTAAGTCCTTTAAGGCATCTTCCATTTCTTCCTTCAGTACCATTGGTTCCTGATCATATACAACATCTTGAAATGGTTGATCATCCACCAATTCTCTTTGGTATAATGACTCTGTGTGTTCCTTCTATCTTCTTTTGATGTTTCCTTCATTGTTTAATATTTTCCCTGTTGAATCTTTCACTGTTGCCATTCAAGACTTGAATTTTTTCTTCAGTTCTTTAAGTTTGAGCAAAAGAAAGCATGTTCTTCCCTTTTGGTTTTCTATTTCCAGCTCTTTGCACATGTTATAAGATTTGATTTTGTCTTCTTGAGCTTCCCTTTGAAATCTTCTGTTTAAGTCTGTAACTTCTTCATGTCTTTTACTTTTGCTGCTCAATATTCAAGGGCAAGTATCAGAGTGTCTTTTGACATATAACTTGGCCTTCTCTTTTTTCCTGTCTTTTTAATAACCTTTTGCTTTCCTCATGAATGATGCCTTTAATGTCACACCACAACTCATCTCGTCTTCAATCATTAGCATCTTATGCATCAAATCTGTTCTTGAGGTGGTCTCTGAACTCAGGTGGGGTATACTCAGTCATACATTGACTCTTATATACTTGTAATTTTCTTTAGTTTCAGTTTGGACCTGCATATGAGTATTTGATGGTCTGATCCAGTCAGTGCCTGGTCTTGTTCTGACTTGTGATATTGATGTTTTCCATTGTCTCTTTCCACAAATATGGTTCCTGTATGTTCCACCTGCCTGCAGCCATAGCCCTGTGTCATCCGATCCCGTCAGATCCTGGAAGCTAAGCAGGGTCGGGCCTGGTTAGTACCTGGATGGGAGACTGCCTGGGAACACCAGGAGCTGTAGGCTTGGAAGAAGGACCTGGCAACTCCCTCCCAAAAATCAATCTGCCATTGAAAAACCTATGAACAGCAAAGAAGCACTGACAATAGTGTTTCCCCTGTTGTACAGAGAGTCACTATGAGTCGGATACCAACTTGACGGCACCTAACAACAACATGTTCCACCTGGTGAATTCCATGTATGTAGTCACCATTTATGTTTGTGAAAAATGGATTTGTGATGAAAAAGTCATTGGTCTGGCAAAATTCTCTCATGTGATCTCCAACATCATTTCTGCCACAAGGCTGTATTTTCCAACTACTGAGCTGCCTTTGTTTCCACTTTTTGCAGTCACCAGTACTTAGCAGTGCATCCTGATTTCATGTTCCATTAATTTCAAACTGCAGAAGCTAGTAAGAATCTTCCCTATCTTCAGTTGTTAGTGATGGGTGCATAAATTTGAATAATAGTCATATTAACTGGCCATCTTTGTAGGTGTATGGGTATTCTATCCCTGAC
The DNA here is from genome assembly GCA_007922755.1 of Pedetes capensis. NCBI lineage: Eukaryota > Metazoa > Chordata > Mammalia > Rodentia > Pedetidae > Pedetes > Pedetes capensis. The sequence continues at coordinate 22,842 of VMDO01001610.1, read as the reverse complement.
AGCACTGTATTTCAGGATAGATCTCGAGATGTTTTTTTAAATGATGAATGTAACCCCATTTCTCTTTAAGTTGTCATTCCTGGCATAGTAGACCATATGATTATCTGATTCAAAATGGCCAATACCTATCAATTTAAGCTCACTGATGCCTAGAATGTTGATGTTTATGCACAGTATTTCACTTTTAACAATTTCTAATTTTCCTAGATTCATACTACACACATTCTGTGTTCCAGTTGTTAATGGATGTTTACAGTTTTTTCTTATTTTCTGTTGTGCCACATCAGCAAATGGAGGTCCCAGGGGCTTTACTCCATTCTGATCATTAAGGCTGACTCTGCTTTGAGGAAGCAACTCTCTCCCAGTCATTTCTTGAATGGCATCCAGCCTGGGGGGCTCATTTTCTGGCACTATATTTATCAGTGTTTCTCTGCTATTTGTAGGGTTTTCAATGTCTAACTTTTGGGGGAGTGGGCTGCCAGGCCCTTTTCCCTAGTCTTAGTCTGGAAGCTGAAACCTGTCCACCATGGGTGGCTCTGCTGGTATCTGAAATACAGGTGGCATAGCTTTTCAGCATCACAGTATCATACAAGCCCCCATGGCATGACAAGCTGACAGACGGTAATCGGTTCAGTAGGAATGTGTATGTCAACATATATGCTGCACACCTTAAGCACAAATAATTTCAATAAGACATTTTTGGGAGAGGGAGAACATCGTTCATGTTCCTACCATGTGTATACTGGGCGTGAGAAAGCCAAGGTCCGCTGCTGGCTGTTGCTGGTGTGAGGGGGGAGGCGAGGTCATAAACCTACTGAGAGTAAAGGGAATGAACAGCTCTGGTCCTGGTGAATTTCACCAAATGTTTACCATATATGTCCGACCAGAAGGGTAAATCAGAAACTGCTCTGAGGTAGGGCTATTCTGTTGGACAGATGGATGATTCGAATAGAACCAGCATAAAAGATTTCATTTGAAGATCATCTGACATGGACACCGTTTTTATTTTACTGTTGTCCATGTTTTTTAGCCTATAATCTTTCTACAAGCAATACACCTGTCTAATACAAAAACAGCCAGAACTCCCCTCAAATATAATTAGTATTATGACCATAAAGCTCCAAAATGAGACTTGAAAAGTTATTTCCACTCTGGAATGTTACGATAACCTAAAAAATGCCCGCACATATTTCATTTTATGCTTAAGGACAATTAGCAGTTATTGTCTGCAACAGAAACTCTTCTCTAAAACCACTGAATTGTAATTAACTTTCCAGTGGACTATGTGAAGCTAAGAATACGACAGTGTCAGTGTCAATGAACAAAGCGTCACTTATTTTGAGTATTTTCTTAAAACTTTATCTTTTTTGAAGTGTAGGGTCAGGTAATTCAATGTAAATACCGGTGTTTGAAGGAAGTGGAGATGTTCATGGAATAAGGATGACGTAGCTCAGAAAGCTTAGTTTTTCTTGGACCCTGAATTAAATGAAGCAGGAATTATCTCAGAAAGCTTTTCTCCCTTCTCATTTAACAATTTGCCATTCATGCAGAATATATTTGTATTTTAAACTTTAAATCTTTTATTGCCCATTTGTCTTAATGCAGATGTCCTAAAGTTAAATTGGGTTTTGAAAGTCATTTGTTAACCTTGTCCAAACTCATGCCAATAGAGAATTACTTTTCTGGCCGATAAAACCATTCCATAATGACTTTGTAGTTAGTTTGCTGTGAAAGCCATGAGCAAGCTCTTTCTCCATTCTTTTGACATCCCTCCTCTTTTTCTTTAAGGGAGTTTTATTGGGGGGTGCCAGCCATATGCGCATGTGAACTCATGTTTAGTTGTGCCACTGGGAGTTCTTTTTGGAGGGGAGGAAGAAGTCTCTTTGCAGTCTGGACCACATTAAACAGGATGATGGCATGAGAAGGAAGCTGAAAGTCGAGCTGGGATGTATTTTTAAGCACACAGGCCCCTGTAAGAACGCAGGTGCGATGTTGTTGTTGTTGTTAGGTGCTGCCGAGTTGGTATCCGACTCATAGCGACCCTGCATACAACAGGTGAAACAGTATTGTCAGTGCTTCTCTGCTGTTCATAGGGTTTTCAACGGTGGATTGATTTTTGGGAGTGGGTTGCCGGGTCCTTTTCCCAAGCCTACAGTACCTGGTGTTCCCAGGCAGTCTCCCATCCAAGGACTAACCAGGCCTGACCCTGCTTAGCTTCTGAGATCTGACAGGATTGGATGCCACAGGGCTCCGGCTGCAGGCAAGGTGTGATGTAGCATATTGTGGACATACTCCACCTGGGCTCACTGGTGGGGGAGGAGGGGAACAAGAATACCCAGTGGTTAGCCTGTTTGAAGAGACGGCTTAAGTCCTGGTAATTTACCAAGATACAGACAGGAAAGTTATATTAGATCAACATTGTTGTCAGGTGCCATCAAGTGCAACTTACAGCGACCCTATGCACAACAGAACAAAACCCCCTGACACTGTGCCATCCCCAGTACTACACCAGTGCTTTTTTGCTCTTCATAGTTTTCAATGGCAGATTGTTTGGATCCCTCTTTGGGCGTGAACTGCCTGGTCCTCCTCCTGTTTCTGTGGTGCTGGGGATCAAACCCAGGGCCTCAGAGAGCGCAGAGCTGCGATCTGCCAACTAAGCTACACCTGAAGCAAGTCATCTAATGAGAGCAACTCAGGAAATCCTGTGCTCTGTCCCTTCACCAACACATGGGAAGATTTCCTGTTTCCCTCCTGCCAACACTGCACCATCCTCCTCACCTTGGAGCTTCCTCTCCTGCTCAGGACAGTTCCCCTGGCTTGCTGGCTGAGCTCCTGGCTCCGGGTGCTGTGTCCATACTGTCTCAGCACACAGCCCTCCCCGCCACCCGTTAATCTCCACAATGTATGCTGCTTTAGATTCACCACCTTGTCCAGGGCCTGGCTCATCTCATGCCTTTCATCCCTGGTGGGTTTTACAAATTTCTTATTTTGACCTTTAGAGGGGTCTTAGTCGTCTCAGATTCTAAGCCAGCCAGAGTGCGAAGACCCTGCCTGTCTCTTTGTGATGTGGACAGTGTTCGGCCTGCTATGAGATGAATACATAGTAGCAGATATTTAATAGGATGCTAACATTCTGAATGGAGCTCAAAATACTAACAATAAGCCACAACTCGTACCCACTGATGGCTGCGCACATTGCACTTAGTACTTTTTGTGTATTATGTAATTCTCAGGATGATGCTGTGAGTGCTCAGAGACCACGCAGCTGAAAGTGGAAAAGTTTGCCTTTGAATTCAAGTTTACCTGACCTGACCTTAACTGATAGCTGTTAATTACAGGAAGCCACCTAGCCTGGTGGCGAAGAGAATGGGCTCAGGGGGGCAGGCCCTCTGGGATTGGATTGTTCGCACTACCTACACAGCCACCAGGTGACTTGAGAGTCACTTAAAATCTGCAAAAGCGGGATAGGAATTGCACCGTTGCATAGAGGCTTTTACAAGGGTGGACTGAGGTATATATCTAAAATTCTTCAAATACTGCCTGCCTTGGAGTTGTTGTTGTTAGGTGCTGTTGAGTCTGATCTGACTCACGGTGACCCTATGTACAAGAGAATGAAACACTCCCCAACACTGTGCCACGCAGATGCTCTTTTCTTGTCTGAGCCCAGTCTTGCATCTACTATCCTCATAGTCATATAAAAGTCAGCCGAATGTCATTCCTATCAGTATTTTTAGCTAGCCTTTCTGTTACTAGAACAATGGAAACTGGAAGAAAAACACATCTATAATATTTTCACCATCAGAGGCTGAAATCACAGAGCATGCATAGCAACTAGGGGAATAATAGCTCATTAATAAATATTTGATGAAAGTATCAAAGGAATGAGCAAATTAAGTGAAGTGAGGGAGCTAGGTCCCTGTGAATATAGACTCTGGCAGAAGTATTTGGCATTGTTTTATTTTATTGAAGGAAAGCAGGAAGGAGAAGGTGTATGGCACTGCCTAGAGAGGCAGTTCGCCCCGGGGCCTATCTAGGCCCCTTGGAGGATTGAGGCTTGTTCCCCAGGCAGTCACCTTTGCCCTACATCCAGGAACTCAGGGTTGTCGAGCTCCCCAAGATGGCGCTGGCATCTAATCCTTTGCCTCAAACCCTTCAACACTGATTGGCTGTTTCAAAACCCCTGAACGGCTCCTGATTGGACCATTCAGGAAACACCCCTGATTGGGTATTTTTACAACACTAAATTTGAATATCCTCTCTGATTGGCCAAAACCCGTATGGGGTGACTGCCTCTGATTGGTCCCCGGCTAGCCCCAAAAGAGTATATAAGGGCAGTACATGGAGCAGTCTGGGTCCATTCCATCAACCGGGACAGACAAGGAAATAAGAGCTGTTGGAGCAGAGCACTTGGAGTCAGAGTCTTCACTGGGAAGAGAGAAGCAAGGAGCAGCCGTGGGTGTCAGCCTCTGAGCCTGCCTTTCTCAAGGCTTCTCAGAGCAGCTGTGGGCATAAGCCTCCTTTCTGGGCGGCGCGGCTCTTGAGTGCTCTGCTCTCCCTCACCAGAAGACGGGTCTTTGGCAGCTGGTTCCAGCTCACGGCTGGAGCGAGTCCAGCAGCAGGGCGACGCCCCACAAGGAGGAAGGGAAGGAGAAAAGGAGGAAGAAGAAAAGGAAGGCAAAGAAAAGGAAGGAAGGAAGGGACACACAGGAATACTCCAGGAGACAGACACACACCAGGGAGAGGAACCTGAAGAGCCGGAGCTGCCTGACCTATCTGCAGCTGATCTTTTTTTGTTGTTGTTCCAGTACTGAGGGTTGAACCCAGGGCCTCACACTTGCATGCTTTGCAAGTGCTGGACCACTGAGCTGCACCCCCAACCCTCTTTTTTTGTTAACTTTTTGAGACAGGGTCTCTCTAAGGTCTTGTGATCCTCCTGCCTCTGCCTCCTGAGCCGCTGGGATTACAGGCCTGCACCACCATGCCCAGCTCTGCTGCTCTGTTTTGTGCAGAGTGGTCAAAACAGATCCCTGGTACAAGGGGAGATGCCATGTGACCTGGAAGTCATTAGCATAACTCATTAGAATGACAATCAGTTCTGGACCCAAGGCAGTTGGTATTTCATAGGCTAAGCCTCAGGGGGGCTGGGATTTAGCTCAGTTGGTAGAGCGCTGCACTGCAGTCTCTGAGGTCCCAAGTTCAATTCCCAGCTCCGCAAAAATGGGAGAAGGGCCTGGCAATCCACTCCCAAGGCAATCCTGAAACAGTCAGCCATTGAAAACCCTATGAGGGTCACTATGAGTTGGATACCGACTTGACGGCACCTGACAACTGAAGTCTCAGGGAGACCGGCAGCCTGAAGGAGACCAGTGGACTAGTGAGAACTGTCCCCAGCAGACTTACGTTCTGTGAGTGGTGACCAAGCCATTGTGTGCCTCCCATCAGGAATTTGAGTGCAGCCACTTTGCAGAAGGGTGCCTGGGCTGCAAAGGAGCAGACAGAAGCCACGCGTTAGCCAGAAGCAGCCACCCACAAGCAAAACCTGTGAAACAGGAAAAGGACGCAGGAAGAGCCTTAGGTGCAGCCAGAGCCACGGGGTGGGGGGTGGGGTTGGTGGGAGGGTTGACGCTCATGGAGAGACCGAGGCCCTGGAATGGGTCATCTCTGTGACATTTTCAGGGCAAAAAAGTAACTTGCCGGTCCCTAACTGACACCGCCCCCACGTGTCTGTCAGCTTGTCCTGCGGTGGGGACTTGCATGTTGCTCTGGTCCTGAAAGCTGTGCCACCAGCATCCCAGATACCAGCAGTGCCACCCAAAGCAGCTCTTTCTGATGACCAGGCTTCTGTTTCATTTCGCACATGTGTGCTTATTTGGTACATCGGCTTTGAGTTGGAGATGATTCTGGGAAGTATGTGGAATAGAACCTAGAGTAGAGCCTTGAAAATACGAAGGGCCAGTCTATGGGGAGCCAACCCGATTCCCTTGGCTAGTGCCTTCCTGTTTCTTCCATTCCCATATTAGTGAAGACAGCTCTAAAGCAGCTTGTGGAGTCCTGGAAAGCTCTTGTGTCTTTGAACCCTGATGAAGTCACAGTCCTATTGCCGCAGGATCCTCATAGCCAAGGGAATGGAAACTGGGCCAGAAATGTACCAGATACCCATTCACAGAATCCTACAAGGATAAGAATCCTACAGTGGATGAGCTGCCCTCTTGCCCTCATCTTCCCAGCTAAACATTGCTTAATTTAAGAATCATCCTGATAGGCTGGGTGTGGTGGCGCACGCCTATAATCCCAGTGACTCAGGAGGTGGAGGTAGGAGGATCACAAGTTTGAGACCAGAGATAGTCTGTGTAATTTAGTGAGACTCTGTCTCAAAAAAGTAAAAAAATGGGCTGAAGGTGCAGCTCAGTGGTACAGCACTTGGAAAGCATGCAAGTGTGAGACCCTGGGTTCAACCTCCAGTACTAAAAAAAAAAAATTCATCCTTGTTAAAATATTAATTACTTAAGTAAGACTTTCAAATTTCTTTAAACATCAGTTAATAATTAGTTAATATTGACTAGATAAGGCTTAAGTCTTCCCCTCCCCCATTTAATTAAATAGCAAAAAAGAAAAAAAAATGGCGGAGTAATTATAAAACAAATCCATAGAAAGGTCAGAGGATTTATGTTGCAAGTTTAATGTATTTAAATATCTCCCCTCTGAGAGCTCCTCGTGGGGTTACTTTGTACGATTGTCCCTGAGACGCCCTCCTCTGCAGAAGTGCCATACTGCCTTTTCCTGTCAGTGGACTCTGCTTTCCTCCAGATGGGAGGTGCCCAGAAAGCCAAGAGTCACCAGGGGCTGCCTTGCTTGGTATTGCCAAGTTTGTTGGAGCATTGACATGCGATCTGGTTCATTTAGGGTGAGTCTGGGATATTCTGAATGTGTGAACAAGGGTGAAATGTGAGATGATGGAAGGAAGGAAAGACAGACACGAAAAAACATTTGTACGCTTAGAAATAACACTGATGTCTGATGCTTTTCACTGACATTGAGGTGTGCAATTCTCTGTGTTGGAAAACAAATTTTAAATGGCTGTGTTGAAATGACCCAGATGTCTCTCACCAGGATGTGATCTCCTTTCCACTAGGTTAGGACCACAGGACAACAAGGGATGGACAACAGAGCCCAGCACAGTTCTATACAACATGACCAACCAACTGCTGCTTCAAGTTCCAGAGCAAACCTCTGCCTAAACTGCAGACTGCCAGGTGCAGGACCAGGAGACCGCACGCCTGGGGGAAAACCACGGTAAGTCAACTCTTTGGAAGGGAGTTGAGCTAGCAGTGCTGTGGAATGTCCAGGCTCACTACAAAAAGGAAAACGAAACTAAACAACACACACACACACACACACACACACACACACACACACACACACACACAAACTCCAAACTAAGAAACCCAAAATGTTGTTTACAAATACGCAGTGGTTGTTTATACAGCAAGTTGTTGGCTGGGTGTGAGGGGTGCTCTGGGACTTTGCCCAGACCTCGAGGGCACGGTGGGAGGCAGAGAGAGGCCCTGCGCTGTGTTGATGAGGGGCCATGGCAGACGGCATGGGGTCTGTTGTGTGCCTGAGTTCTGAGGGCAGGCAGATGGAAGCGGATCCTCTAATGACTGACTTTGCACAGGTTATTTACCCTCTCTGAACCCCAGCTCTTCACAGGTGAGATCTCAGACTTCATGGTTTCGTTCTACCTATAGCACAGCATGTGTATACAACACTTGGAATACTGTCTGCTGCTTGTAATGATGATTCCGATCATTACATTGTCCTTTCCTTGGGTGATTTGACAGTGTAGCTTCCATCCATGTGGGTGAAGGGAAACGAGTGGGGCACTGTGGAAGATCATTCTAGATAATAAAGAGCAGGTCAGCGCCACCCTCTCGGCAGTGTAGTGATATTGCCCTGTTGCCTACTTTATATCCTGCTAAACTTGTTGATTACTGCTCATATTTCAGTGGATTCTTTAGAATTCTCTGTATTCAATATCATGACATCTGCAAACAGGCAGTTTTGGATGTCTTTTTTCTGGTTTATTATTTTTTTTGTCCAATTACCCTGGCAAGAACCAATTAGATGTAATTTTGATAAGATCCATGTATTCGTCTCTGGCATCATCTGTCTACTTTCAAATTCAAGATTTTGTTTTATTAGATTTTATCTTGACAGCTGACCTTTTCAATGCCATGGATATGTATTAATTAAGCTGAGGAAAGGGAGCCCTGCCAGAAGTTTCCATGTAGTGTCCTACTTAGAGGACTGGAATGAGATTTCGGCCCCCTAACCTCACCCCCCTCTACTGCACTTGGAAGATTAAGTTGAAAAAAAGACAGCTGATGGTTACTAAATATTTTCTATGTGCAACGTATGAAGCTAAGAGCTCTATGTTGTTTATATTATTTCTCAGACAAAGTCAAAGTAGATATGATCAACATCCCATTTACTTAAACAACTAAGTTCAGAGAGCTCAGCCAAGTTGTCTGAAGTCATATGGCTTAGAGACTGTGGCTGTACAAATGGACAAAGGGATGGAAGAGGGTGTTTTTCAGATGGGACAATAGTAGAACATAAGAAATTGTATACTGGGAAAACATAGGATTTTCCATAAGAGATATGAGAATGTCTTATCAGTGTTTGTAGAGCCATTCTTACAAACGTAATGTCATTATTACAGCGCAGGGCTGTAGAAAACACTGCTTTAAATACTAACAATGAATAGGGCTCTAAGAACAGATTGGGAGGAAAATAAGCCTATGTCAGAACTCTAAGTTCAGTAAGTTCTTGTAAGGTGTCTCTCCCAATTTAAGTTATCTGATTTGATGTCATAAGTACAATGTTCGTATTTTCATTTTCCTCATCCGGATGTTACACATATTTTGCTAGATTTATACCTAAGTATTTTTTGATGCTAATGTAAATGACATTTTCAACTTCTAATTCCAATTGTTCATGGTTGGTATATATTAAAAAATTGACTTTCGTATGCTAATGTACCCTGCAAACTTGCTATAATTGTTTGTTGCTTTCAGTAGTTTTTTGTTATTTTTATTTACTTATTTTTTTGTGATACCAGGGGATTGAACCCAGAGCCTCATGCATGCTTTCTCCAAGTGCTCCACCACGGAGTCACACCCCCCCGGGCAGTTTTTACTTTTTATTTTGGGATAGGGTCTTAAGTAATGTGCAAGCTGCCTTTGACCTAGAACTTGTGATGCTCCTGCCTGAACCTCGCGAGTTACTAGGATTTCAGGTCTGCAGTGCTGAACCTGGCTTTTTCTCTTGTTACTGATTCTTTGAGAATTTCTACTTGCACAGTTACATCATCTGAGAGCAAAGACAGTTTTATAGCTTCTGTCCCAACTGATGTTCTTCTTATGTCTTTTTCTTACCTTATTCTATTAGCTGGTACTTCCAGAGTGATGTTGAATGGAGACACTGTTGCCTTGTTCTCAATCTTAGGGTAAAATCATCCAATTTCTCACCATTAAGTATGATGTTAGTTTAGTTTTTTTTGTAGATGTTCTTAAGTTGAAGTTCCCTCCATTTTGTACTCTTCTAATAGTTTCTTAATCATCAGTTAGTGTTTGACTTTTTCAAATGCTTTTTATGCAACCATTAATATTATAGCTTCTAGCCTATTGATGTGATGCATTAATTGATTTTTAAACATCAAAGCAATCCTACATACCTGGAATAAATATTATTTGGTCATGTTGCACAATAATTTATAAACACTTTTGTATTTATTTGCTAATATTTATTGAATTTTGCATCTATGTTCATGAGTTTTCCTTTCTTATAATTTATTTGGGTTTCGGTGTTTGGGTAATGCTGGTTTTATAGAAGGAGTTAGAATATATATCCTTTGCTTCTATTTTCTGGAAGAGATTGTAGACAATTTGTATCATTTCTTCCTAAGATATTTGGTAGAATTCCCTGGGAAAACCATGTATGTCTGTTGGTTTCTTTTTGGAAGTTATTAATTCAATTTCTCTAATTGGCCTTAAGCTGATTCACATTATCTATTTCCCTTTGGTTGAATTTTGGTAGATTGTCTTTTGAGAAATTGATCCATTTCATTTATCAAACTTATAACTCTATAGTTCTTAATATTCTTTTATCTTTTTTATGTCCATGAGATTAATAGTGTTGGTTCTCATATAATAAAAAAGAAGGTATAAAAAATCTTGGGCTTTAGAGTAAAAGGACCTTGCCTTTATTTATATTTTCTGAAGTAATGGGGTATTGAACCTAGGGCCTTGTACATGCTAGGCAAGTGCTCTACCACTGAGTTGCACTCTGAAGCTCCTTTCTTTTCTTTTCTATTTTTTTGAAAATTTTGAGACAAGTTCTCATTAAATTGCACAGACTGCCTCTAGCCTTGAATTTGCGATCCTCATGCCTCTGCCTCCTGAGTTGCTGGGATGAGCTGAGTTGCTGCACCACTGTGCCTGGCTTATCTTCCCTTGTAAATAATAATGAAGTGTCAGTGCTTCAATCAATAAATCTTTATTAAGAAAGTAATATTCTAGGCCCTGCTTCAAGCACAACCCTAAAAAAGTCGATATCCCTGTTCTCATTAAGCCACTTCCCTTCTACTTGGGTGGGGGAGAGAATGAGGAATTTCTACATATTAAGTAAATACAGTCTAACATAACTGAGATCTTCACCAAAGGTTACCTACTATACTGAATGTTTTCCAAAGATCTTTTTTCAAATTTAGAACCACCTTGTAAAGTATATGGTGTAAAGCCCATTAGACAGATAAATTTAAACCCTGAGGAAATGAGTCAAACCCAAAATCTCACAGACACTAAAGAGAAAAGCCAGAATTTTAATGAAGTCTGATTTCTTAGCTCTGTCCCTGACACGTCTGATGTTTATATCGCTTATTCACTTGTTAACACTGGGTGTTTTAAATAACATGATTTTTCTGAGCTAGGCCCCTTCAAGTTTTCCCTATAAATTAGAGACTCTAAGATGTTTCAAACAGAAAATGCTTTGAACTTTTCAAGAAGCTTTAATTTCATCTAATAAGAAAGGAATCGATTAGATCTATTATTCAGGATGATTAGAGATATGAAAGTACTCCCAGAAAATCCTTTGAAACGGATAAAAACATGTGCTTCTAATCTGACAGGGATCATCCATTTGTTACAGCATCCCAAAGTTCCCTGTTATTCTCGGTGACATTTCCAATCCGTCCAGAGGATTCAAGCTGCTAGAACAGCTTCTTTTATCAGCCATCTCCAGAGGCAAATCAAACCGAGACTTGAATAATTTTTTTGGAATACTCGTGGCACTCGCCAAAGATAGACCCCTTGAGAGATGGTATCACCGATGTCTAGCCTTTGGTGAGGATCAACACTTGCTGGGTGATTTTTAATATTAATACAAGCAGCTAGCGGGTTGCTGAACCTTTGTTCTTCAAAAGAACAAAGAGAAATAGAGTAACCACATATGGATCAACTGGTAGACTTTAAAAACTCACTGATAACTCCATTTTCAAAAGTAAGTTTACTCTTCATCTCCATCGTCCAGACTTCTACTTTGTTGTTATATACTTATAATTCTTTGAGATTTCTTATTGACATAGGTATCTACACAAATATCTGATAAACACATAGTTTTAGAAAATGAGTATTCTTAAATTTCTTCGCTTTAGGTTGGCAGAGAGATGATATCTCAGATGATCACTTGTTTATGACATCTGTTGCCCTTTACAACATGAGTAAAGAAACTCCAGTACCACTAAAGCACATCCAGTGAAACATAGTGAGCAACTTTCTGAAAACTTTGACTCTTCTCTATAAGTAGACCACAGTCTGAGTTGGGGGAGCACTAAGCCACTTCCTAGACAGAACATTATGCTGAGGGGACAAGAAAGACTTGTTTCTAGGGACTCCCGATTTATAAAGTGTTATATAATGTGGCTGTTACACATTTGGCATGGGTTTGTGGAAGCTGAGAAATCAGAATTGTCTCCCCAATTCCTACTGCATGTTTGCTATGGTTTTTCTTCCCACCTTTTATTTTCTTATTGATAAAGCAGGATGCAAGTCTAGAGGTGTTTCTGACAATTGCACTGCCTTGTAAGGTGACCCACTATCCCTGGTGATGGATCATGTCTTCATTGACGTTGGGAGGATCATTTCGTTATAGAGCTGCAGCACAGTCAAGGGTGCACATGAAGGGTGCTGGACAGCCAGGTGCTATCCCAGCACAGTCACCGACAAATTGTGTAATTTCAGGCAAACCCCTTCCCTTTCTGAGCCTTGGTTTCCTCCCCTGTAAATGAGGATGAGAGGATTACTCATATCTGGGCCCCAGGAATATTCAAATGCCCCAGAGTTCACTGTTGATGGCATTATTTATTCCCAGCACACCAGCAGTAAGATACTTGTTTATGTTCATGCTCCAGCTGATAGAAATTTTTACTCCTCCAGCATCATATACTAGGTTGGGATCATGAATATGACTTCTTCTGTTAATATTTAAAACCAGTTCATTGAAATGCTTCAGCATTTATTTATTTAAAGGAGATTATGAAGGATCAAATATTTAGAATATTAGTTTTATATTGTACTTAATTCCAGAAAATAAAGTACCTTCAGAATCTTGCAATTTAAGTCAAGGGAAAAACAGTAATACTCAGTATTGAGTTTTTTTGACAACCAAGACTGTATTTCCAGAACATTTGAAAAATTTTTCTCCACCAACTCACAGCAGAACATGCCAAGCTCAGTTGTTTTTAGGGAGGTAATTTGAGCCAAGAGAATGTGATTTCTCCAAAGCAATTGTGATCAAAACAGATAATCTGTATTCAGAGAAGTGCTCAGGGGCTCGTGTGAATGATTGCTGCTTCTGTGCCAAGTGAGATGAATTCAGGACTCTGGGAAATATGGTTCTGAATTGCCTGGTGTAATCACACACCCTTCCCCTGGAAGGAAGCATGGGCACCAATGAGGAAGGCATCTTTATCCACCCGGGGCCAACGCAGTACCACATGGATGTTTAGCTACAGAGGCATTCAGAGGAAATGTCCCTGCAGTCCCCCTTGGGTGGTGGAGAAACCAAAAGCATCAGTGTTAGAATTTCTCTTCCATGGAAGTTGTTTATAGTGATGCTGGTATAAAATGTGAAGTCTACTCTTCCAGTCCCAAGAATCCTCTCTCCGTAAAATATGGCAACAGGGAGATGAAAGGGAACAGGTTCATGTTAGGTAAGGAGCCGAAAAACTGTAAACTCAGCAGGCCTTTATTGGGAGAAGCTGCTGGGGCTGTCTCTAGCATAGGACAGAACAGCCATAGGAGGAGGAAGGGGCGAGGCTTTTATGGGCTCTAGGTGGGAGGGGGAAGGAGTGATTGACATGTTGTATTGGGGTAGGTAGGAAGCGGGTGCCCAGAGGGTTCTGATAGGCTGGAAGAGTCAAGTCAAATTTTGGCGGGCTTTTGGGGACTTGGGGATAGCGGGTAAGAAGAAGGCACCACCTTATAGGGAGGAGCCATTTTGTAACAGGTCCTGCCTAACAGAAATAAAAGCAAGGGGGGCATGTGACCTCACACTAGTGGCCAGGAGAATAAGGACCCAGGTCTCCAGGGTAACCAGGAGGCGGTACCCGCCCTCGGGGAGCACAGGGAGCCAGCTCTGGGAGGCACAGGAGACTCCAGCTCAGTGCGCGCCTAGGGCTCTACAGGGCATGGGGTGGCTCTCCAGAAGTCTGCTGGTGGTCCTCTTGGAGGGGAGGAGAAGCCCCGCACCCACCTAACAGTTTTGGCAAGCATTGGGTGACTTTTCTACCTGGACATGTCGGGCGCTCCACGTGAGAGTTTATTTTCTCCTTGGTCGTGAGATATACTGAAGTGCAGCGGGGTTGGCATTGGATACTACAAATGTGGCCACTCCCCACCATCCAGAAAAGGGTAACACCAGCTCTTCATTACTCATGGCAGTGTTGCGATGATAGGGCGATGTCTTAAACAAATTTGGAGTTGCACAAAATATGGCTGAGGTAGAGAAAACCCAGGCCAGAAGTGTTCACTGCATATTTACTGTGTTTATTGGGCATCATCTTTGGGGCTGTGGTGAGTGTGAATGAGCCAGGGCTCCTGCTCTGGAAGGAAACTAGAGGAACTTTCTGGAGGAATGTAGCAAGGTGGCTGGCACCATGATAGGCTTCAGTATACCATTTAAGTTTCACGATAACCCTGAGGAAGAGAAAGGCTATGCAACCAGCCGACCATGGGACATGACCGTGTCAGAGTACACAGAAAACCTAGAGTGTGAACATAGAGCATTCAGTAAACCTGAGACAGTAAGGGTCCTACAAGTCAGACGAGTTACATCTGAGGAGATGAATGGGCTGGGATGTAGCTCAGTTGGCAGAGCACCGCTCTGCAGTCTCTGAGCTCCCAGGTTCAATTCCCAGCACTGCAAAAATGGGAGAAGGATGTGGCAATCTACTCCCAAGGCAATCCTGAAACAGCCTTTGAAAACCCTGTGAGGGCTGCTGAGTCGGATATGACTCAACAGCACTTAACAATAATGAGGAGATGAATTCCAGGCTGTGCCTCACTGAGAACATGGGGCTTTGTTTGGCTGTGGAAGGATGTAAACATCTTGACTGGGAAAGAGGGAGAGGTGAGAGGTGGTAAAATATGAAGAGAAATTTCATAGGCAGTTACTTCCTTGTTGCACCCAGAGAGTGTTGAGTAAAAGACTTCGCTGGACCCTGGGTTGATGAGAGTGGAGAACACAGGCACATCTGGGGGTGGGTGGCTTGGGTTGATGAAGAACTGAGCCTTCCCAAGGTTTGGCAGAGCATAGTTTTGGGATATTATTTCTGGAGAAAGAAGTGGATATAGCAGATGAGGGTGTATGTGTCAGAACTGCCTGATGAGATCTTGCGCTCTGTAAGTGGACGAGCAGTCTGGGATTATTAACGTGTTTGCAGGCTAGATTAGCAGTAGCAGCAGAGGGTGCACAGGTCTGAGTCTATGGCATAAATCCAGATGAGAAGAGAAAAAGCCTACCAAACAAGATTGATTTGATGCTGACTGCTAAGTGCATCCCCCAACATCCATGGTCTCCTTCCTGCACAGGAGTGGGAGCCTGGCTTCTACCAGGCACAGTGCCAGCCAGCTAACGCACTGCAGTTGCCAGCCTCTTTGAGTTGACTGTGGTGCATACTTGTTCTGTCCAGTGAGATGTAAGAAATATATCTGTCCTTTCAGAAAGAGATGGACTTATCTCTGTTGCCTTCCACCTGCCAGCAGGAGCTCCTCCTGCCACCCTGGCCCACACCACGCCCCTGAAGATGGTGGACATGTGGAGTATGGTAGCATAGGAAAGAAGGTAGGACACAGCCCTGCTCACTTTATGCAGCCACCATTGTGGTCCTGGACACGTAATTTAGGATTTGGCATCTTTTATAGGAAAGAGAGGGCTGGGATTTAGCTCAGTTGGTAGAGCACTGCACTGCAGTCTCTGAGGTCCTAAGTTCAATTCCCAACACCACAAAAATGGGAGAAGTATATGGCAATCCACTGCCAAGGCAATCCTGAAACAGTCAGCCATCGAAAACCCTATGAGGGTCACTATGAGTTGGATACCGATTTGACGGCACCTAACAACAACATAGGAAAGAGAAATAAGCTTGTCTTATTTAGATTACACTTATTTGGAGTTTCTCTGTGTTAAGAAACCAAACTCAACCCCAACTAGGGTAATAATAATATGGTAGATGGAGAAAGGAATCATTTGTGTTGGCTGGAGAAGGACAGCTTGCTGCAGCCACAGCCTCTGTTTTATTACCATGGACTCCTGAAGAGTCCACCTGTGTTCATGTCATCTTAGAAAGCTTTATTAAGCTTGTGTTGCTCAGATTATGCCATGAGCAGGTGCTTGTGAGTGTTTGTGCTCAGGTGAAGAGTTGCTTTTCCTGCAGTGTGCATAGATTAGGTTGCTCCCCACATGATGGTATCCTTCCCTTCTCTTCCCCCGTCACACACTTCCTTTGCTTTAGTGGTTCTCATACACTTTGGAAGCTCATGACCTATAGCACTACAGACTAATACTCCAGATTTCTAGATGCACCTGTGCTCCTGACTTCTCTGGAAAGAATTACATAAATCATGTGGAGCAAAGGGAGTGAAGACAAGGGCAGCATTTCTATTACACCCCAGTCACAAGGAAGCCTCAAGCATGACCTGAGTCAGTAGGGGTTGCAGTTCGCCAGCAGATGGTCTTCTGCTCAGACCAGGGAAGTGAAAGCTGTGACAAAAATTTTTCATCAAGAGCGTTTGTAGGTAGAACTTCAATAGGGAGATGTGACCTGAGCGGAAGTGTTATCAACAGAAAGGAAGATTTGAACCACTGAACAAAAGACCTAGCAAGGGCCCGAAGGGGGCTGACTCAGAGATTTTGGTCCCATTAACAATGAGGGAAGCAGATTGTAAAAAGATGTCCCCTGGTTTAGACATGTTGGATTTCAGATGATAGTGCTTTAGATATATGGAAAGATGTGGTATAGGTTTTAAAACTAGAAGATGTGATCATTGGAAGAGTTCAGGCCACCAGGCCATCGTATCTACACATGATCACACACAGTGGCAAGGACCTCACAGGAAAACACGTCTCTTTTTGTGGGAGGCCCAGAATGCTAGCAAGTTATTAAGTTATTCTGTAGATTGGACTGAAGTCTGGAACAAAATCCAGTGAAGAGTCAGGCGTGGTGGTGCATGCCTGAAATTCTAGTGACTTAGGAGACTGAGGCAAGAGGATTGAGAGTTTGAGGCCAGAGGCAGCCTACTTAACTTAGTGAGACTGTTTCAAAATAAAAAATGGGCTGGGGATACAGCCAAATGGTAGAGCACTTGTAAAGTATGTATGATGCCCTGGGTTCAAACCCCCAATACAGGAAAAGAAAATCCAGAGAAGAGGTCGAGACATGTTTATCTGTTCCAGTCCTCACAAAACCACAGTCATGGCACTAACAATAAGGGATGAGGCACCCAGACCAAGGCTGTATGAGCTCACAGTCTATGACTCACAATAACAAGAGCTAATTTGAGAGACTGAAAAAAAAAAGGCAATAAAAAAATCCACATGGAGATCATAACAAAATGGGAAATGGGCTATGAGTGAGCGTGCATGTGTGTACTTATAAAAACAGTAGTTTATACCAAGCTTCGACTAAATCCTCTCTTCAAAAATGTTGCAAGCCAGCTGCCCTGGTACACACCAGTAATACTAACTCTTCAGGAGGCTAAGGCAGGAGGATCCTGAGATTGAGGCCAGAGGCAGCCTGCGCAACTTAGACCCTGCCTGGAAATAAAAAATGAAATTAATAAATTAAAAAAGGAGATTGAGTATGTGGCTCAGAGGTGGAGCACTTGCTTAGCAACCCTCAGTACAGAAAAAGTATTATAAAGAGTTTTTGTGCCGTTTTTATCTGATACACCCAGTGCAAATCGAGTGAAGATGGTTTATAGTAGACATTTATCAAGTTAACAGGATGTTCGTTGAGTTAATAAACTCATCAGAAATTGTATCTAAGGGGAGGAACTATATTTAAAGGGAACACGTCTACAAAGCAGCAGTCTGCCTTGTTTTACCATCGTGCATCAAAGCTTGTAAGGTTTCGGTGTGTGGCTTGTCCAGGAGTCACTGCCTTTTGGGGATGGGGTGCCATGTCTGTCATCTCCACTGGCCTGTACCTGCATCTTCTTACCTGACACCTGGAACCCAGCTCATGGGCTCACCTGACTCAGAGTGGCCCTATAGACTCTTTCTCAGGAACTGGGGATTGAATTGAAGAGCCACCAAGTCAGTTTCTTTATAGGACATGAGGTGCCCAGGTGCCAGCCAGGCAAGAAGGGAGAAGCAGTACCAACACCTGGCTTACCAGAAGACGACGGAGAATGTGTGCAGAGAAAAGCAGAGACAGAGCAGTGTGGATACAAAGCCGGGTTTTGTTGTCTGTGGCTCCTGCCCCTTTGTGAGCTCCAGTGGCTTTCCTTCCCCTTCTCTGGTTCCATGAATCTCTCTTGTTGTAATAAAACCTTGATTGCTTCAGCTAGCTTGAATTGGTTTCACTTAATTTGCCTGCAAATGGTCTTTACAAAGGACACACATAATAGGAATGTTCTTTAGAAGAGTTGGGGGTCACAAAGAACCCAGCAGAACACAAGATCTAAAGGAACTTGACATTTTTCCTGGGACACAGGACTGAGTCCCCCAGACTCACCTCTTCTCTTCCCATGCCAGAGTTTGGAACTGGCAACATACCAGGGAAGTGTTTTTCATTAATTCACATCTGCTTTGACACTATAGGCTGCTCGGATTGGCTAGGTTTTGACCTATAGCACTACAGACTAATACTCCAGATTTCTAGATGCATCTGTGCTCCTGACTTCTCCGGAAAGAATTACATAAATCATATGTGGAGAAAAGGGAGTGAAGAAAAAGAAATTTGTTGTGACAAAGTACCAAGTAACTTCTATTCATAGCCTGAAGGTAACTTGATGCAGGTCAGAAGAAGGAGCGCACACCCTCATAGCAGAATAGCCAGGTGTTATGGTTCGGATCTAAATGTCCCCCAGAGAGCGTGTGCTTTAACATTCAGGCCCAAGCTGGGGGTGCTGTTTGTGGAGATTATGGAAATTTGGGGAGGCAGGATTCTAGCTTTGTCAGAGTGGCTCCCCGGGGGCCAGCCTTCGGAGGTTTTTACCTGCAGCCTCAATTCCGGTTGCTCTCTGCCTCCTTATTCGCCATGCTGTGAGGTTGTCTTCCAAGAGTCCCTGTCCCTACCACAGCTACACCTCCCCTGCCACCACTATGGACCAGTCCTTTAACTGTGAGCCCCCCAGTCAATGATCTTTTCCCTGTATGTTGTTTCAGTTGGTTTCTCTGCCACTGGGACAAACCGGCTAAGGCACCAGGCAATCACTCCATGGTGGTGCTGGGCTGCCTCACTGATTTGCCTGCCAGCAAATCACAGGCATTTGGTGTTTTCTGCAGGATGCCCACACATGCACAGCCGCATTCTCCCAGGCATTGAAGGTGCTGCTTTTGGACATGGGAAGCTTTAGTTTTACAAATTTGGGAATGAGATATCAGCATCTGAACAGAAAAGCAGGTGTTTCTGTTCTTAGAATGACTTCAACCTGTCCTCTGCTTTCTATGAATCAGTGAAAAAATTTTTTTAAAGTTTGAGATCGCTAGGACTCCGCCTTGGCTTATTCTTACCCACCCACCTGTGGGGGATGAGGGCTTCCCGCCATCATGTTGGGTATATGAGGTTCTAGTCAGAAGCCAGGCAGTAAAATCTATTGAGGTGAAGACTGGAATTAAGGTGTTTCCTTGGTCATTCATCGTAAAAGAATCGATGTTTTGTTCTGCTGGAAAAGCACATTTAAAATTCTTTTATGTATAAGAAATTGCTTGCTATGAAGTATGAAGAACTACAGAAAATGTAAACATGCCAATATTTTAGAGAGAAGTATGAAAGCAAGACATGACCTTTGTCCACATGTTTAGTGAAGATGTGAGATTTCTTGACTTGTCCTTAGCTTAGTTTGTGAGTAAAGTGAGTAACGGTTGTTTCTCTTCATAAGAAAAACAGCACCTGGCCTCATTTCACTCTCAGATGGAGAAAACCAAGGGCCCAGTGATGAAAGAGCTTTATTTGAGGGTGATATATACATCTTTGGGCTGGGATTTAGCTCAGTTGGTAGAGCGCTGTGCTGCAATTTCTGAGGTCCCAAGTTCGATTGCCAGCACCACAGAAAAGGGAGAAGGATGTGGCAACCTCCCAAGGCAACCCCGAAACAATCAGCCATTGAAAACCCTATAAGGGTCACTATGAGTTGGACACAACTCGATGGCACCTAACAACAACAACATATACATCTTTACATGTTGTTGCTCTTTTTGTGTGACAGCATCTTCTGCTTTGAGGAGATTTGGTGAACGTCCCATGTGTCGGAAACAATGATAGCAAACACCAGTGTTTTGTCCCAGGCTGTGTGGTTGGGGCCAGGAGGAAGAGCAGGGAGAAATGGCTGCCACACAGACCAGGGGCGAGTAGAAGAGAGGGGCCTTTAGGAATCTAAACGCTCATTTCAAATAGCGGGTGACAGTCTAGGTCATGAAGTGAGCTGGCAGATTGATTTTCAAATCTGTTATTCTCTTCATTTTTGTTTTTGGTTCATTTGTGGCAAAGAATATTATATTGCATACCTGATTAAACAGAAAATTACTGTTTTCTTAGGTTGCCTATTACCAGAGCTAGGTATTAAGCTAGCTGTTAATTGTTTGAAATTATTCAAGTTTTGTAAGCTCTGTAGTTCTGTGAATATTCTTATAAGCATAAATCAAGGGCTCATTTCTTTAAAAATTGGAGCAGACTGGGGTAAGAACTGTTGTTTGCAGGGACGGATTTTTAAATTGCTGGCTGTATATGCCTGCAGCCATAGCCCTGTGGCATCTGATCCCATCAGATCTTGGAAGCTAAGCAGGGTCAGGCCTGGTTAGTCCTTGGATGGGAGACCTCCTGGGAACACCAGGTGCTGTAGGCTTGGGAGACGGACCCAGCAACCCACTCCCAAAATCAATCTGCTATTGTAAACCCTATGAACAACAGAGAAGCACTGACAATAGTGTTTGGCCTGTTGTACACAGTGTTGCTATGAGTCAGATACCGACTCGACAGTACCTAACAACAACAAAAAAGCTGTATATACTTATCTGAAAAAAGTAACTTTTGAAGTTAAAGATGTTATACAGATTGAGTATCTCTTAATCCAAAATGCTTGGGACCAAGTGTTTTGGATTTCTGATATTTTTGGATTTTGGAATATTTGCATGTACATCATGAGATACCTTGGGAACGGGATCCAAATCTAAACACACGGTCAATCTACGTTCCTGCCTGTTGTACACACGTAGCTTGAAGGTAACTGCCCGTAGTATATTTGGTGCCCTTGTGTTTTGGCTGTGAGCTGCCATGTGAAGTCAGGTGTGGTGTTTTCTCTGTGATGTCAGCACTCATAAAGTTTCGGTTTTTTAACATAGAGCATTTTGGATTTTCAGGCTAGAGATGCTCAACTTGTATTTTTAGAACTGAATTATCCAAAATCACATTGAATAGGTACGTTTTGCCCTCGTATTTACTCCCTTGAGTAGTTTTGGTCATAGCATATGTGACATGTGATTTCCTATTACAAAGTGTAAAACATTTTCACAAAGTGTTCAGAAGTGCAGTGAGATGCACACCTGTATCCATTGCTGGATTCCTCCCTGCTTGAAGTTGTTTTCTGGTTGTTGTTGATCAGTTATTTTATTTATTTTTTTTGTGGTACTTGGGGTTTGAGCCCAGGGCCTCACACATACTTTGCAAGTACTATGCCAATGGGCTGCACCTCTATCCCGTTTTTAAAATATTTTACTTTGACTCAAGGTCTTGCTAAGTTATGCAGGCTGCCTTTGGCCTTGAACTTGTGATCTTCCTGGCTCTGCCTCCAGGATTGCTGGGATCACAGGTGTGTGCCACCACGTCCCACTCAGTTACTTTTTTTTTTTAAGGCCTAGAAACTAGGTTACCATTTGCTGGTCTGTCACACAAGCTCTGATTGCGACCCAGCGCTTTTAGGACTGAGATGGTTTTCTCTCAACCCTGTGCTCCTGGGACCGGTTCTCTCCAGCCTGCTGCTGGGCGAGAGGACAGACTGCCGGCCTGCCTGCGTGTCTGCACACCATGTGCCGGTCAGATCACCGATCACAGTCTCAGTTCCATCACAGATATTCACTTAGCAAATGCTTATTGAAGGCCTGCCCTGTGCCGATTTTCTATACTCAGGGTTCAGCAGGGAACCCATCAGACATCCGTCCTAATGGGGCTGATAAAAGGGCAGCCAGGCAACAAATGCCTGAGTAAATACGCAGTGATGTATGCTGTGCCTGGGCTAGGGAGATGCAAAATCTCAAGGGACAGAATGCATGGCTACTTTAGATGATGCGGGTTAACGAAATCTCCCACCACAGGAGAATCTGAGCATGCACCCAACTGCCCAGATGTTCTTCTTTGGTACTCTCATGGCAAACAGAAGATAAACACAGCAGCTGTGCTGTTAAGGAAACTGGACCGTGATGGAAATGCTGCTGTCATGGTAAACTCCACCGAAACTGGGAGGGACGGCGTGTCAAGTATCTACTGGAGTTGCCTTGCTTTCAGCTTCTGAGTCCATGGGCCTCGGAACTGGCATGGGGGTTGTGAGGACTCTGCAACATACGCCTGCAGATGTATGGCAAGAGTGGATGGTACTCGTGAGCCAGGCAGTTCCTGCGCTGCCCAGCATGGATGTTCTCTTGCCCCGCTCTGTACCGCAGCCCAGGAGTTTCTGCAAAGTTGTCCGCAGATAAGGAGGAATGTCTGGGGCTGAGCTATTTCGTTCCTCTGGGGTGTCCTGGAGACAGTCTCCCAAAGATCCAGTTCCTGTTCAGGATCTCATATTTGGACTCTTTATAGCCATCTGGTTTCCTCTCTCGTTTCTGGTCATGATTTTAGCCATTTCACTTCTGCTGCTGTTTGCCAGGCTGTGGTAACTGGCAAGTTATCATTACCATGGACCCCTTGGCTGTGATCCTTTGTTTGCCCTGGTAGGATTCTTTGACCTGATTTGTTGATGTTGTTAGGTGCCGTCGAGTGGGTACCTGACTCATAATGACCCTCATAGGGTTTTCAATGGCTGACTGTTTTGGGATTGCCTTGGGAGTGGATTGCGAGGCCCTTCT
>VMDO01001609.1:38496-200072 GCA_007922755.1 Pedetes capensis | reverse complement strand
TTGGCCTGCTAAAAGCACCATTTCTGGGTACAAGAGGGAATAGCTTATTTGATCCTTGACTTCTAGAGTCAAAACAACTTTTTCCATAAAGCAAGTTGTCAGGGGCCCACTGAATCAAGGTACAAAGAAATAGTTACAGGGAACTGTTCATGGAAGTTAATTTGCTAGACATTGTTTTTAAGTTTTGGGAAGTCATAATGGCTGAGTCCATTCAATACAAATGAAGGACAAAATTGTGAGAAGAACTGTTTCTCTCTGAACATAAACATCAGAGAAACAGAAAAACATAGAGTCTTTCCCTTTGGTGAAGTATAAAGGTCATTTCATTAAGATGAGAATCTTGACGTGTCATGAACCAGATTAAATTGATCAAAAATCTAAAAACTTTCTTATCATAAAGAATTCTAAATATATTGAGCAGACATTCTCAAAATAATAACTACAAATTGTCACTAAATATATGAAAAAATGTTCAACATTCTTGTTGTGGGTGTTCTAAGGTGCTATTACTATTGTTGTTAGGCGCAATCGAGTTGGGTTCAACTCATGCAATACCACATACAATAGAGCAAAACACTCCCTGACACTGTACTATGTGCATGATCTTTTCTATGTTTAAGCCCATTGTTGCAGCCAATGTAGCAATTCATCTGGTTTAGGATATTCTTTCTTTTTTTTTTTTTTCCATTGGCCCACCACTCTCCTAAACATCATATCCTTCTCCAGGGATTGATCACTACTGACAACATGACAAAAATATGTCAGATAGAGTCTAGCCATCCTTTCTTCCAAGCAGCAATCTAGCTGTACTTCCTCTAGGACTGATTTGTTGGTTCTTTTGGCAGTCTATATAGTAAATTCAATATTTGTCTCTAGCACCAAAATTTACAAGCATCAATTTTTCTTCTGTCTCCCTTGTTCAATGTGCAGCTTTCACAACCATATGATGCAACTGAAAACACCATGGCATAAGTCAGAATCACCTTTGTCTTCAATGTGACATCTTTGCTTTTCTACACTTTAAAGATATCTTTTGTAGCAACTTTTCCCAAAGTAACATGTCTTTTGATTCTGTGATTATTGTTTCCATGGGAGTTGATTGTAGAACCAAGTAAAGCAAAATCTTGGACAACCTCAATCTTTTCTCCATTTATTTTGAATTTCATCCAATTGTAAGGATTTTTGTTTTCTTGATGTTAAGGTGCAATCCATACTGAAGGCTGTATTCTTTGATCTTCAAGAGCAAATGCTTCAAATCGCCTTCACTTTCAGCAAGCAAAACTATGTCATGTTCATAACACAGGTTATTAATAAGTCCTCCTCCAAACCTGATGATATACTCTTCTTCATACAGTCCAGCTTCTCATATTATTTACTCAGCATAGAAACTGAGGAGATATGGTGAAAGTATACAACCCTGATGCACACCTTTCTGAACACTAAAACAAGCAATGTTTCCTTGTTCTCTTTGAATGATTGGTTCCTGGTCCGTGTACAGATTCCTCATTGGTACAACTAAGTGTTCTGATATTCCCATTTTTTTGCAATGTCATCCACAATTTGTTGTGATCCACACAATTAAATGCCTTTATATTGCTAATAAAACATAGATAAACATCTTTCTGGTATTCTCTCGTTCCATGCCCTCTTCTAAATACAGCTTGATTTTCTGGCAGTTCCTTGTCAATAGATTGCTGCAATTTCTTTTGAATGATCTTTAGCAAAATTTCACTTGTATGTGATAGTAATGACATTGTTCACTAATATCCACATTCAGTTGGATCCCCTTTCTTAGGAATAGGCACAAATATAGATCTCTTCCAGTCAACATTGTTAGCTGTAGGGACATGTAAAACAAAGCCACACTGCTATTCCATCTCACTTTAATCAGAATGACTATAATCAAGAAAACATACAACAACAAGTGCTGTTGAGGAGTGGGTAAACAGAATTGGGGAGTGAGGAATTTTATACACTGTTGGTGGGAATGGAAATTAGTGTAGCCAGTGCAGAAATCATTATGCAGGCTCCTCAAAAAACTAAAAATAGAACTATCATATGATTTACCTCTACCATTCCTGGGTAGATACTTGAAGGAATCAAAATGAGCATACCACAGATAAACCTGCACATGCGTGTTTATGTTTATTGTGGCACTAATCACAATAGCCAAGACATGGTGTGAAACTAGATGTTCATCAACAGATGAATGAATAAAGAAAATGTAGAATTTATACACATTGGGGTTTTAATAAGCCATAAAGAAGAATGAAATTGTGTCATTTGCAGGAAAATGGATGGAACTGGAGAGATCATCATGTTAAGCAAAATAAGAGAGTCAGACAAATATTAAGTTTTCTCTCATGTGCAGAATCCATCTTCAATACATGTGTACATTTATACAATGTATATATGTATATTCAATATATATCTATATATGCATATATGTCTATGTATACATATATATGTATGGATGTATATGACATGAAAGTAGAAGGGGGACTATTTATTGGGCATGGTGGTACATACCTGTGATCCCAGCAACTTGGGAAGGCAGAGGCAGGAGGCTCGCAAGTTTAAGGACAGAGGCAGTCTGTTTAACTTAGGAAGACCTCTCAAACAGGAAAAAATGAGTTGGCAATGTGGCTCAGTAGTAGAGCACTAGCAAAATATGTATGAGGCTCTGGTTTCATCCCCCCAATGCCACAGGTAAAAAAAAAAAATGGAGACTACTTGGGGGAAGGAAGAAAACAGTGGTGGGAGGGAATATGAGTGAAGTACATGACATATATGTATGAATATGTCATAATAAAGCCCATCATTCTATACATTAAGTAATAAAAACATAAAAAGTAGAATTATGAACATTTTCTTAAGTGACACAAATAGCTATGCATCCAAAACACAGCATGAACAATATATTTAATCATGCAATCAATATCTAATTAATGAGAAAGAAGCAGTTATCTACCTGTGCATTCCTTTCTTGAGATATTTTAATTGTATGCCAGTTTAGGAAAAACTTAAAACTACTAATAATGGAGTTTCTCAATAATAAAATTTAAATGCTGTGTTCCTCAGTCCCACTGTGATAAGACAAAGTGAAGTATCTCTGAGCCCTAGTGTATCTTGCAAAGGATAAATAACTAAATGTGACAGTCTAAGTCCCTAGACCTCCATGTGTCTGTTAGCTTGTCATGCTGTGGGGGCTTGTGTGTTGCTGTGATACTGAAAGCAATGCTACTTGCATTTTAGATATAAGCAGGGCCACCAATGGCAGGTGTCAGCTGAGCTTCCAAACTAAGATAGATGAGGGATAAGGACTCAGTAGCCTACTCTCAAAACAATTAGTCACTGAAAACGCTATGAATATCAGAGGAGCACTTTCAAATATAGTGCCAGGAAATGAGCCTCCCCATCTGACCCCAGCTGGAAGGCATTCAAGAGAAAACTGGAAAAGAAATGTCTCCTCAAAGTAGTGTTGACCTTAATGACAGGAATGGAGTAAACCCTATAGGAGCTCGTTTTGCTCACATGGCATGATTCAAAATGAGAAGAAATATAGTGACTGCAACAATGGGCTCAAACATAAAAAGATCTTGTCTATGGTACAGTGCTTGATAGAACTTCATTACACTGTACTAGGAGTCACTATGAGTCAGATCTGACTCAACAATACTTAACAACAACAAGTCCCTAGAAGGCAAGTGTATTTGCCATGATCAGGGACTCTTGGTGCCCCACAAGAGATGGTTAAGAATGGGATCACTCTCAAGGATGAGAAATATCCCATCCTCGATAAGGTTTACTCCCACTGCAGGAGAGACTCAGTACTTAGTTAACACTGAACTTCTGTAACTGATTATAGTCAACTATAGCCCTTAATCCCCCACAAGTTTGTCAGTTTGCCCCTCTGTGGGGGCTTGTGTGTTGTGATGAGGCTGAAAGCTATGCCACCAGTATCTCATATACCAAGCAAGGTCACCCATGGTGAACAGGTTTTAGATGAGCTTCCAGACTAAGACAGACTAGGGAGGAGGCATTGGTGAACCAATCCCGAAACAACCAGTCATTGAAAATCCTATGAATAGCAAAGAAACACTGTCAGATATAGTGCCAGAAAATGAGCCCCCCAGGTTGGAAGGCGCTGAAAAGACTACTGGGGAAGAGTTGCCTCCTCAAAGTAGAGTCTACCTTGATGATGGAAATGGAGTAAAGCCCCAGGGACTTCCATTTGCTGATGTGGCACAACTCAAAATGAGGAGAAACAAGTGAAAACATCTGTTAATAACTGGAATATGGAATGTACGTAGTATGAGTCTAGCAAAATTGGAAATCGTTAACAAAGAAATGCAGTGCATAAACATTGACATTCTAGGTGTCAATGAGATAAAATGGACTGGCATGGGCCAGTTAGAGTCAGATAATCATATGTCCTACTATGCTGGGAATGACAAACTAAAAAGAAATGGGATTGTCATCAAAAAAGACATCTCAAGATCTGTCCTGAAATACAATGTTGTCAGTGACAGAATATCCATATACCTATAAGGAAGGCCAGTTAATATGACTATTATTCAAATTTATGTACCCACAACTCAGGCCACAGATGAAGAAAGGAAAGATTTCTACCAGTTTCTGCAACCTGAAATAGATCAAACATGTAATCAGGACATACTGATAATTACTGGAGACTGGAATTCAAAGACTGGAATGGAAACAAAGAAAAATCCCCAATAGTTGGAAAATATGGTCTTGGTAACAGAAACAATGCTGGAGATTGCATGATAGAATTTTGTCAGGCTAATTTCCTTTTCATTGCAAATACATTTTTTCACCAACATAAACAGCAACTATATACATGGACTTCACCAGATGGAATATACAGGAACCAAATTGACTACATATGTGGAAAGAGATGATGGAAAAGCTCTATATCAAGTGTCAAAACAAACCCAGGTGCAGATTGTGGATCAGAGCATCAACTTCTTATATGTAAGTTCAAACTGAAGCTGAAGAAAATTAGAACAAGTGCATGAAAGCCAAGGTATGACCTTGAGTATATCCCACCTGAGTTCAGAGACCACCTCAAGAACAGGTTTAATTCATTCCACACAAATGATAGGAGACCAGACAAGTTGTGGCATGATTTAAAATATATCATTCAGGAAGAAAGCAAAAGGTTATTAAAAAGCCAAGAAAAAAAAGGAAAGACCATATTACATGTTAAAAGAGATGCTGAATCTTGCCTTTGAATGTCGCGCAGCTAAAGTAAAAGGAAGACATGATAAAGATAAGGAATTAAACAGAAGATTTCCAAAGGAAACTCGAGAAGACAAAACAAATATAATGACATAAGAAAGAGCTGGATGGAGAAAACCAAAAGGGAAGAACATGATTTGTTTTTCTCAAGCTTAAGGAAGTGAAGGAAAATATTCAAGCCTCAAGTGGCAATAGTGAAAAATTCTACAGGGAAAATATTAAATGATGCAGGAAACATCAAAGGAAGATGGAAGGAATACACAGAGTCATTATGCAAAAAAGAATTGGTAGATGACCAACCATTTCAAGAGTCTGCATATGAAGAGGAGCCAATGGTATTGAAGGACAGAGTGGTAGCCACCTTGAAAGAACTGGTGAAACACAAGACTCCAGGAATTGATGGAATACCAATAGAGATATTTCAACAAACAGATGCAGCCCTGGAAGTGTTAACATGTTTATGCCAACAGATTTGGAAAACAGCTATCTGGCCAACTGACTGTTAGAGATCCATATTTGTGCCTATTCCCAAAAAAGGGGATCCAAGTGCATGTGGAAATTATCAGACAATATCATTAATATCACACACAAGCAAAATTTTTTTAAAGATCATTCAAAAGCAACTGCAGCAGTATATAGACAGGGAGTTGCTGGAAAATCAAGTGGGCTTCAAAAGAGGGTGGGGAACCAGCGACATCATTGCTGATGTCAGGTGGATATTAGCTGAAAGCAGAAAGATGTCTATCTATGTTTTATTGACTACACAAAGGCATTTGACTTTGTGGATCATAACAAAATATGGATAACACTTCAGAAAATGGGAACACTAGAGCACCTGATTGTACTCATGAGGAATCTGTATATGAACCTGGAGGCAGTTGTTCGAATAGAACAAGGAAACACGGTGTGATTTAAAGTTGAGAAAGGTGTGTGTCAGGGCTGTATACTTTCACCATATCTCTTCAATTTATATGCTGAGCAAATAATCTGAGAAGCTGGATTTTATGAGGAAGAAGATGGCATCAGGATTGGAGGAAGGCTCATTAACATCTTTTGTTATTCAGATAACACAGCTCTGCTTGCTGAAAATGAAGAGAATTTAAAATCTTTACTGATGAAGATCAAAGATCATTGCCTTCAGTATGGGTTGCAGCTAAACATCAACAACAAAAGTCTTTACAACTGGGTCAGTATGCAACTTCACAATAAATGGAGAAAAGATTGAGGTTGTCAAAGATTTTGCTTTGCTTGCCTCTATAATCAACACCCATGGAATCAGCACTCAAGAAATCAAAAGACACATTGCTCTAGGAAAAGCTGTGGCAAAAAATCTCTTTAGAGTATTGAAAAGCAAAGATGTCACATTGAAGACCAAGGTGCGTCTGACTAATGCCATGGCATTGTCAGTCGCATCGTATGGTTGTAAAAACTGGACATTGAATAATGGAGACAGGAGAAGAATTGATGCTTTTGAATTATGGTGCTGGAGACAAATATTGAATATACCATGGACTGCCAAAAGAACCAACAGATCTGTCCTAGAAGAAGTACAACCAAAATGCTTTTTGGAAGCAAGGATGAGCAGACTGCATCTTACATATTTTGAACATGTAGTCAGAAAGACCAATCCCTGGAGAATGATATCATGTTTGGGAGAGTGTCAGGTCAATGCAAAATGGGAAACCCTCCACCAGATGGATTGACACAGTGTGTGCAACAATGGGCTTAAACGTAAATAAGATAGTGTGGCTGGCACAGAATCGGGAAGTGTTTTGATCTGCCATACATAGGGTCACTATGAGTTGGACCTAACAACAACAACAACAACAACAACAACAACAACAACAACAACAACATAGCCCTTAATGTAGAAACGTGTTAGAAAATTTCAATAATGTGAGCTACATCAGCAAAGATGAGATTTGGATGGAAAGGAAAATAATAACAAGACAAGTGGAAAATGCTCTAGGAAAGTTTTGATTTAGGAGAAACAATGGGAAATCATAATAAAAGAAAAAAAAGCTAAGAATGGTATTATTATAGATGGTCTAGAAAATGCATGTAATAGTTCTGACAAGGTAAAAACAAAGTTCACTGCAGGAAAAGTTTCTATCTTAAACAGAACTGGAACCCAAGGATATATAGAAAAATATTACCATAAAATGACAAGTAAATGGTACAGAACTCTTTGATGGGGGGGAAGTGTATAAGAGGGTAAGGGGGAACCTATATGAATAATGTACAACAAAATGCATATATGGAAATGTCACAATGAAAAGCATGTCAGAATGAATCACATTAAGGTGTACATTAAAAATTTCTCATAAAAACAGAAAAAAATGCTAAAGAGGCTTGGATTTAGCCAAATAAGAATGGAGAGTCATCAAAGCACTTGAGACAGGTGATGATGCTCTTCCAAGGAGGATAATATGATGCCATGATAAAGATGGGTTGAAAGATGAGTTGACAAACGGCTTAGGGATCTGTCTGCTCTAAGCCATTCTAGTAGTGGGATGAATTTTACTGAAGAGGGAACTGTCATTAGGGAGGTCGTAGGTCATTGTTTTTGTTGTTAGGTCCCATCAAGTTGGTGTCCGATTCATAGCGACCCTACGTACAACAGACGAAACACTATTGTCAGTGCTTCTCTGGTATTCATAGGGTTTTCAATGGCATATTGTTTTTTGAGAGTTGGCTACTGGGTCCATCTCCCAACTTTACAATACCTGGTGTTCCCAGGTGGTCTCCCATCCAAGTAATAACCAGGTCCAACCCTACTTAGCTTCCGGAATTTGACAGGATTGGGTACCACAGTAGTATGGCTGCAGACAGGGAGGTTATTGGCCCGCCTTATTCCTGGCCTGGAAGGTTTGAGTCAAAAATGTTTGTCTGCTCCATAGTTATGCCACATTAACATGTTCAGCAGGTTGTTTGGCTTCCAACCTTGGAAAGATCAAACCTACTCAGAATTGTCTCCTTCTGGTATTAGAGCCTATATGGAGAATAAGATAAACCATTAAGTTCTGCCCTAGACTAGTCCATAACTAGACTTCAGAATACCCAGCCAGCCATGGAAAGATACAGGCCCTCCACCCTCCAACACCATCTGATTTAGCAACTCCAGGGCTCTGCTTTATTATTCATGGAATAGAGTAAATCATTTTCTGCTGACTTTTGCTGAATAACAATGAGAATGATCAGCACTAGGAAAGCAGATATATCTTTACCCACATGTGATCTCCCTTTCAAGAGACAGAGAACATGGGGGAGAGTTTATTTTGAAGCAGAACAATATTAAAAAATTTGTCAGAAAAAGAATAAAGAATGAACAGATGTACCCAGAAATGATTGTTGGTTTTGGACAGTACCCTACAGAAAAGAAGCCTATGTAGACTGTGTAACAGATTGCAGGTGTTTAATATGCCAGTTGTGGACATGACTGACAAATATGTGCTTTCAGAATGATTAATCATCCCACGCTTACCCCTAGGCTCACTGTGCTGCAGACAGCTGTTTAACATTCCAGTTCCATTGCTGAGCTCTGGACTCGGAGGGCCTCTAGTGGCTGCTGCCAGCTTCATTAGGAGAAAATAGAACACTTGCTATGTCATCGAGTTTTATGTCCAGAATATACTATGGAACAGCTCTAGTCTGCCCTCTTTTGTGACAGTTAGGAAACTTTGGAGTGACTGATAGGTAAGCAGAGTCTACAATAACAAAACAGTAACATTTGTACTCCTTAACTTTATTTCGAAGTGCTATTGAATTAGTATGGGGTTAGGGGTTAGATCAGTTGGTAGAGTGCTTGCTCTACACACTCTGAGGCCCTGAGTTTGATACCTAGCACCTCAAAAATGGGAGAAGGACCTGGTAGCCCTCTCCCCAAACAATCTCAAAACAATCAGCCATCAAAAACCTTATGAAGAGCAGAGAAGCACTGACATAGTGCTGGGCATGGCACAGTGTTGGGGAGTGTTCATTCTGTTGTACATAGGGCTGCTATTAGTCAGACCCAATTTGATGGCACCTAACACACACACATGCATTGAATTAGTACCACAAGGGATTCCCTGATAAAAATAAGAGAGGTGATCAAAATGCCCTGTCTCAGAATATGTAATTTTACCATTTTCTTAATACCCATCTTAATATGCTGGGTAGGTGTTATGAGAACTTTTAAGTACATTTAGTCTGGTTGGTTATATGCTCTACTTGCCTCTCATCAGTTGCTTACTCAGAAAGTGTCTAAGAGTAGAGACAGCAAGTAATGATACAGCCTTTGATGGAAGAGAAAAATGCACCCAAGCTTTCTCCTGTTTGACTCTTATTGGTGTCTTTTTGCTTAGGAATAGAAGATGGGACTGGAAATACAATCTTCTAAGAGATTCTCAAGTCAAAAAAGCTAATGAAAACTATATGAGCCTAAGAAGAATCTTATAGAACAAAGTTGTACACTGAAAGGGACGATGTTTAGCTTGTTCTGCACTGGAGAACAGGAGAAATTTGAGTTAGCAATGATAATGTGCATATTACCAATATCCTCAGAATTATATCTTCTTGGAAAATACTATTATTATCAAAAAGGGATTGAACGAGGCATGAGGTCAATAAGAGAGAACTTCCTAACACGTAGAAGGGGTGAACTACAAACTATCAAGAGAGGAAGAGACCACTATACTTCATCATATTTACAAATACAGGATAAACACCTTTACTATTGAGTATTCCACTTATACTCTATATCTGAAAATTATATGGAACTGACGCATTAAAACAAGCCAAAATGAGGCTAAAGAAAACCAAGGGAACTTTTAAACTACTTCCGCAACAGTGCTTATAGAAAATGGCAGATACAATATTTGTATTTAGTTACTCATTAAATGAAAAGAAACCAAAAATATATTCACCCTTATCAACAGAGTGGGTAAGAAAGACTGTCAAGGGAAGAAAGATTTCGGTAAATTTCTGAAAGGCAGAGAGTAAAGATGATGTTGACCCTAGAGACTGAGTGGGAGGAAGCTGCAGTCTAGAATTCAGGTTATATGTTCTGCTGCCAGAGGAGCCAACAACCTGCTTGATGGAGAATTGCCAAGGCTTCAGACTTAAGATCTAATGGAAAGAGTAAAAAATGGTGAATTAATGGAAAGCCTGAATACAAAATAGCTTATATCCCCTACCCATCCATCCTTATAGCCAGAAGACAGGCATTTAACCCAAAAGGAAGACATAGAATTGTTTCCTAAAGAAATGGAACAAAAACTGTCTGAGAGAGCTAGGGAAGACAATGTGGTTATTATTATGCCAAAGCAAAGTCCCCTGCCTTCTAGCATTTAGGGGCTACTCAACACAATAGCATTCCCTTTAAAGGAATAGTAACCATTAATATGTACTGCTCTTGTTTACAGAACCCCAGGTTAGCTTTTATAGGGCTTTACTGTGAAATGCAAAATGACAAATCAAAACTTACCAGGCATTTTAAGATAGACATCTAGATGAAAACAAAAGTAGATAATAAGCAAAATAGAAGAATAACTCAGAAAGAAATTAAATATATCCTGGGAATAGAATATAAAATTAGTATCTTCAAAGAGATTTGAGAAGACGCTGTAATGACAAAACATGAAAAAGAGAATTATCAAAGAACATGAAAGGGATCTTATAAATTAGAAATCTGACTTTTATAAAGTCATTATTAGGTTTTAAGGACAAAATCAAAGAATTCTTCCAAATAACTTAAATTTTCCAAATAGCCAGAAACTGTTCTAAGCATTTATTGTTACAATAAGCTTATCATGTAGATATATGATGTTCCTTTTTTATAGCTGAAGTATAGAGCAATTACACAACTTGCCTAAAGTCACTTAGCTAAGGAACCTACAATTAAAACCCACCTAGTCTAGCTCTAGAGTCTGTGATCTTACCTGCTGTGCTATACAATTTCCAGTAATGTTGTTGTTAGATGCTGTCACATTAGGTTTGACTCATAGTGACCCTATGTACAACAGAATGAAATACTCTCCAAAATTGTGCCATGCCTGGCACTATTGTCAGTGCTTCTCTGCTATTCATAGGGTCGTAACTAATACTTATTATGTGCTTACTCTGTAACAGGCACTGTAATAAATGTATTAATTTATTTAGACCTCAAAACAACCCTATCCATGGGCATTATTATTAATCAATTCTATAGATGATGAACATAAGCAAGAAAGGTTAAAGAACTCCCACAGGTCACACAAATAAGTTGGAAGGTGAGATTTAATTCCATGCCATCTTGTTCCAGAACTTGTTGTTGTTGTTGAGTGCTATGGAGCTGGTATCTGACTCATGGCAACCCTACCTACAACAGGCAAAACATTATTGTTAGTGCTTCTCTGTTACTCATAGGGTTTTCAATGGTTTTTTGGGAGTGGGTTGTCGGGTCCTTCTCCCAAGCCCACAACATCTGGTGCTCCTAGGCAATCTGTCATCCAAGTACTAACCAGGCTTCCGGGGTCTGATGGGATCAGAAGCCACAGTGGTACAACTGCACACAGAACTTATTATACTAAGTTCTAAAACATAACAAAATTTGCAACCAAGCAGTTTAGTATCACACTTAGATTCAGAAAGAAAGAGCAGAGAAAATGAAAGTTAAGAAATCATCAAATAAATTTTAAAAGTAACATTCTCAATCTGAAGTAAGACACAAAATTCCATATGAAGAAGGCTTACTGGAATGTCATGGACAGTAATTTTAAGAATGACATCTAGTCATGCGCAGTGGTGCACACCTGTAATCCCAGCGACTCAAGAGCTGGAGGCAAGAGGATTGCAAGTTCGAGACCAGAGAAAATCTGCATAATTTCACGAGACCCTGTCTCAAAAAATTAAAATGAAAATATGGGTCGAGGGTGTAAGAGGCAGAATGATGGCATAAGGTAAGAGGAAATGGATAAAATGAGATCTGACTCGAGAATAGATATATCATGTACCATACTGGTGCTAGACGACAGGATAGGCCATGACTTAAAATTCTTAAAGTAGTGGTATCCAATCAGAATTTTGTTCTTAGTCAAATTATCAATTAAGTTTGAAAGCATAGAGGAGATGATTTAGATGGTAAGAAATGAGGAAACTTTTCTCCTCTTATAAGTAGCTACTTGAGGTTCTGCTCCAACCTGCCAAAAACAGACAATAAATTAAAAAAAAAAAAGATATGAGATCCAGGAAACAATGGCTTGAACCCAAGAAAACAATTAGAAAAACTCTCACAGGTAGCAGATGCCAAGATCAATTAGTCTGCCTTAAAACAAGAACTGCAGGGCTTCAAATGAGAAGATGGGGAGACAGAGCAGGAATGAAAATGGAAACTGGCAATTTCAAGAAAACAAAAAGCAATACAAAAGAAAGGAAATGTAATCATAACTATATTTTCTACAGTGCATAGTATATTGATGTAGTAATGCAAATACTTTATACTAATATTCAACCTATGTACAAAGTAAAGATTATTGTAGTTACATAACAGAATGTTAAGGTTGGGAGGTAAATTACAATTGAAAATGGTGGGAAATGGAAGGAAGAAGGGGAAAGAAAGGGCACATCAGGGCTTAGTATATGATTGTACACTTTGTAGTACACAAACACATCTAACTGATGGTGCAATGAGGGCTGACATCTGACACCTAGGAGAAGGGGCATGTTTTCTTTACACAAAGGAGCTATCGACTGTGCCCACATGGGTTGAGTCTGCCTAGAAGAGTGTCTTTTCCTAACTGATGCGAATATGCTATGACTGCTCATAGGTGTCTGCAGCCATACCACTGTGGCGTCCGATCCCGTCAGATCTCAGAAGCTAAGCAAGGTCAGACCTCGTTAGTACTTGGATGGGAGACCGCCTGGAAACACCAGGTGCTATAGTCTTGGGAGAAGGACCTGGCAACCCACTTCCAAAAAACAATCAGCCATTGAAAACCCTATGAATCACAGAGAAGTGCTGACAATAGTGTTTCACCTGTTGTACGTAGGATTGCTGTTAGTCAGACACTGACTCAATGGCACCTAACAACAACAACAATGAAATAGCACATTTGTACTCTTTTTTGAGATCCCTGAAGCTATTGAAGGTAACATTTTAAGCAGTGTTGTGGTTTGAATTTAAAATGTCTCCCAAAGGTCATGTATCTGAACATTTGGTCCCCAGATGGTGGCTGGTCCTGGGAGGTTATGGAACTTTGGGAGGTGAGACCTAGTTTGCAGAATTAGGCCACATAGGGAAGTCCTTTGAAAGTTTTATACAGACCCTGTACTCTCTCTGCCTCCTGATCCACCAAGATGTGATGTTACCTGCCATAGGCCCTGCCACCACCACACCTTGCTGCCATTATGGACTGTGATCCTCTAACTGTGAACTTCCAATGAATCTTTTCTCCTACACAGTTGCTTCAGTAGATTTTGCTGTCACAGTGATATACCAGCTGACTACTTGTTGTTGTTGTTAGGTGCCATTCAGTTGGTATCCGATTCATAGCGACCCTCATAGGGTTTTCAATGGCTGACTGTTTCGGGATTGCCTTGGGAGTGGATTGCTAGGCCCTTCTCCCATTTTTGCGGTGCTGGAAATTGAACTCGGGTCCTCAGAGACTGCAGCGCAGTGCTCTATCAACTGATCTAAATCCCAGCCTGAGCTGCCTACTACAGGTAGGAAAAAGTAAATGTTAATCAGGATACAATTAGGCAGGAAAAAGATAGAATCCATAGCAAGGAGAAGAAATGCTCATTCATGGACTGCAAACTAACTCAGATATGTGATGAATAAATTAAGAGTTTTAGAGGAAACACAAACAACTTTCATAATTAAATGATGCCATTACCTCACTTCAAAGAAATATAAAAGAATTTCAAGAATATATCCCAATGGAACTATGAAAACATTTCTAGTCCTTGTGGAGGCTGCACAAAGCAAAAAACATCAGTGTTTAAGGAATGATTTAACAATTCCATTCTAAGAAAATGCTAATACAAAATCCTGATCATGTGATGATTTTTAAAATTCCTTTTAGAAAACTGCCTCATGGGGGCTTTGCAGTATTATTTCTGTCTTGGTGTCTGAAGTGTAAAAAGAAATAATCTGAAATGTGGTAAGTGAAAATCCATTATCACTTAATATTGCAACTCACTTTGTCATTTATACCTGTAAATGTGGTGGCCTAAAACTAGCAATAAGATTGTTTAAAATATGAATTCTGTTTAAATTCGAGTAGATGTAAACTTAATGTAATTTGAAACAATACTATTAATAATTGGCAGCATCTATTTTTTTAAGAAAACATGCATTGAATTAGCTGACGTTACCTATCCTACTATATACATTAAGCAATGAGTGTGTTTTAATCAAAACAAAAGTTTTAATCATGCATTAGAATGTCTTTCTACGATATTTTTTTCTTGAACAAGTGTTTGAATTTTAAACAATATTCTCTAGTAAATTCAGATTTTTAAATCTCCAGTTTTGTGTTTGCTTTTCAGTTTGAATTTTCCTAAAGAAGGAAATAAATATTCAGAGATGAGAAACGTAGTTTTCTTTTCCAAAGGTAAGAAATTGAAATGTGACTTCACCTGAAATCAATCATGTTTTCCCTACTAATATAAAAATTCATGATAGAATTAAAATTTCTGATTCTGTCTCTTGGGGTGAACTCTATGGAGGCAATGGGAAAGGCAGAACAAAGCTGCTAAAAAAAAAAGGAGTAAAATATGATTGTTTTTTTGTTTGTTTATCCTGGGCCTCATACAAGGCAAGTGCTCCACCACTGAGCTGCACCCCAGCCCCTTTTTTATTTTTTACTGTGAGACAGGGTCTTGCTAATTTGTGCAAGTTTCCTCTGGCCTTGATCCTGTGATTTTCCTGCTTCAACCTCCCAAATCACTGGGATCACAGGTGTGCACCAAGGCTCCTGGCAAGAATTGCTTCTTTACTGAATTCTGGTCAGGCTAAGACTAATAAAAGCCAGAAAAAGTTGCAAAGTTAAAAATTTATTTTTCCAGGAAGCCATATGTGAAATAAAATGTTTATTTTTCACTTAACATACTTTGAAATTCATCCATATTATTGAATGAATTAATAATTTGTTCTGTTGTATGAATGAGCCAAGATTTTTCAATTAACTCGGCAGTTGGTGGATGCTGTGGTCTGGATGTGGTATGTCCCCCAAAGGTCCCCATACTGGAAGATGGGTCTGCAGCGTGTTGATGATGAGGTGGTGGGAACTTTAAGAGGTGGGGAGTTGTGCAAGGCAGTAAGGTAAGGGTGTCATTGCTCTCAGAAAAGATCAATATTGGTCTTGTGAAGTGAGTTAGTACCTTTTACATGTGCTTCTCTGCCATATTACAATGCAACAAGGAAGGACTTCACTAGGAGTTATGCAGAGGGAGTTGCCCAATGTTGAAATTTCAACTTCCAAAACTAAAGACTAAATAAACCTTTATTCCTTGTAAACTACCCAGCATCTTGGTATTTTGTTAAAGCAACATAAAACTAACAAATACTGTAGATGTTTGTGATGTTTCCAACTTTTGTCTACTAGAGATGAAACTGCTATAAATATTCATATACAAGTCTTTACATGGACATATGTTTTCATTTACAGTCAGGAAATACCTAAGAGTGAAATTGCTGCATTTTTTAGCAAATGTACATAAAACTTTACAAGAAACTGCCAAATTTCTTTTTTGAAAGTGGTGTACCAAATTGCATCCCTGCAATGTAAGAGATCCAGTTGCTCTGCAGCTTGGCCAGCATTTGTTATGCAGTCATTTTAATTGTGTCCGTTCTAGAAGGTATATAACTGGTAACTTGTTTTAATTTGCATATTCCTAGTGACTAACAATGTGGAGAGATTTTTAATATGCCTACTTGTTACTGATATATCTTCTCCGGTGAAGTGTTTCTTCACATAACTTTGCCATTTTTAATTGGGATTTTGGTCTTCTTATTAAGAGTTCATTTTATATTCCAGATAGCCCCCTATATCAGATGTATTCTAATTATTTTCCCCAACTCTGTGGCTTGCCTTCAAAGTTTTAAGTTTTTTCACTGTATCAAAAAATTACAAACTGACTTCCACAGATCATCAGAGTTTTGCAGAGCTGCCTAGGGCTGCTGAGGTGCATAATGGGCAGAGTAATTTTGCTACCTTCCCTCCCTTCTTCTCTCTCTGTCTCCCTTTCTCTATTTCTTTATCTGCCCATCTCTCACCTATAGATGTGTCATTACCATATTTTAAAGTATTGGGTATTACATAAGTTTTCAGAAATCAAAATACTTAAAACTACCACTATACTGTGAAAGGCTGTGGTAGTTACTTACTAGATCAACTCTAATCTTACTTTCCAAACTTTTATTAAAGCACTGAAATGAACTTCTGTAAAAACACTGATATTAAAGCAGTTTTCCCTAATGGTGATCTTTTAGGAACTTAGTAGACTTTTGGCATTCTTTAGTTTGATGATGCTAAGATAGTATGATAATGTTGTTGTTGTTGTTGTTGTTGTTGTTAGGTGCTGTTGACTCAAGTCCAACTCATAGCGACCCTATGTACAATAGGACAAAACACTCCCCAACACTGTGCCATGCCAGGTACTATGTCAGTGCTTCTGTACTATTCATAGTTTTCAATGGCTAATTGTTTTGGGATTGTTTCTGGAGTACCCTGCCAGGTTCTTCTCCCATTTTTGTGGTGCTGGGAATTGAACCCAGGGCCTCAGAGTGTGCAGAGTAGCACTCTCCCAACTGAGCTAAATCCCATCCCCACATATTATAGTAAGCATTCAAAATTACCACATCCCAACTCAGTGTAGAACACTTGCAAAATTTGTGCAAGGCTCTGGGTCCAGTCCCTCGAGTACTGCAATAAATAAATAAATAAATAAATAAATTAATTAATTAATAAAATGACCACATGGAACATTATATATATTTAGATTTTTAAATGTCAGTATGGATTTCACAGATATCTAATTTATACTTACTCAGTGGCTAGCATGTGTATTTGGGAATTCTTGCTAAGTGAAGAAAAGGTATCCTACAAATTGTCTTCAAATATAATGATGTTTTAGTGATTATTAATGATAATAATTAAGTAAACATATGCATTTTGATAGCACTTACTGATTTTGATTTTGCAGTTTCATTCTCTGTACTTCAGAGTCAAAAATTCTTCTTTTGGTTGTTTATCTGGTGTCTTGGTAGCTTGAGAAGCTCACAGGCCTTAGATTCTATACCTAAATGAAAATGCACACAGAGAAATAATCCACCCTGCATGGTGAGCATGCAGAATGTATGTCAGTGGAACATTAAGAGCATCACAGGTGTCACTTCTGCTTTTTGCTTTGCTACGGTCTTCTCTTTATTTTCTCCTACCAAATGACAAGGCTGAGCAGGAGAAAGTAACAACTGTAGCTAAGGTCAGATTCAGGGACTGGAAAGGGGAAAAAAGTTACAATGAATTGAACCAATAAAAGTAGTTGTTACAGGAAATAGAGAAACAAAGGAGGTGACAGGTGGTAACAGTAGAAGTTAAAAAAAAAAGAAAACTTATCCTGCCAATACTTTTATAGAAGTGTTAGTTGAATGAATTGTGAGAGCTAAGGGGTCTCATCTCCACAGCAGATCACAACGATAGCTTCTAATTCCCTCTGGGGGAGGCCTGCTGCTGGATTGGGAATAGGCAGAAACCGTTTTCAGATTCATACCTAATAGGAGCTAAATTTGGTAACATAATTGTCTCACATCATAAATACCAATAGCCTAATGAAGTCTCTTCCTTCACATATCTAACAAGTTAAAAACAACCAACCAAATTAGAGATTTTTTAAAATATACATTTCTTTGTTCTAACACAAGAGATTTGGATTTGGTCTGTGAAAGAACTAAGAAATCTGTTCTTTTAAGTCTTTGGGGGACTTTTAGTGATAAGTCAAATACAATACTTAGAGTATTTAATGTTTTCCTCAGTCTATGAAGAGACATTTTATATAGGATTTGAATCACAAATGGGAAGTTATGAGACTCTGGGATTTAGTATGATTTGTTATTCTTTGGAAAGATACTAAGAATTTGCTCCTTACTTGGGATGAATAACTAAAGGAACCAGGAGCTTAAATTCTAATCTTAAATTCTAATAAAGCTCATACTTTATGAGCAGGATTGGGTACATAACATACTGAAGCCAATGGAAAATTAAAAGGTGGAGCCTATTGTTCAAAAAGATTAAGTCTTCTAAGATAGTGAAAGCAGAAAATTAAACCAAATGCAGAACTCTTATGAGCATGAGGCCTGGTGCAACTGCTCAGAGAGCAACTATGAACACCTTGAGGATGAGGATTAATTCAAAAATCTAATTGCTTGTAGGATTAAAGTAAGACAACCATTTAGCTGAGACAGTATAAAATATTGAACATTTTCATCAGTGTAAGACTTTTTTTCTGTAATGATTATCTAGACACATGTGAATTAGTATTTCTTAGTGTTAGAACAACAAAAAATATCCATCCTGTGCCTATTGAAGAAAATCTTAGTCACTGATGAAACACCCTATCTTTACATTAGAAAAATCACTGTGAACTCGTGCTTTGAAAAGAAACATAATAATGCATAAGTACAGACACATATACACACATATGTGTACACATCAGTAATAAAAATGAGTCAAGTGCAGAAGAAACACTTTTGCCCATCAACAACACTCTTGTGAAATTCTAGCATCATTTTTTATTATAATACTCAACTAGGTGGATTGACTCAGTGACTGCAACTATGGGCTTAAACAGAAAAAGGATCATGTGCTGGGGACATTGTTGGGTGGTGTTTCATTCTGTTGCACAAAGGGACTCTATGAGTTGGACCAGATTTAACAGAACCTAATAACAAAAAATACTGTTCCAAAAGAAGAGGAAAGGGTTATTGTTAATGATAAGTGGTTCCATGTCTTACGGAAGAGAATTATCTGGTTATGTCCAATTATTACCAAAAAGCAGGGAAATGCTGAAAGGATAAAGAAGATGCATAAAGAGGTTTCATTGGTTAAGTTGCAGTAAATTGAACCTTAGGTAATTATATAATATACACTGTCCTGTTAATTTGAACATGGTTATCTATGAAATTTAATGAGTTCCTTAAAGCCACTCCAAGAGAATAGTTTATATAAATATTATAAAAATATGCTTGGCATATAAAAAGGTTAATATAATAGGGTTGGTTTTAGTTTTATATTGATTTTATCAAGTATGGAAAAGTTTACTTCTATATGTACAGGTGTTTAGTTTCCTCTATATTTCTGTCTGCAATATGTCTAAGAAGTATAATCAGAGTGCTCCTTAGAAGCAAGGATGGCTACACTGAGTATTATATATTTTGGACATATTATCAGGAAGGACCAATCCCTGAAGAAGGACATCATGTTTGGGAGAGTTGTGTATGAGAGAAAAAAAACGAAGACCATATACTAGGTGGACTCACCCATTGGCTGCAACAATGGGCTTAAACATAAAAAAAGATCATGTGCATGTTATAGTGTTGTGTAGTGTTTCGTTCTGTTGTACATAGGGTCACTATGAATCAGACTTGACTAGATGGCACTTCCTAACAACTCCCTATAGTTAATCCCTTATCTCCTAGAAGGTGAAGTTTCTATATATTACCATTGATAAACACAAAATTCTAAAAAAGAATACATCAGATTTTAATAATACTAATATATCATAATGAGAAGACTGTGAGTTGTA
The DNA here is from genome assembly GCA_007922755.1 of Pedetes capensis. Lineage (NCBI taxonomy): Eukaryota > Metazoa > Chordata > Mammalia > Rodentia > Pedetidae > Pedetes > Pedetes capensis. Next base: position 180,044 of record VMDO01001609.1, on the reverse strand, counting down.
CAATACTAGTTAATCTGTTTTTTAAGTAAATTTTATCTGGGGGAAGGTACCAGGAGACCAAATAATGACAATAATAATATCCACACAACAAGTGATAACTGGAAAAGGAGTAGAGATATAACAAATAAAATGTGTGCACAGAAAGGAAGCTTACTTTTAGCAATATAACCATATTCTTTGTTCCATCTCTTGATAATAAAAAACCCTTGGTTAGTCTGAGAAGGTCGTGGTTTTCTTTCAGATCTGGTAAAATTATTTTAACACTAGGAAGTTATCAAAATAATATTGCCATAACTCTTGGTATATATCAAAGTTAGTATAGTGATAATCATAAAAAATATTAACATCAAGTGTCAAACAGTAAAGAAATAAATCCACAGCATTGAATTTGTGTGTCTGTGGATGTGTGTGTATGTAAATTTTGTCTTTTGGGGGGGTTGAAGTCTTCAAAGAAATTAATCACAATAAATTTGTATTTTTCATTTAAAATGAAAGAAAATTCAATTACTTGTAAATTATTTATATTTGAATATTTATGAAATTTTCTTTTCAAAATCTCATTTATTAAATACGTATGTTTACAATTTTGACTATTAAGCTAATATAAAGCTACACATAGTTGTGGGTTATTTCTCTCCATGAGGCATTTTCCTCAGGCATTAAAGAATTATCTGTGCTACCCCAAGAAAAGATGCTTGTAACACAACACAATGTAACATCTTGGTGCTCCAGAGATTTCTTTTAATTGTCTACATGGAATAGAAAATAAAATATCATAGTCCATTAAATTGTGTAACAGGTCACAGGGGCATTTGTCCTGCAAGTGTAAACTCTCCATATTTCATTAAGTGAGAAACAATTAGAGAGCTTCATCCTCCACTAATGTAATTCACCATTTATGTGTGGTTTGTGCTTGCTGGGCTGATGGCTTTGGCTGTTGTTAAGAAGTTAGAATGAGAAGTGTGAAACGAGCTAGAAAGAAAACTTCATCATATATCTTCCAGCACCTTTTGAATTGTGAACCAGATAATTATATAGCCAACTAAATTTTAAGACGTTATCTATTAAAATTTACCATTTAGTCAAGTGATATGTTATTATTCTTGCTGTGTTGTGAAAGTACTAGTTATTATTGTAAAGTGAATGAGGTAGTCTAGCTAATGGGTCCATGGCCTTGAAGAGATGATGAAAGAGACAGGGGTGTCCAACCTTTTGGCTTCCCTGAACCACATTATGTGAAGAGGAATTGCCTTGGGCCACACAGAAATTGTATTACATAGTCAGTGTACATACATACAAAGGAGGGAGGTCACAAAGAAAACAAATGCTACGAAACATGATGTTAAAACATTTTGTGGGGCTTCGTTACGAGGTGTCTTGGGCCACATGCGGCCTGTGGGCCATTGGTTAGACATGCCTTGTGTAGACAGATACTTTGTGGAAGAGCATTACAGGAAGATGAAATAACTAGAGAAAAAAACTGAAAAATACTATCCTTGGGTGTATGAAGACACTATTTTGGGGTGTTTGTGAAGTTACCTCTTACTACTTCTTAAGTACATCAAGTAAGAGTCAAGGTCATGGAATTTGCACCTAACAACAACATAGGAGGCATTTATAATGTTTCCAAGTAATTGCAAGTTTAAGAATGTTGCTTTATACTCCATTTTTTCACCCCCTAATTTCTTAGTCTAAAGTTTGATTCCATAGCATAAATTACCATTTAAAACATACCCTAAAGAATACTGTATAGCTGTGTATCACTGCTGTGCTGTACCTTTAAAAATTAATGTTAAAAACCAGGAGATAGAAATGTAAAAAGAAAAAGCATAAATTAATTTTCTAACTGCTTTTCCTTTTTCCCCCCTTTTCTTAAATTAAGCTTTTAAATAGCAACAAATGTAATTATTTTTTCTTACAACCAGAACTCTTTCATAAATTAAATTTATGTTTAAAATCCAGATTTCTTTCTTTGGTTACATACCAACTTTTGTTTCCAGTTGTCATTGCTCTCTAATCTTTAGTCATTTAATCTCCCTTTCAAAATGATGCATTTTATTTTTCTAAATATGTACAATAGAGCATATTTTGAGCAACCTGAATGGCTACTTATTAGATTTAGCTTTGTTGTATCTCATTAGCAAGGATGATAGAGTTAGAAAAATACAATTTATTTTTACTCAAATTTTTAATGGTGGGGACTAAGGAAGTATGACGACCTCACAAATTAAAAAGAGAACATAAATTCATAAAGAAAATATGTTTTTTATTTGTGTTGGTTAAGAGATTTGGAATGAAAGAGACTATTATTTTTCTGAAGTAAATTATTACTAGCCTTCACTGCTTATTTTTGAAGGTTTACTCCTTAATATGTATCTCTCCTATTTATTCAAATTTTATTTCATTTTTTCCAGTACATACTTAAAATAGTTTCTGATGAGCAATAGGAGCATGTTGGTAAGTAGTAATGAAAATGAAGACAAGTATCTGTGTGCTCTTCATATTGTTCTTTGTTGATAGAGACCAGGAGGAGGAGGAACAAGAGGGAAGAGCAAGAGATTCTTAAGACAGAGCTTGTAGTTGTAGGATAGCAGCTATTATCTTGCAGCTCCCCAATTATTTTTCTATATTCTCCTCTCCATCACTAAGGATGCAAAGCTGCCAACCATATTTCTCAAACTCCCTCGCCAGTTGGCTTTTTGTTTACTTAGAAAGTGGGATGAAGAAGCTGTTAGTTCTGCCTCTTGTTAGTACCTCCTAAAGGGATGGAGCAATGGCAGTGCTTGATGAGTATTACCTCCTGGGCTCCTGTTCACACAACTTTATTTCACCAGTTTGGTCTCAGGGGTTGTGGTTATTGTGGGCTGTAGGCAACTACACTTCATTTGAGCTCTCCCTGCTATACAAAAGGAAATGAAGTTTATGGGAGGGGAAGAGGACATCAAACTAAAAGGGAGACTATTAGGGATCCTGAACAGGAAAGAGGGGAAGAGAATGAGATAGGATAATAAAGGGGATGAATATGATCAAAACACATCAAGTGCTTATATGGAAATGCATAATGCAATTCATTACTCTGTATAATCAATATACACTAATAATTTTCAAAAGAGAACCAGTTGCTACAGCTACTGATCTTTTGAATAAGCATATCTTCCTTTTCCAGAGTGCTCAAGCACCTTTATAAACAATTCCTTTATTATATCCCCAATGTGTATATATATACTCACATATATATTTCCTACAAAATACTAGGGCTGGGATTTAGCTCAGTTGGTAGAGCACTGCGCTGCAGTCTCTGAGGTCCCACACTGCAATATTCCTAGCACTGCAAAAATGGGAGAAGGGCCTGGCAATCCACTCCCAAGGCAATCCCGAAACAGCCATTGAAAACCCTATGAGGGTTGCTATGAGTCGGATACCGACTCGACGGCACCTAACAACAACAACAACAACAACAACAACAACAACAAAATACTAAGAATAGGTGAGCATTTATACTTATTTTATCAACTTCCCATCTCTCCTTTTTGTGTCTCTCTCCCACTTTTACTGTTCTCTAAACATCAAAACTTGCTCTGACCTCTCTTTGTCCAGTATGATATTCCTATGTCCTCACGGGGGCTGTGGTTTGGCTCAGTTGGTAGAATGCTACTATGCATTGTCTGAGGCCCTGGTTTGATACTCATCACTGCAAAAATGGGAGAAGGATGTGACAATCCTATCCGAGAGCAATCCTGAAAAAATCAGCCATTGAAAACCCTATGAATAGCAGAGAATCACTGACATAGTGCTGGGCATGGTACGGTGTCGGGGAGGGTTTTGTTCTGTTGTACATAGGATCGCTATGACTTGGACCTGATTGACGGCACCTACCAACAGCAGCAACAACATATCCTCATGATGTTTTGATGTGTCTCCATCATGCCTATACTCAGATTTTCAGCCCATATCAAAAGCTATTATTTATCATGCATCTAATATTTCCAGGAACTTCCCAGGTAACAGTCTTATTCTGTTCCCCAAAATCAGCTCAAAATGAATTATTTTACCCTCCCAGGCAATAGGTTCAGTAGCCTGTAGGCTTCTCAAGAGTGCGGACTAGCCCTTCTCATGTCTGTATCCTCTGCTTAATATTTTGCTGAAAAAAAAATGTCAGGACTAATACATAATAAATCCTGTCAGTTAAGTAGATAAGGTGGCCAAAGGCAGGTATTATAAAGAACAATCAGGGAATAGGGGCTAGAAATATAGAAGTATGAGAACATTGTCTAATTTCCTCAGTCACATCTTTTATACCCAAAGCCATTTGAAGTTTCATATGCTTTTCTCCCTGAACTCAGTCCAGACTCCGAGAGTCCCTGCATTGAGTTACTACTTGCCATAATGACAGCATTCATGTGTTTTCTTAAATATCTGCTATGTCTTGTCTAAATCACTGTCACTTACCCAAAACATTGTTGTTGTTGTTGTTGTTGTTGTTGTTAGGTGCTGTCAAGTCAGGTCCCACTCAAAGAGACCCTATGTACAACAGAACTAAACACTTCCCAGTACTATGCTATGCCTGGCACTATGTTAGTGCTTCTCTGCTATTCAAAGGTTTTTCAATACCTGGTTTGGGAGTGGGCTGCCATGTCCTTCTCCCATTTTTTTCCATGCTGGGGATCAAACCCAGGGCCTCAGAGAACATAGAGAAGCACTCTATCAACTGAGCTAAATCTCAGCCCACCCAAAACTATAGCTCTTGAAGATACTAAGTAGTAGATAATGGCTTAAGAGCACATCATATGAAGATATGTTGTTGTTAGGTGCTGTTGAGTCGTGTCTGACTCATAGCGACCCTCATAGGGTTTTCAATGGCAGATTGTTTTGGGATTACCTTGGGAGTGGATTGCCACGTCCTTCTCCCATTTTTGCAGTGCTGGGAATCGAACTCAGGACCTCAAAGACTGCAGAGCGGCACTCTACGAACTGAGCTAAATCCCAGCTCCATGAAGATATGTACACTGCAACAAATAAGTCCTATTGACTCCTGGTAGCAGGGGAGACTCTGTAATAGTGTGAGTTTCAGACTCTATAATAGATAATAGAGATGGTTATGTGAGGCTTTTGTATCCTGAAATTTATCTAAACTCTGGCAACAACATCCTATGGCAACCTCATAAGTGTGCACACTTACACTAGAAATCAGTCTGGAGGACAATAACTCCAGAGATTCTCATTAGTCTTGATAATTGAAAAGAGGTCATTTCATACCATCATGCCATGGCTCAAATAAGCATATTACTTCCACATCTATTACTTTGAGACAAGGCCTCACTAAGTTGTCTAGGCTGCCTCTGCCCTCTAACTTGTGATCCTCCTGCCAAGCCCCTGGGATTATAAGCAGGCACCACTGTACTGGCATTCTTTTCATGTTTTGAATTCATAATAGCTACCCTTCATGTTAAGAGTCTCTTCAAAGTAGATCTTGCCCAAATTCCTTTCCTGGAAGCCATCTATTACTTCCACATCATGGGAATTCCTTGAGTTACTCAGGAATTCTCCAAGGAGAACAGCTCATGAAATGTAGTAGCAAGAAGAGGTATCAAGGCACACAAAAAACTGATGACTTTTAGCAGAAACGTACACTACACCTTGCATATTTTGATACTAATTTCAATACTCTTTGTATTAGAATTCATCAATGTGTGAGAGCTTTCATAAAATGAGAACTCATGGTTACAGTCTATTCAGACCCAACATTTGAGCCAATGCCCTGATAGCAGAATCAACAGAAATATTAGAAACAACAAAGAATGTGGTTTTGAGTTCATATGTACATATTTTTTCCTTTACTCATATTGAAACTAGGGACTCAGATAGTTTTCAGTGCTTTGGAATTCAATGGAGGCCCACAAAGCTGTTGGAGGGAAGCATACTTCGTCTATCTCCAGGCTAACCTCCCTGGACTTGGTTCAGCATCTTTGCCTCTGATTTTCCAGGAAAGAAATTTGGGCAAGATCTACTTTGAAGAGACTCTTAACATGAAGGGTAGCTATTATGAATTCAAAACATGAAAAGAATGCCAGTACAGTGGTGCCTGCTTATAATCCCAGGGGCTTGGCAGGAGGATCACAAGTTACAGGGCAGAGGCAGCCTAGACAACTTAGTGAGGCCTTGTCTCAAAATAAAAATATAATAAATGAGCTGGGGGTACAGCTCAATGATAGAGTGCTTGCCTAGCATGCACAAGACCCTAGATTAAACCCTCAGTACTGCAATCAATCAATCAAAAAATACATGGCAGACAATTCCTTTTTCATCTGAAATTTTAACTGGTGAATGTAATCACACTCATCAGAAACTCTAAATGTTAGTTAAAAGTTCATGATTATAGAACATCTCAAAAGGAATTCCTATATACAAATAATATTTATTTTACTGAGCAAAATATCTGAAAGCAGAAAATCTTTCACAAATAAGATCATGAAGGGTTAGTATAGTGGTGAAAGTGCAGCAACCACAGGGAGGGAATACCAGGGAGACAGGTAACACAGGAGATTAGTCTTTTACATCCTCTTTGTTATCAAATAACTCTCATGTTTCAAACGCTTTCACACATTTTCTCAACGTTCACAGCAGGGATTTTGTGTTACCACTTCTCAGCTATGGATTTGCTAGGTTGGAAAGGATAAATAATTTTCTCAAGGTCACATAAATAATATTCATCAGAGTTGTGATTCAATTGTAGGTCTGCTAAATGTTTTTCCACTCTACTACATTCCCTAGAAATATTTATGTTTTTGCCAGACCTGTGTAGAAAACTAATCTCTATGAAGTTTTCTCAACCAATATTTTCATGTTTCATTGAAGTCATTTTTACTAGCAGGTTATAAACACTTCAGAGCAATTTGAGCTTTGCCCTTTCTTTTAAACAAACAAGCCACTACAAATGATAATGTTCTGTAATAATGGGTCTCATGTAGCAAAGCAGTCACTAATTCTTGTTTTCTTTCTAGGTAAATTCTGCTTATATAATTAGCACATCAATAATCCAGTTTAAGAAGGCTGCCCTGACTTTTGAATGAGCCAAGTTCAAGTTGTTCTGTCGTACGCTTTCATAACACCATGTTTCTTTTTTATAGCACTGATTTATGCTCCTAATTATGCATTTATGGTGTGGTATTTTTTGTATTTCACTTTTTTGCTTTGATGTTTTTGTTTTGATTTTTCATTGATCCTTTTGTCCTTTTACAATGCCCAGCAACTAATAGGCCCTCAATAAATGTTTGTTGGTTAGATAGGTAGCTAGACAGATGGATGAATAGAGAAATAAAGGAAATCTGCAAATGCATACACTGTTTTGCACTGCTTGTATTGAAGGAAGCTTGATAAATGACCTACAATTTAATCTAGGCTTTGCTTAGGAAGTAAAAGAAGAGCTTGATTTACATGTTGAAAGTATACAATCTTTATTACAGCTTTTTTTTCTCACCAAGTGCAACAAAGAAGATACATCCTAAATTAAGCTTTAAAACCTTATTTTCAACACAGGTGTGAGAAGACAGTATTGGAATATTAAGAAATGCAACTAATTAAAAGAAGAAATGAAAATCATTGTTAAATGAACTAAGTCTCACTTCTCTGGTTTTCTTCAGTACATATATCTTCAAACACATATATCTTTGAATATATTTAACACTATATATACTTCTTTCATAAGAAATAACTTTTGGTAAAGGTAAAATTAAAGCTATATTTACCTATCCTGCATATCTGCATAAGGCATTGTTGTTGTTGTTAGGTGCTGTCGAGTCGGTATCTGACTCATAGTGACCCTCATAGGGTTTTCAATGGCTGACTGTTTCGGGATTGCCTTGGGAGTGGATTGCCAGGCCCTTCTCCCATTTTTGTGGTGCAGGGAATTGAACTTGGGACCTCAGAGCCTGCAGCGCAGTGCTCTATCAACTGAGCTAAATCCCAGCCTGCATAAGGCATTAGCAATACAAAAAAAAAAACAAGCAATTACATCTTGGTGTAGAGCTAAGGGACACAATTTCATTGCTGTTTAGCTTTAATACATGAAAGGGCTTGGGTTTATCTCAGTAGGTAGAGGGGTACTCTGCACTTTCTGAGGACCCAAATCTGATCCCAAGCTCTGCAAAACATGGGAGAAGGATGTGCAATCCAAAGCAATACCAAAACATTGAAAACCCTATGAGGGTCACTATGAGTCAGACTCAGCTCATAGCATGCGACAACAACAGTATCTGAAAAGAATATAACTGGAGCAGTTGTTTTGCTTGTTCAACATAAGAACTCATTACCCCAGCCTTTCAGCAGGTCTAATTCTCAGCTCAGGACTAGGGTTTAGCTCAGTTGGTAGAGCGCTTGCTCTGTACACTCTGAGGCTGTGGGTTCAATCCCCAGCACCACAAAAACAGGAGAAGGTCCTGGCAGGCCACTCCCAAAAAAATCAGCCATCGAAACCCCTATGAATAGCAGAGAAGCACTGTCAAACATAGTGACAGGCATGGCACAGTGTTGGGAGTGTTCCAGTCTGTTGTATATAGGGTCACTATGAGCCAGAACTGATTCGATGGCACCTAACACCAACAATTCTCAGCTCTGTCCCCTGGCTAACCTTTATAAATATTGAATTTCTACTTTTGATAAACTTTCTCTGGTTTGATTACACCAAGGAGATTACGTGACCCTGTCAAAACCTTCTTTATTTGTACACTTCTTCATTCCTTCTTTTTTTCTAAATTTTCTTTTCTCTGTGAAGTTTTTAGTACTTTCCCAAACTTTTACTCTAAGTGTTAATTGGCTGTTACAGCAAACTAAAAATAATTGCTGCTTGCCTATTGTTTTTCATTTTGTGCTTTTAAATGTCATACCAGGTTTTCCTTGCGTGGATACTTTATATTCTCTGGGATCTTCTTCTAGAACAAAAAGACCAAAGACAGCTTCTAGGTCTTTCCAGTGCCAGTGCAGAGGGTATAATTACTTTGTCACTGGCTTCCTTCATTCAGATATGCTCTTTAGCCTTTTTATTGCAATGCTATTATCACAGTCATATTCTGTCTCTCTCTCTCCCCCTCATCCAAAATGCTTCCCTAGTATTGGTTTTGTTTTCCTCTTATCAGATAATTGAGGTAAAATTGTATATAGTCTGGACAAATTCTGCTAGATGAGACAAGATGACAAAAGAGAATGTTTTAAGAAATGACCAGAAGAGGACATATTGTACACCACTCCACTCTTGATTGATTGCCTTCATTACTGAAGTCTAGCCACACAAGGGCCATATGCATTTAGAAATCTGTTTACTCTGCTCTCTTAGGACTAACTTTGCTTAGCATTAGAAAAAATAAACCTCATTTCTAGATGCAGAGAGGAGAATGTCCAGCCAAAATTGTATAAAGAAAATGAAAAGACCTAAGAAGGGGGACTCAAGATGATACTAGAGGAAGATTTGGGCTAAAAAATAAGACAAGCAAACAAAAACAAAAACAAAAACAAAACAAAACAAAAAACCTCCAAAAGAGTAAATGGAAAAAATTTCAAAACTTCTTTTTATTCTCATAGGTAATATAAAGGCAGCAAGATAGGTTAAAAGTCACCTGGGAGGTAGAAGGCCTGGAGACTGGTCCCAGTTAGTCTTTAATTCTCTGTGAAATTTCAGGGAAGCCACATAAACTTTCTGTGTTCATTGTCCTCATTTTTAAAATGAGAAAGTCCATCGGGTGATTACCAAGTTATTTTCTCCTCTAAAATTTCATGATGCTAAGATAAAATACTATCATCTGCTAACAATGCTCTAATAAAATATACAGAGTAGGTCACTCCCACTTGGATAAACTGGGTTCAAATACTGCCATGACTTTTGTTACTTTAAGATCTTTTGTCAAATTTTAGCTTCTGTTAGCCTCAATCATGTCATCTATAAAATAGGGATAATACCAGCATCTGAGTGACAGGATTGTTACTAAATGAAGAAAGGTAATTCATAAAAAGCCTAATTATGGTGTTGTTGCTCAAAAGGCCCTGAGATATTAGGCATCTAATGTGGACTGCAATCTTTACAGAAATCCCTATAGAGAAAAGCCAAACATGCATTTTTGTTTGTTTGATGAGTTTCAGATGTCCTAATATGTTTTTAAAACTTATATGTTAGTAAAGACCTATTTAATTTACTTCTCCTAAATTGTCAGTTACAATTAATATATCAATCTAATATAGAGTGGAGCTGAGGAAATAGGCCTGAGGCAAACTCTGCCCTTCATAGAGCTTCAATCTTATGCCCTTGACAGGCTCTGGGCTTCTGGGGAGCTCATCTCAGACCCACATAGCCTTTGTCTTTGTCACTAACGAGAATTTAGAATATGTGTGACAATGAATGATCTACCTTTCACAATTCTCTGTCTCTACTATTCACTAAAACCAATCTATCCTTCAAAAGGGAAACCACTCCAGGACCACAGAGCTTTGGTTTCCATGGCAACAACATAGGTCAATAGTGGCAGTCACACCTTCATCAGCTTTGATTGCATTTGGCAATTTACCATCTTCTGTGATTCCTTTTGTTTGAGCCTTTCTCATTTGCTTAATGCCCTTTTCTATTGGGAGAATCTCAAAATGCAAAGCTATGGGAGCTGAATTTACAGAATATGCTCAAACTACATTATACACACACATACACAGAGACAGACAGACAGACACACAGAAGAAACTGCCTTAGTGAAACCCCTCACTTTTGACTGGAGATGTACCTCAGCTGTATGTTGTTGTTGTTGGGTGCCATGGGGTGGGTGTCCAACTCAGAGCGATCCTACATACCCCAGGCGAAACACTATTGTCAGTGCTTCTCTGCTATTCATAGGGTTTTCAATGGTGGACTGATTTTTGGGAGTGGGTTGCCCTTCCCGTAGTATACACATGACCCTGGGTTCAATCCCCAGTACTGAAAAAAAAAAAAGAACCTCCTTACTTTGTACAAATATATACTAATAAAAATGTTTAGATGTATCAGGAGAATAATGATTTATGTATTAATCTTTTTTTTTATTTGAGCCCATTGTTGCAGCCACTATGTTTCTTCTCATTTTGAGTCCTGTCACATCAGCAAATGGAAGTCCCAGGGGCTCTACTCTATTCCCATCATTAGGGTAGAATCTACTTTGAGGAGGCAACTCTTCTCCAGTTATCTTGTGAATGCCTTCCACCCTGGAGGTTTCCTTTTCCAGCACAATATTTGACAGTGCCTCTTGGCTATTCATAGGCTTTTCAATGGCTAATTGTAGTAAATAAAAATCTTGAATAAACTGAGTGGCAGTGTCCAGCCAAGCATGTGGAGCTACTAAACAAATCTTCTAGCCAGAAGGTTCTGGACCCCTATGGCCACTTTGTACACAATCTTGTGTTTTGGAGGACATCACTCAAAGGCAAGGAAGAACAGCAGAGACACATTGTTTTCCAAATGTAAAAGTACCTGGTTTCAGGAACCAGAGATCATAGAGGGAAAGCTTGTTTTTTTGAGTCAAGTGTTGATGTTGAACATGCAACTACTCACTACATGGTATACTAAGGACTGTGATATTTTGAAGCTGATGTTTTTGACACTGGAACATTTTGAACTGTCAGCTGTTAAAGCAAGTAACCTATGCAATGGATATCTTCCCTTCTTCTCTGAGTCCTGTGTCCCAATTAATTTCATCTCTGTCTCTGAATGACATCCCAACTTTGCCCTTCATTCCACTAGTTTGTCCCATGATAAATTTCAGATGTCTGAAGGGCTACAGCTAGAAATAAGCTGTAGGTGTTGACCTATCTGGGTCAAGTGATTCAAAAGGACACTGCACAGGAGAGTTATTATATAAATGTCTAGGTCACCCAGGGAAAGAGTAATAAGTAAAAGAGTTAGAAGCCAAGGAAAGATAATAGAGAACTACACTGGTTGTGTAAGAGAAAAGAATACTTCATAAGAGCCTCAGAGAAGAGGTAGCAAGAGTACAATGCTGAACGGAGGTCATGTAAGGTAAACACTGACTTATCACCTCCTGAATTTAAAAGCCAACTAGTTATTGTGTTTTAGAATAGAAGTTTAAAAAGCATCTGCTGGGATGCTATAACAAAACATCATGGAATGGATAGCTAAAACAACAAACATTTATTTCTCACACTTCTGGAAGCAGAGAAGTTCAAGATCAAGGTGGTGGTAGATTTCGTTCTTGGTGAGAACTCTCTTTCTGGCTTGCAGACAGCCACTTTCTCATATCCTCACATGACACAGAGAGAGAAAATACTGTTTTCTGTTTTCTTCTCATCCTCTTTCTCCTCCTTTTCTTTGTAGGGTAGGGGTCAAATCCAGGGCCTCAGACATGCTAAGCAAGTGATCTACCACTGAGTTAAATTGACAGCCCTCTAGTCTCTTTTTGTTGTTGTTGTTGTTAGTATCTGACTCATAGCGACCTTCATAGGGTTTTCAATGGCTGACTGCTTCCGGATTGCCTTGGGAGTGGACTGCCAGGTGCTGCTCCCATATTTGCGGTGCTGGGAATTGAACTCTGGACCTCAGAGATGGCAGCGCAGCGCTCTACCAACTGAGCTAAATCCCAGCCCCAGTCTCTTTTTATTGCAGCACTAATTCCATCAGAAGGAGCCCAGTCTTATGGTCTCATCTAAACCTAATAATCTCCTGAAGGCTCCACCTCCAAATGCCATGATATATATAAAAATATAACAATTTCAGGGGTACACAAACATCCAGTCCATAACTATATGCATATAAGAATCGTTGCTTTTCTTGATTTCTTTCTTTTATTCCTCTTCCAAGGAGCCCAATATCTCAACCTTCCTACTAGCCTAAGTGCCTGGTCATCCTTGCTCTTATTCTACCTAACCTGAGCAATAACTGAGATTGTAAAGTGAAGCTTTCAATGGAATAAACAAGGCTCCTTTTCTGTAGAGAGCAACAACAGGTTGAGAAGTGAGGCATACAGCAGATTGCAGTAAAATTTCAAGTTGCAGGCTGAAAGTAAGGTCAAGAAGCCATGTGCTCATTATTGCTGGATGATGGCCACAGCCTTTAGCAGACACTAGCTACAAGTCACAGGATGTAAACACAGCTACATTTTTGTGAGCTCAGAGTCACCCACAGTAAAACTGGTGTTACTGTCTCCTTTCTCCCCACTCCAAGACCCTTTTTCATTTATTGTGGTGCATTTTACTAATAATACAAGACAACTATAAACTGCTACACTCAATAGATGCCAACCCTCCTATCATCTTTATCTCTCAATGTCAATTTTGTTTTCAAGATTTTAAGAAGGTATTGTTGTTGTTGTTAGGTGCTGTCGAGTCAGTATCCGACTCATTGCGACCCTCATAGGGTTTTCAATGGCTAACTATTTCGGGATTGCCTTGGGAGTGGATTGCCAGGCCCTTCTCCCATTTTTGCGGTGCTGGGAATTGAACTCGGGTCCTCAGAGACTGCAGCACAGCACTCTACCTACTGAGCTAAATCCCAGCCCTAAGAAGGTATAGAAATGTTATATTAAAGAATGCAGACAGGATATAGAAATTTGAAGGGAGGAGAGAGAGAAAGACAAAGACAGAGAAAAAAGAGGAGGAGGAAGAAGAATGGCAGGATATGAATGAGAAGAAGAATTGATGAAGAAAGGAGGGGGAAATGAGGCAGAGAGAGGGAGAGAGAAAACAGAAAATAGGAAAGGGGGTGATGAATGGAAGGTATGTATGGGGAAAGAAGAAAGAAAGAAAGACAAAAAGAAAGAAAGAAGGAAAGATAGAAAGAAGAAAAGAAAGAAAGAAAGAAAGAAAGAAAGAAAGAAAGAAAGAAAGAAACAAACAAACAAACAAACAAAGAGAGAGAGAAAGAAAGGAAGGAAGGAAGAAAGTTGAAGAACAATTTCTTTTATTTCTCTCAGACCATCCCCCACCTCAAGATCTGTTCTCGGGGTAAGGAGGGAGACATTTTCATTTGATAAAGAATTTACAATTAATTTTAAAAGAAACAAATGTTAAAAACTAGGCGAAGAATCAGTTACTAAATATTTCTTTTACACAAGCTTTACTACCTTTTCTGGGGAAAGAGAAAAAAAAAACAAAGACAAACCATTCATCTTATCTGTTGCTAACAAAATTTATGGGGAGGCCATAGATCTGAACAACTCCTATAGTAGGCCTCAGTAGACAAAACCATAATGGAGTCATTCATGCTAAAATTCCATATCACCAAACCTAAACTAAGTTGTTCATTTGGCTATCTGAGAAATCAAGGGAGAGAAGATAGTCAAATCTCCAGAGGTTTATTTCAGCCAGCAGGATAAGAAAGTACTCTCTGCTTTATTCTTTTCAAGGAAAGTAACCTGAAGAAGGCTGATGTTAACCTGTTTTCTGTATTATGCTCTTTCCTTGTTCATGCTAAATCTACTTTAAATAATAACTTTGCCAGATATAATAATAATGGTTGGGAATTATTTATTTTTAGGGCTTGAAATACATCTTTCCATCCTTTCTTAGAATTTAGGGTTTGTGGTGAGACATGTGATGTAATTCTGAGTTTTCATTTGTAAGTGAGTTGGTATCTTTCTCTTGAAGCTTTTAATAGTATTTCTTTGTTCTGTAATCTTGATGTTTTAGTAATGTGTCATGGGGAAATTCTTTTCTGGTCATGTCTATTTAGTGTTCTAAATGCCTCTTGTGGTTGGACGTCCATTTCTTTCCCCAGATTTGGGAAGTTTTCTGCTGTAGTTTCACTGAATAAGTTTTCTATGTCTTTAGTTTTTATCTTAGCTTCTTATAACCTATAGACTCTTAGGTTTGGTCCCTTGATTATGTCCCAAAGTTCATGAAAATTGTGGTCATGTTCTTTTCATTTTTTTTCTTTGTTTGTATCTGAGTGTAGTATTTCCTCATCCTTATCTTCCATCCCTGATATTCTATCTTTGCTAAATCTACTTTATAAATATTGACTACACTGCAATGCCCAGTGGAACACTTTTCTAAATCTTTAGATAGGATGCTGCCAGATTCGTGAATTGCAAATAAAGAGCAAATAGATCTTTCATCTAGATTTATTGAAATTTTATCTTTTGACACTTTGGATAATTAACTATAATGGACAAGGGTCAATGCATCATACATTTCACATATCAGCCATCATTCTTACTGATCATAGGAATTTATCTCTCACCTCTCTGACTACTTTTTCTCAGCCTCCTGTGCTAGATTCTGCTCATTAATCTAGCCTCAAAAATGTTACAACTTCATGGTGGTATGTGTGTGTAGGGAGGCGACTTCTGGATTCCTCTCCTTCCCTTTCTTATGATTCTCTACACTATAAGTCTCTTCCCAAGTGATTACACCCATTTCTGTTCCTGTAAATGTGACCCCAACAACAACAAATATGTATGGTTCTTAAACTTACACCTCCAGTCAGAACTGCCTCCAAAATTCAAACATGTACATACAACAACAAACTGGTAGTTTTACTTGGGTCTCAGAACAAATTTCTGGACTTGTCAACATAAACATGTCCAAGACTGATTTTTTTGCCTGTGTGGTAAGTGTTGTAATTTGATAAGCTCAAATTCTGCTTAAAACTCCCTTTCCTTTCAGTCTCTATGAAGCTATCAAAGCTTAAAACTTATTTTCCCAACCACTACTACCTCGTAGTGTCTGTGTCACACAGGTCATAGCTATCCCTTGATACTATTCTTTCCTTTTATTCTTTCTTCCTATCTGGAACACAAATATGGGGCCTAGAGAATCAACAGCAATGTGGTGATCATGAAATAGCACACAGGAGACTGAAAGAATACCCTAAGATTAATGGTAGAGAGGAAATGCCTTGTAGAAAGAGCCTGGATGTTTCTATGTCTCTATGGCACTGATGGCATCCTTGAGCTGATATGCTACTATTGTTGTTGTTAGATACTTTCCAGTTGGATCCAACTCATAGCGACCTCATATGGTTTTCAATGGCTGATTGTCGTGGGATTGCTTCGGGAGAGGATTGTCACATCCTTCTCCTATTTTTCAGTGCTGGGGATCAAACCTTTTCTCAGAAAATACAGAGAGGCCCTCTGCCAACTGAGCTAAACCCCAGCCCTTGAGCTTATATGCTAGCCACTAAATACTCAATTGTAGTCTCTTTGTTATAGGAATGAAATGAAACTGTGTCTAAGCCAATGCAGACTGGTGTTTGGGGGTGAGCAGTGCACCTTATTCCTAATTGACATAGCCTCCAAATCTGTCTCCCCTTGAAATCTGCCCCACCTCATCAAGTACTTTACAATTTCTCCTGTTGCTCCAGTCAGAAATAAAGTGGCTGTTCTAGATCCTTCTCTTTATCAAAACCCCCAATCTTAGTCCTCCCCGTCCATATACAATGATTTTATCAGAAATCCCTGTGCCATTTCCCTTGAAGAACAGAACAGCATTGTCCATGTCTTCATCTGCCCTATAGCCCCTCCAGTCTAAGATAAATACAAAAACTTTTGAACAGTCCCATCTACTTTCTTTGTATCCCCTTCCTGTCACTTCTCAGCTCAGTAGCTCTTTCAAAAATACAAATGTTATTGTGTCTCTCCTCTGCTTAAAACTCTTTACTACTCCAGTCAAGGCTATTTGCCAAGACCTATGAGAAGTCACATGGTCTACTGCGCCTTCCTTTACCAACGAAAAGGACTTCAACCCTTCCTCAGGAATTTCCTGCCACAATGGCTTTCTTGAAGTTTCTGACAGTACCATAGATTCTTTCATGCCTCAGGCTCTTTACACATGATGGTCCCTTCATCCTCTGCACATAATATTTATACAAATAGCTCCTTTTCTGCCTTCACTCTCAGTTCAAGTGAATCCTAAGAGGCCTTCTTTGACCATCATATTAAAATTAAAATCCCCTTTCTTATTCTACCCCATTGCTCTCCAAAACAGAAGACTTTTTTTTTCAAAGCATCTTCTACTGTTCTTTCTTGTATCATGTAGGGTGTACTGGGAGAAATAAACAGTTTTTTTAACAGAGCAAATTTATATAGAGACTTAGCTAAAGAGGTACTGACATTGAAAACCACAAAAAGGGGACATTGAGTTAATGCACCCATAGTAACTGCAGGAAGTGGTTTCCATCCCCAGGGCAGGGGATTTGCAGAATCTCAGAGCCCTGCAGAGTTTGGACCCGGAAGACTGAGGGCGCCTCTTGTTTCCCACTTGTACCCTAAGATCTTGGAGGAGGACCTGGGAGCTGGTTCTCAGATTCTAAAGGAAGGTGCTGCCTGGTGCTGTGCCTTCTGATAGGGTACAGTGAGGCTGGTTCTAGGAGAAACTAGTGACTTCAACTGATCATGTTGGAGTAAATTACAGCCAATGATACCTGCTGGGGACAAGGAGAACACAAAGGAGCAAGTTCCTTTTGCTTCCTATTCCTTTCCAGTATTTCTGATCATCCCCTTACTAGCAGAGCCTAATATGGATCCACTTGGAAAAGGACAGAGGTAGTTTGATGAGTCCCAGGCCACACAATTCAGAATAGCATATGGAAGGTTGGGTTTAGAGATAAGATAGCATAGCTGCAGAGTGACCAAAGTATGTATTTGTTCCTTTGTTTATTGTTTTTTCTTTCCTATTGGATAGTATGCTGTTGCAACTCATGTCTCTCTTTTCACTGTTGTAACAATCCTTCACCCTTATTACCCCTAACAATTACAAATAGATAGGATACATTCAATAAGCAATTCTTATATAGAAGAATAATGTAGGAATTTATTAATTTTCTTTTTCAAAAATACTTAGCAAAATGTTCAATTCAATTCTTGTCAATTGAACACGTATTTAGTGACTCCTAGGAAGTCTTCCTGGGGCTGGGATTTAGCTCAGGTGGTAGAGTGCTGCGCTGCAGTCTCTGAGGTCCCGAGTTTGATTCCCAGCACTGCAAAAATGGGAGAAGGATGTGGCAATCCACTCCCGAGGCAATCCTGAAAAAAACAGCCATTGAAAACCCTATGAGGGTCGCTATGAGTCGGACACAACTCAATGGCACCTAACAACAACAACAACAAGGACGTCTTCCTAACAACAACAGTAACAGGACGTCTTTGGAGCTAAAAAATATAAATAAGAGGCAGTCTCTTTTTATTTAGGTAGGGTTATAAGCTATTCTCATATGACATTAAGTAATACAATTAATAAAATGCATAGCAAATCTTCACAAGTTTAAATGCTCAAAGAATTAAACAGGCACCAAAATCTATAAGATATGAGAAAATAAAAAGGTACATATAGGGTTGGGATGATCCACAAGACTTATGGTAGAAGTTATGATCTGAGGCAGGATTGAGAGATGGGCCAACCAGCAAAGCCAGGGAGGAGATGAATTTGGCACGTTTTGAGATGATTCTGATAAAAGCAGAGAAGTGAGGAGGAGAAGTTGCTGGAAAAGTAGATTAGAATCAATTATGAAAAGTCATGACTTCTGGGGTTAGAATTATGAGTATTATCTTTTTTTTTTCAGTGCTTAGGGGTTGAACCCAAAGCCTCCTCATGTACACTTTGCAAATTCTCTACCAGTGGGCTGCACTCCCAGCCCACATTTTACTTTTTATTTTGAGTCTTGGTCTTGCTAAATTGTGCAGGCTGCCTCTGGCCTCAAACTTGTGATCTCCTGACTCTGCCTCTTGAGTTGTTGGGATTACAGTCATGTGCCATCACATGCACCTTGAGCATCGTGTCTTTTGCAAAGAGGCTCATTAAAAGGTTTTCAGCAAAGGAGCAATGTGACCACTAGGAACATTTTCTGAAAATAAATCTGGCAACTTCATGGGAAATTGATTGAGTGGGTATAACTAGAGGGAGGAAGACCTGCTTGGAGAATGTGACAATAATCTTGAGCCAGAAAAATATGACAGAGACAGAAATAAAGGAAAGACAATACCTAGAAGGCAGAATCAATATAACACAATATATATTTAATCCAAGATGAGGAAGAAAGAGAGGTTATGTAAAATTAATGTACAATGACACCCTTAAAGAGGATTTACAGGGGTGGAGACAGAGAAGAGTCCATCAAATTTCATCATAAGAACTTGATCAATAATGACATTGGTACAGTCAAACTCCCAGTGAACATTTTTCCTCTAACAATGAAACTCAGTATTTCAAAAAGCTAATGTGAATCTGGGAGAATGTATATCTCTTCATCTTGAGAAACTCCTGGCTTCTGGAAATTACAGTAATGACAGGATGTCTCATTTTCATAGACATGCTCCCCAATATTGGACTGCGGAGTGTTTTCGTAAAGGTTAATGTTAGTTTCTTCTTTAGCTTTAGGAGGATCTGCTTCCACATTTTCATAGTTGCTGTGTATCTTATTTCCCTTGACAGTAGGTTTGTGGCCTTGAATTTCAGCAGAGGTTTTAGGCCTCCAGCCAATAATGTGGGGGTTTAAGCGGATTCTTTTCTTATAGTCTTTTCTTCTGCTCTTTCTCCTTTGCAAAAACTTTGGTAAGGTAAAGCGTGTGGTGTTACAGTCTTTCCAGTGCCAAACACACCCTATTCCACAGAAGACCAAGAGTACAAGAAGGGAAACACCTACAAAAATGGCGGCTCTAGTGTTTCCATAGCTTTTCCACATTTCTGCACAGTGTTGTTCAGCAGTTTGGTATTGTGGTTAATGAATTCACAGGCACAAACCAGTGTAATTCTTTGTACTCTTGTGTTGCTCAAAAAAGAGTTTTGAAGCACTTTAAGGCATTTCTTTTTCAGATCTGAAAGAACATCTTCGGACAAAATCCTGCTCCAGCTAGTGGTGATATTGAGTAAACTCAGTTTTGAAAGATTACTTTTTTTTGTATGTTCACCTTGCAACCATTAATGTACAATTGCACTGTATCTGGGAGTATTTTATGCCACTCCACTTGTTTTTCTCTCAGTGAATCACAAAATGAAGCAGAAATGAGTAGAAGATAATGGCAAAGTAGAAAACTCAAGAAAGGGAAGTTTGAATGATCTGTCATCCAGAAACCTGCTATAAATTAAAAATATATTAATTATGTATTTAATGTATACCATAATTAAAAATTAGCCATATCTACAAATATATTAAACACCAGAATGTAGTAATTTCCTGCATTAAATGTAGAATACATTTCTACACACCTAAACCTAAGTGGTTTTATCACTTAGACTACAACATGGTTTTTAAAAATGAGGACAATATTTTTCAAATGCAAGATAATGCTCTGAATGCTGTAGGAAGAACGGGACAAATGCAACATGTGCAATCATTTCCAGTCCCTACTCCTTCTCTGGGAAGGCCTGCCATTCCTCTTCTGAGTGGTCAAGGGTCATGTCTTTTCCCTAGTCACTTCTCCCTCTGTAATCCCACATTAATGATTCCTTCTCCATTACAGGATGATAACCTGTAAGTGACAGAAAATTGTATGTCTTCCTAGAGAAAATCACTGCACTTAGCACAAAAAAGGCATTCAATAAATATTTATTGAATGACAGGAGAAATTTAAAAATGATTCCAAAATTAATCATCTTATCGCTTACACTGATAGTTGAAAACACAAAATATGTCTTCTAAAGGGCTTAAACATAAATAAGATCTTTTGCCTGGCACAGAATCGGCAAGTGTTTTGATCTGCTGTACATAGGGTCACTAGACTCGATGGCAACTAACAACAACAAAAACAACAACAACAAAGGGTACATGAAAGAGATCTTTGGTGTAAAACAAAATACCTTTGTAAACCTCCTTATCACCAGCAAATCACCAGTCTTATCACCAATCTTATACCTTCCAGCAAAAACCTTTTACTCAATGATGGTAACATTAGAGTGTTTACTCTTTCCTTTAAAATGTCAAGGATAAGAGAAACAGGAAGCATTCAACTAGGCTGAATTTTCCATTATGATTTTATTAATAGAATATTATTACTATATTATACATATAACATATATATATATACACATATATACAGTATGTTTTCAAGCTAGACATAAAAATATTGTTAACAGTGTTCATGGGATGATTATCATCTATTGAATGTCATCACCAATCATATTTAATTAAGACCTTGTATTGAATTAGCTTCTAAATGCTTTTACATGGATTATCTCATTTAATTTTACAGCTGCCATATAAAGTGGGTAGTTTTGTCACCCCCATTATATAGATAATAAAATAGAGGGCTGAAGATGTTAAGTAACTTTACTAATGACTAAGAAGTGACTGAGTCAGAAGTCAAGTAAAAATTTCCCCAAATATTATTCTTCACAAACATCTGCAAATGGCTACCAAGCATACATCACTATATTTGTATAGCTTGATTAGGTCTGAGGTGCTTGAGCATTAGGAACCATGTATCATTTATCTCTGTATCACCAGCACCAGTACTAACTATGAGAGAGATATTATATTAACTATTTGCTAATGAATGGAGCAATTTGCTTGTAGTAACAATAAATAGGAAAAAGAAAGTCCACAAAGTAGTGCCCTGTTCCAACGGAGTACTCATGAACAACTGTGAAATTTTTAAAATTTGTTCAAGTTTAGAATACATTACTAGGTGCTGTGGCACATATCTATAATCCTAGTTACTTGGGGCTGAGGCAGGAGGATTGCAGTTTTGAGGCTTGAGGCAGCCTGGACAACTTAGTAAAACCTTGTCTCAAAATAAAAAATAAAATGAGGGCTAGGGACAGCAGTGGGGGAGTACTTGCTTAGCATGCATAAGGCTCAACACACCCAGTATCGGGGAAAAAAAGTTAGAATATATCAATTTTCAATTTGGCCTTTCCTATAACCAAATTGAATATGAAATACAGTTCATTTATAAACTTTATTTAATAAAAATATAGGAACAAGTCCCCCAGATCTAGACATCTTTTAAACTCCTTGGGATTCTGGGGAGTACCTTGTGGCTGAGAATTGTATGGTCCACCTAAGATTTATAGTCTATAGGGGGCTACCTTTACAATGCCAGATGTGATGTGTATGTTCAAGGGCAAATGTTTATCAAAGTCTTTTACCAGTACGACCCTATTTCTTCCTAGAGACAGAAAGGAACTGATCTTTAATAAGATACTTATGGCATAAATGATTACTTATTTAAGTAACTATTTGCCAGAATATTTTAAATAAATTTACAAAATAAATTTCAAATATTGGTTGGAATGACTCACATTCAGAAAGATACTAGGACTGCGACAGAATTGCGGATGGGAGTTCTGGATGGCTAACTGTTGTCCCTGGACAGCTGGAAAAAAAAACCCTACGAATAGGAGAGAAGCACTGACATAGTGCTGGGCATGGCACAGGGTTGGGGAGTGCTTTATTCTGTTGTGCATAGAGTTGTTATGATTCAGACCTGACTTAACAGCACCTGACAACAATTAACCTTTCAGTTTCTAAGAAGAGAGTATATTTTTTGTCATTTATATTGTTCTACACAGATTAGTCCTTCCTCGTTGTTGTTGTTGTTAGGTGCTGTTGAGTCGGTATCCAACTCAGCAACCCTAAGTACAACAGGGGAAACACTATTGCCAGTGCTTCTCTGCTGTTCATAGGGTTTTCAATGGCAGATTGATTTTTGGGATTGGGTTGCCAGGTCCATGTCCCAAGCCTACAGCACCTGGTGTTCCCAGGTGGTCTCCCATCCAAGTACTAACCAGGCTCAACCCTCCTTAGCTTCCGAGATCTGATGGGACCAGACGCCCCAGGGCTATGGCTGCAGGCCAGTGCTTCCTACATATCTTTAATATCAAAATTTTTGTCTATGGAGTGTTTACTGAAAATAAGACAACAAGACTATACTCCTGTCTTAAAAATAACTTTATAGGCAAAACCCTGTGAGACATAAACGCAGACATACAATGAATAATATATTTTCAACAAGAGTTCTTCAAATATAGCTTAACACCTAAAGGAGGTTCCCATTGACTACTTTGGAAGAAAACTCTGTTTTCATTTTGCAAAGCAGTTCTAGTAGGTTACTTAATAATAACTTATTTGTCTTAGAATGACCAACTGTTGATAAACTGGAATTTTCAGTCAAATCCTGCTTTTCTATTGGGAAGAAAGGCCAACACAGCAAAAAAGCATAGTCATTGGCTTGGGGAAGCATTTGTTGTTGTTAGGTGCCATTAAGTCGAGTCTGACTCATAGAGACCCTAGGAAAAACAGAATGAAACACTCCCTAACAACGTACCATGCTTGGCATTATGTTAGTGCTTTTCTAATATTCATAGAGTTTTCAGTGACTGATTATTTCAGGATTGCTTCCAGAGTGGGCTAACAGATCCTTCTCCCATTTCTGTGGTGCTGGGGACCAAACTTAGGGGCTCAGAGAATGCATAATGGCAGTCTACCAACTGAGCTAAACCCTAGCCTATATAGATAAGCATATATACATGTAAAGAAACATCAGCATCACTCCCAGCTTATAAATTTGTTTTCTCCCTATTACTACCCACTGCAATTTTTCTAAAAACTGTGTTTTATAAAATAAGGTCATTAACTAATTAACAATGAACTTTTTTCGTATCATTTTTCAATACCCAAACAGGTACTCACCTCAAGATTGATGTGCCAAACTCTCCATCTCTTGTTCTTACGGTTATGATTCAAACCTGCTTTGGTTTAGAACTATTTCTCTTCTTTACTTTTGACCAGTTCCAACTGAGTACTCATGAATAACTTCCTTCTTCACCTCCTCCTCTCAGATTATTTAATACTTGCAAAGTTTCCTGGCTCTAGAGGAAGTTCTTATCAGATGCACCAGAATTAAGACAAATTGCAGAAGTTTGAATAAGATCTGGCACTTCGTCCTTAACAACCAATAATTTTTCAAGTGTGTCAGAAAATGATCCATAAAGCCTAAATCACTTTTTTTGAGCAATATTTGTAGTCCTCAGTTAAGAATCAATCAATGTCATTTCACTTGTACTTTAATTTTTTTAAAGAGATTTTTAAATGTTGCATACCCACAGGTCTTATTTGTTTATATGACTGTAAAACAACCCTCATTAAAATATGAAATCCTAGTGCCCTCAATTGGTATCCATACTTGTCAAACCAATGCCCTGATTTTGGTTCAGAATGTTAATATTCTTTGAAATTCATTAAATAAGAGCTTCCTATTCTGGGAACACTACTTTGGGATATGCCAGTAGGTCTTCTCAAATGAGGTTTCGCTCAGTTGCTAGAGTCCTTGCTCTGGGCACTCTGAGGTCCTAGGTTTGATCGCCAGCACTGTAAAAAAAGGAGAAGGATCTAGCAGCCCACTCCCAAAACAAACAGCAGAGAGTAGCATAGAGAATAGCAGAGAAACTAACAGTGCTGGGCATGGTGTAGTGTTGGAGAGTGTTTCATTCTATTGTACACAAGGTTACTGCAAGTCAGTGGCACCTCACAACAACAAGAAGTAGATTTTATATCAAGTAAATTTGTGAAATACTGTTTATTAGGAGATTCATGGGCACATCAGAACATTGAGGACTCTCAAGAGTCCTACAGAAAGCAAACAAAATAAAGCCAAATAAGAAAGAAAAACTTAACTTTGCCTAGTAACAGTAGCCAATCTGCCTTTGGTACTCACTATTTTAAACCTTTTGTATAATACTCAGGAAACCTGACAATATCCCTGGGAGAGAAACATTGCTATTAGTCCTACTTTACATAAAAATGGAAGCACAACAAAGTAAAATAATTACTGCAGCTTGCCCCAGCACCTGTGTACTGAACCACTCTACTTCCCACTCTGCTAGACTGAATAACATGTTTCCCAGATGGAATACTTATTTAACATCATCACTCAGAATCTAGCTCTCTGGAATTTAAAAATGGGAAACGCTGAATTAAATTATAGATGATTTACATAGATGATCTGGGAGAAGTAATTGAAATACTGCCTTATAAATTGTACTGGAAGTTATTCAACCATGCAGGATTAACTTTGCATAAGGTAATTTAAAAGAAGAAGATTTTGTAATTAAAATACCAATCTGATATAAGAACAGTATTCTGAACACATATTGGGCATAATATTGTGCCAGATATTGTGCTAAGCTACAAGGATGCAATAGAAAATAGCAATTAAAGGATAGGACAAGAGGCTGCTGTATCCACAGATCATTTCAGACCAAGGTGGTAAGGGTTAAGAAAGACACAGTTATGGGCTGCGGACAGCAGTGGCAAGGAAAAGAGGTGGTCAGGAAAGGCAAGATTTAAGACAAGGTTCACAAGGTTCATAAGAAGGAATGGTGTAGACAAAGGTCCCAGAAGAAACGTGGTAATAAAGTGGTGAATTCAATGTGCTCTACACTCTTGCCAGTATATTTAACTGTAATACTAGTCATCTCTCCAAATAATTTACACATGCACACACACACATACACACACACACACACACACACACACACACACACACACACACCCCTACCTGTACAACCTGGATTTAATGTCATAAACACAATATTTGCACAAAATTATGTAGCCTACTCTTAGAAATCAGGACAACTGAATGTCATCCAGATTTCTTCCATTAAACTAAGAAAAATTATTTAACTCTTATCACTTCAGTTTCTATTCTATGGTTAAACAAGTTGCAGGGATATTACCTGGCACCTCCCCAAAATAAGAATTTTTAAGGTAATAGAAATGATCATTTAAATTTATAGAAGAAATGCTATTTAGGTTTAAAACAGAATAATTGCACAATTTTATGATTTGGGTATGATTTCCTGAACTGTATATTTTCCTACTTCCCAATATTTGGCCTAATAAGGTATATTTTTATTTTCTTCTTACAGTTTCTGTTCTAACCTCAACAATTATGTCTAGAATTTTTTCTGCTTTTACTTTACAGTTATATCATTTGGGTAGCAAAGGAATTTGAGTGTACTTTATTGTTATATAGTATGATTTGAACTAGATAATTATTCAAGTAAACCCTCTTCACTTACTAGTTGACAGCAGTCACTACAGTTAATTTTGACTTAAATTCCTACTAATTTTTTTGGTGTCAGTATCTATTTTGTCTATGTGCTTTTTTGGACACTTGAACTGAGTAATAGTAATGATAGTAGACATGAATAAATGTTCGTATATGTGGGCTTTATTTGGAAGCCTGACAGATTAATGGAATTTTCCTGGATGTTCTATAAGGAATTGAGAGGCTTCATGCTATGTGTTAAGGGTATGGTGGGACCCTACATTTCAGCATAAAGTATTATGCTGTTGTTGCTGTTAGGTGTGCCATGCCCAGTACTATTGTCAGTGCTTCTCTGCTATTCATAGGATTTTCAGTGGCTGATTGTTTCAGGAATGGGCTGTCCTTCTCCCAAATCTACAGCACCCAGCACTCCCAGGTGGTCTCCAATCTAAGTACTAACCAGGCCCAACCCAGCTGAGCTTCCAAGATCTAATGAGGTCAGATGCCAGGTTGGTATGGTTGTAGACTTACAAAGCATTGCCTTACACGGTAAAAGTAAGATACTTAGTGGTTGGCACATTCTTTAATACTAATAAGTTTATAACCAAAAAAAGCAAGCAGAGTGGTAATGGAATGGGTCACTGTCTTCCAACTAGTTTCAGTGTGTGGGGAAGAAGTTACAATAATTTTAACAATTTTAAAGTGAGGAAAGTAAGCAAAATGAAGGTGAAGAGAGAAGACATGAATGAAAAGACATCAAAATAAAACCATTCTTACTTTAGTTATATTAAAGGCCCAGGCTTTTACCAACTGATGAAATTAAACTAACTTATTTTGGGGGTGTGGAGGATGGACTTTACTCAGATATTATGTGATGGAAGAATTCATTTCCAAACCTGTAAGCACATCAAAATTACTTATGAAATTTGTATGTTAAAGTGCAAATTCCTAGAAACTCAGGCAGTTCTGCTTCATTGGAATTGGAGTAGATGCTGTAGTCTTGAGGTAAGGCATACTATTCCCAAAACAATCAGCCATTGAAAACCCTATGAATAGCAGAGAAGCACTGACATAGTGTGGGGCATGGCACAGTATCAGGGAATGTTTTGTTCTGTTGTACATAGGGTCACTGTAAGTCATACCTAACTTGATTGCACCTAATCACAATAACAACAAAGATTTAAGAAACAAGTAATATTATCAAGTCTACATAAAGTATTGTAGAAAATAGGAAAGAACATTTTGTAACTCATTTTACAAGACCAGCATTACCCTGATGTTGTTGTTGTTAGATGCCATTGAGTCACCTGACTCATAGTGACCCTCATAGGGTTTTCAATGGCTGATTATTGGGATTGTTTCAAGAGTGGGCTGCCACATACTTCTCCCAATTTTGCAGTGCTGGGGATTGAACCTGGGTCCTCAAGAACTACAGAGCAGTGCTCTGCCAACTGAGCTAACCTCTAGCCCATTACCCTAATACCAGACCCAAAAATCTTACAAGGGAAAAAAAACTCAAGATAATTTTGATTTGCAGAATTATTGTTACAAATGCACCTTCTAACTGAGTTGCAGAGAAGTGCTGTGATACTCCATAGGCTCCAGCAGAATAAGTTAGAAACCTAGCCTGGATGTAAACATCTAGTCATAGGAAGTGAGGGAGAAGGACAAGGAGAGTGAAATCTCAGTGAGACCACAGAGAATGAACCCCCAAAGGGGTTTATCTACCAGTGGACCACACTTAGCTATGAAATCTGTCACCCAGAACCCTTCTGAGGCCTAGAATGATGCACATTCTTTTCTTGTTTGTTTTGTATTTTCATAGAGTTGGTGACGCACACTCTTATGGTTCATTTGGTAACTTAAAAAGATTATAGCCCAGGGCTAAAAAAGAAGATATTTGAAAGAATAAATAAAGTAAGAGACCTAGGAATCCCATTCCTAGGTATATATTAAACAGAAATGTGCCATTTGTCTTTCTCTTTATAATAATCTTAAGTCATAATATCTTAAAGTTCTAGAAATAGCCAAAATATCCATCATCAGTAAAAACCTAGTAAATTCACAGAAAAATATAATATATAGGAATGAAAAAGAATGAAACACTAATATGCACAACATCATGGATGAATAGCATATGTTGGAATTAAAGAAGTCATATACAAAAGAGTACATACTATGTAATTCCACTTAGGTGAGGTAAAAATCACATAAATCTTAACTATAGGTATTTGATGGTAGAAGTCAGAAGAGTTAAGGTTGCTATAGACTTGGAGGTGCATGGGGGGGGCCTTCTCAGATACTAGATGCGTTCTGTATCTAAATCTTCAACATGGTTATAAGATATGTCTCTATGTTGTTGTTGTTAGGTTCTGTCAAGTTGGCGTTCCACTCACAGTGACCCTAGGTACAAAAGGCTAGACAGTATTGTTAGTGCTTATCTGCTATTCATACAGTTTTCAATGGCTGATTGTTTGGGGGGAGTGGGTTG
Source organism: Pedetes capensis (assembly GCA_007922755.1). Classification (NCBI taxonomy): domain Eukaryota; kingdom Metazoa; phylum Chordata; class Mammalia; order Rodentia; family Pedetidae; genus Pedetes; species Pedetes capensis. The sequence continues at coordinate 151,610 of VMDO01001609.1, read as the reverse complement.
CCAGGTCCTTCTACTAACCTGACCCTGCTTAGCTTCCAAGGCCTTACAGGGTGGGCTATATCTCTATGTAGTCATTCATTAAATTACACATTGAAGATTTGTGGACTTTATGTAAATTATATTGTAATTAAGGAAAAATACATTGGAAGTGAATACTATGAAAGAATTGTGTTAATAGTCATAGAAACTTGAGATAATTAGATATATTTTTATTTAATCTGATTATCATCTTCTTTGGCAAATTGTTCTACCATTTTGAATGGAGGGATACTTTGTTAAATTATAGGCATACTTTGAGCTAGATGAATTCTAACTTTATCCAGAGCTTCCTGAGTCTAAAGTTTGGTGAGGCTGTTGGTAAGGTGGGAGTTATTAAGAAATCTTAAGCTTCAACAAAAAGCAGAGGATTTCTACTTTCTGAGATTATGAATTTGGTCTCCTATTGACACATTTTCATTTAGTCAAGGAATGTGTTCCTCCTCACCCCCCAAAACTGTACAATGCAGAAACATGTATGTGTAATTTTGCCTAAAAAAAAAAAAAAATTAGCATCTTGGACAAGAAACAACTTCTCTGAATCTTGTTTTCTTCATCCATAAGCCAATAATTTCTGAAGGTCCTTCAAATCATACTAAAGTTCAAGTGAACTACATAAAAATGGTCATCATCACATTCAGAAGATGTTTGAAATGTGGTTTCTTGTTCGTCATATACTTCCTTGTAGTCTGCCTTTTCATCATAGGTCTTTCTTAATTGTCAGATAACATGACATGAGGGTTCCTTCTATTTCAGTTGAACACCACTCCCTCTTCTTCCCCCTTCTTTCCCATTTTACTTCTTCACATAAAAATAAATAGAAAAGTTGAGGAACCATTAAAAATGAAAAACCTGAACTATTGTATTTCTTTAAGAATAGAGCTGAATGCTGTAAAGTTTAGCATTTCTAAAGCAGCTACTACTCACCTCAGATTGTGTATATAATTTCTCAACTCAGGGGACCCGCACACAATTTCTACATATTTTTGTGTTCATTTAAGAAGGAGATTACTGTAAACTAAAATTAATATAGACCCCAAATTAGTCATTACCTGATTCAGCCAACTTCTTCAGTAAATGTTGATATGCAAAGAATTTCATAATTTTAAAAATAATTGGTCATATTTTGAAACTGTACACATTCATGAAGCCAGATTTGAAAGCTACTAGGTTCACAGAGAACTTTTTCCCACAGACATCACCTATCACTCTTTCCACTTCAAACTTGGCAGTGGGCTAGCTTGTCCAAGGAAAGCAGTACTTTAGGCCCTTTCCCTTGAGACTCTAAAGGATCTCACTTGTGCAATATTCTGGGAGGCAGATAGCATTACTGTTTCAGATCCACTTGGTTTACAAAATGGCATGTATAACCCTATTCCCTCAAAGAGCAGTAGAAAGTGAAGAAAACAACAACAAAAATATACTAACAGAGTATGCAGGGTAGGAGACCTTTCCAAAAAGGTCCTGGTAATCAGAGCCACCTTTTCATTCTCTGTAGAAAACAAGACTCAGAAGACAATTCACCTTTAGATGAACATTAGTGAACAGTGAATGCTCACCTAGAGAGTGAGGACACTAGCGGGGAAATATATGATTCACATCTCAAATAAGCCAATGATGCTCCTGCTAATCCTGCTTCTATGGATGGGTGTGGTGGCTCGTGCCTGCAATCCCAGTGATCTGGGAGGCAGAGCAAGGGGACCCCAAATTCGTGGCAGCCTGCATAATTTAGCAAGACCCTGTCTCAAGATAACATATATATATATATATATATATATATATATATATATATATATATATATACACACACACACACACACACACACATATATATATATATATATATATATATATATATATATATATATGGCTAGTGTGCAGCTCAGTGGTAGAGCATTTGCAAGTTACAGGCGAGGCTCTGGGTTCAGCTTCCCAGTACCACAAAAACAAACAAACAAACAAAAAAAACAAAGCTGTGTCTATGTTTTGTGTAGACCACCATCTGCTCTTTAGCTGTATTAGCCATAGATTATAGACTAAGGTCATGCTGGTTTTCCTTCTCTTAAGAGACATATGTCCCACTACGATACGTTCATTAGTTAATTTATCAGAATTTAGTCTGTCTCTTCATTGTCCGCAGAGTCTATTCTATCCCCATCTCTGACATTTACCATCTTGGGCCCAGTCATTCAATCACAAAGTACCTCAGTCTCCTCAGCTGTAAAATGGAGCTTCACAAGATGATGATTCTTAACTACAGTTGCTCATTAAAATCTCTCAAGGAGCTTTCAAAAACATATTAATGCTTAGGTTCTAGCCACAAAAATTAAAGAAAAATCATAGAACTTGTGCAGTAGTACTTTTAAAAAGTTTCCACATGTACTACAACTTCCCCAGCACTCCAGTGTAAAGCTCTGAGGTCTTTTTTGAATGTTTTACTAATGGGCGTGTATCATCTTGAGTAAATCTTTGCTTCCACTTTTATTCATTATGAAAAGGGAACTTGAAAGTGTTACAAAAGAGAAGAAATAATCTACAGAGTGCTCAAAGTTCTTCAGAGAAATATGTTGTTGTTGTTGTTAGATGCTGTTGAGTCAGTATCCAACTCATAGCGACCCTCATAGGGTTTTCAATGGATGAGTGCTTCGGGATTGCCTTGGGAGTGGATTGCCAGGCCCTTCTCCTCAGAGAAATATATACTAACAAAAAAACCTAGAAATTTGATACTGGCTAAACTAGCACTACTAATTCACTTTTTTGAGCACTTAAGCATTTGTCAGGCATTTTTAAACCCTTTTATGTATTTTCTTTTTTAACCCCACAACAAGCATGGGGATTGTTGAAGATAAGATATGGAGACTGAGTCATGGTTAGGGTGAGTTACAAAGTGTGACCAAAAACAATACAGTGAATACATAGATGAAAAAAATTATTATAGTAAAAGACACTTTTGCCACTAATATCACCTCAAAAAAACTCCCCCCTGGCTTCAAACACACTTGTCCCATCATTCTTGCCACTTTCAGAAGCTGTTCTGGAAGTCTTTTTCCAGGGGTGTCTTCAGTTTCACTGCCATGGCTTCCTCGATGTCCTGAGTCAATGCAAAACACTTAACTTTTAGGTTTATTTTGACTCTGAGGAAGAGTCTGAAGTTTCACAGTGACAGATCTGATCAATAAGACATATGAGGACATACTATAATGGTTTTGTTTGACAGAAATGGCCATACCAAAAATAATGTCTAACACAGAGCACAGTTTTGCTGGAGGATGAAACTAAAGGCATTCATAAAAGAGGGCTCTCACAGCTGGGCGTGGTGGCTCACGCCTGTAATCCCAGCGGCTTGGGAGGCGGAGCCAGGAGGATCGCAAGTTCGAGACCAGAGGAAGTCTGCGTAACTTAGTGAGACCCTGTCTCAAAAAGTAAAGGAAAAAAAAAAAAAAAAAGGGCTGGGGGTGCAGCCCAGTGGTCCAGCACTTGTATAGCATGCAAGCTCGAGGCCCTGGGTTCAACCTCTAGTACCGCAAAAAAAAAAAAAAAGAGGGCTCTCAGAACTGCTTCAGAAAGTGGCAAGCATGCTGGGGTTAGTATGTGTGAAGCCGGGGGAGTATTTTGAGGGTTATCAATGATAATGTGTCTTTTACTGTAATAATTTTTTTAAAAAACACATTTTTAAAAATGTGTTTAAACATTCACTGTGGTTTTCAATCACATGTCATACTTACCTAAGGTCAGACAGTTTGTGTCAGACTTGAATTCCAACAAAAGTCTTGAGTCTGGAGCCTGTGCTTTCAATCTCTGCAGCACTATCCCTTCTTGCAAGTATTCAGATTCCTGTGAGGAATGCTCAGGTTAAAATCTACTTTATTCCAAAGGGTGCACAGTTGAATGGTTTATCTATTTCAGAATATTTGACCTGACTGGGAGGGTTGATAGATATCACAGACTGGAGCAGAGCACTTGCCTCGGTTTTAATAAGTATGAGGAGTTTTAGTAAGTAACTAAGGAGATAAAAAAAAAAAAAGAGAGGCTGAGCTGTGATATCACTAACCCCATAAATAAGAATTTTCTGTATAGTTCTAAGACAGGCCATGCCATGCTCAAAATGGGGCCTAAGTACATGACCCACGCTCTTATTATGGAAAATGGTGGAAATGACCTCATGCTTAGTTGTAACTGGACTCCAAGTGAAGAAGTAGAGGCTGCTCACTAGGCCACTAGAGGCTACTGCACACGCAAAGACGGTTCTATACTCCACCCTGTACCATCTTTTGCCTGAACAACTGCAATAGCCTCCTATAAATCTTCCTACCCTACCCTGTTAGCATACAACACTTGATCCTTAAACCTGACAGAGAAATAATTACCATGTTATAAATCAGAACCTACTGGCCTCCTGTTCAAGACTCTCTTATGGCTTCTAATAGTCTTAAAATTAAACTTTAACCCTTATGACATAATATAAGACCTTACTGGTCTGGCCCCTGCCTCCTGTATCATTCTCTCCAGCGTCCTCCCTAGTCACTGGACTCCAGTGACACTTGCTGCTCTCTGTTCTTCCAAAGCATCCAGTTCTTTCCTGCCAAAGGCCCTGCAACAGCTGTTCCCTTTCTCATCGTAGTCTTTGCCAGACCCGCCATGCATCCTTCTTCTCATTCAGGCTTCCTCTTCAGTATCCCCTCTCCAGGGAGGATTTCTTTGACCAACCCAGCATGAAGCATGTCCCTACACACATCACCTCTATACAAGCTGTTGCACTTTTTCTCCTACACATAGTCACTCATTCTCAACTCAAATGCACTGCCACTCCTCCCTGTCATCACATACATGCTGTCACTTCCTGTCACTGCTGCACATGCTGATACTCACTTTCATTCTAGCCTGTGCTATTTTCACAGCAGGATGTAGCTTTCATTAATATTTTGATCTTTGTGTTTAATTTTTTGTCCCCTTATGAACTTGGTGCTAACTTCATGAGAATAGGGACCATGTCTTTCTTGGTCCCTGAACTACTTTTAGAAGAGTCTATCATTTTCACATGGAAGAAGTTCAAACAAATGTGAAATGAAAGAAATGTCATGTCAAATGAAAGAAATAAGGATTACTCTGGGAGAGTAAACTTTGGGCTAAAACCAAAGACACTTTTGGTGTTAAAAATAAATTCATATGAGAGACTATATGAAACATTTGCATGTATTCTGTATATACATACTTATATACATAAACATATACATAGAGAGAATAAGTTTGGGAAATAATAAGTGTCAATGTATCAATACTTCAGGTAAAGAAATTGAAAATCACTATTACTGTGGAGCTCCTGACTTGCCCCACCCCATGACATTTGTTGTTGTTAGGTGCTGTTGAGTCAGATCTGACTCATAGTGATCCCATGTACAAATGAAACACTAATCCAATTTTCAGCCTGTTGTTGCAGCCTCTATGTTTCTTCTCATTTTGAGTCGTGCTATGTCATTTAGCTCAGTTGGTAGAGTGCTGCGCTGCAGTCTCTGAGGTCCCGAGTTAGATTCCCAGTACCACAAAAATGGGAGAAGGCCCTGGCAATCCACTCCCAAGGTAATCCCGAAACAGTCAGCCATTGAAAACCCTATGAGGGTCGCTATGAGTCAGATACAGACTAGACGGCACCTACAACAACAACAACATGTCAGCAAAATGAAGTCATTGGGGCTTTATTCCAGAGTAACTACTGATTTTTTGTTGTTGTTAATAATTTTGCTCTTTTTAATACATTTACCACCTAAGTGTGCGTCTGTAAATCATTTAGAAAAACTAGAGAGCAAGTGCAGACTCCACTGGTATAAAGATGGTGAGATCTCTGCCTTTAGGTGTGGCTCTTGGTAGAAGAAAAGCTGAGCAGCCACACTAAGCTACAGGACCACAGGCTGCCCCAGCTTCCTAAGAGCCCACAACACCCTTTAAGGACCTCTGGTCTCAGGGGATGGTCTGGGAAATGCCACGAGAAACACACAGTTTGTTAGCTTGTCAGGCAGCTGGTAGTTAGCACCAGTACGACTTAGGTGCTAAATGTCTGGTGGACATTCAAAGTCAGATCTAGGGTTTATTTCCTGTTTTCTGCTTCTGAGTATAGCTATTAGGGGCAGATCAAAGAACACATTTGCAGAGTAAAAAGGAACTTCAGATGATCCAGACAGCATATCATCAAGATAGACAAGTGTGCCAAGTATGAGGGCTGGGTTCACTGGGGGATTCTGTCCTTAGGTTCAAAAAGTGTGCAAAATCAGCTTGAATAGGATTCATTATTTGCAACTAAAACTGTCACTGATAACCTATGTTTTATTACTTATTATTTAATATTTGTTTATTTTTGCACTGTGTCTTTAGGCTGTCTTAGGACAAGATTTACTAGATATGTGTAAATTCCACTTAAACACTTCCAATTCAAGTGACAGAGCTAAAACTCACAATGGTTTCCATGAAGGGGATTTATTTACCTTAACCATAATTGAAAAGTGTATGGATTTAACTTCATTGGCAAGCTTTAGTTTCTTAAACTGTCTAGTGGGTTCATGGGTGTTCATGATAATCTTCTTAATATCTTAACTACTTCATAATAACCCCCAAATAAAACAAACTGATGTGGTTGTAGCTAGGGGTCTGAGAAATGTCCTCAGCACTTGGTCTCTGCTTCCTTTCCTGGATCCCTTTTCCTTGGTAGGCCTGTGCCACATGGAGTCCCCTGCCTCTGAAGGCTCAAACCTCAGAATTGACTGTGGGCCTGAGTCAAGTGTTAAGCACCATCCAGTGAGGCAGACCTGTGGTGCTCTGATGGGTTAGACAGGGCCTCCTGCCCACCCCAGAGCTGAGGAATAAGGATAGCCCTCCCCTCCACCCTAAACAAGAGTATGAATTGTCAAAAGATCATATGTGTTTTGACCAGAAGAAGGGGATGGATACTGGGCGGGAGATATACAGATGACTGCTTCAGCTCTTGAGGGTTGTTTAAAGGGGAAGGGACAAGATAAACAGTTCCCTCAAGACAAAGAGAATTGTTTCTCCATTTGTCTCCCAAACTAGTTAAGGCCATGAGGCAAGTCCAAAGCTGAATTTCTGTCAATAAGTCATTAAGAAGCACCGATAGCTTTTTATTGATATCAGGAGGTAGAGGAATTATAGTATTCATTTGCCAATCAAACTAGTATTAATTCCTTATTGTTATTGTTGTGAGGTGCCATGGAGTCGAGTCTGACTCAGAAAGACCCTAAGTACAACAGAATGAAACACTCCCCAGCACAGTGTCATGCCCAGTACTATGTCAGTGTTTCTCTGCTATATTCATAGGGTTTTCAATGGCTGATTATTTCAGGAGTACACTGCCAAGTTCTTCTCCAGTTTTTGCAGTTCTGGGGATCCAACTCAGGGGCTCAGAGAGTACAGAGCAGCACTCTACCAACTGAGGTAAATCCTAGCCCATATTAATACCTTACATTACCATTATTGTCAGTAGGTGCCATCAAGTTGGTGTCTGACACATAGTGACCCTACGTCCAACAGGCCAAACACTATTGTTGATGCTTCTCTGCTATTCATAGAGTTTTCAATGGCTGGTTGTTATTTGGGAGTGGGTTGTCAGGTCCTTCTCTTATGCCTACAGCACCTGGTGTTCCCAGGTGGTCTCCTATCCAAGTACTAACTATGTCCAACCCTGCTTAGCTTCCAAGATCTGATGGGATCAGATGGCACAGTGGTAGAACTGCATGCTAGTATCCTATAGTGACACAAAAATTCCCTCCTTGACTAAACTCTAGCCAGGATCCTGTGAGAACTTCTTCTCTACCAGGCATCAATTTTGGCCTATAAAGACTTGAACAAACACCAGCATGGATTCTAACAAATGATGCCTGCATCTTCAGGATGACTCCAGCCCCTTCTTAAAGTATCAACCTGTAAAAACTCCAGGCTACCAAAATAATTTATATCGTAGCCAGCAATAGTCTCCCCTATGGGTAGGAGCCTAACCTTGATAAGCATCAGTGGAAAATCCAGATCAGTTTGATATGGACCAACATTAGCTTCTTGCTTATTTCCATTTGTTTCCCTTCTCTGACTCTTCTGAGGCCCTGTTCACCCCTCACAATTCCCTGATTTTCCTTTTAAAATGTCTAGTTACCACTGTGCAAATCATAGTTGATTCAGTTCACACTGGACTCTTTTCCCTATTGTAGTACTTCATTACTGATTCAAAAATGTCCTTGTCATTTTACTAGTATCCAGCTTTGTTTATCTGTCTGATGTCTTTTTCATCTGTGGGAGAAAAAAATATACCAGCAGCCCAGTGTGCTTCAGGAACAGAGGCTCCAATACCAAAAACCTAGAAAAGGCTGCCCTCTGCTGGCAGAAAACCTTGGTTTGCCAACGTGTTCTTTTGCTTTCTTAGGATCAAGTTTTTTTTATACATGCCCAATCATCATAGCCTTTGTTATAAACATGACTCCTTTAAACTGATCACTAGAAGCCATCATGCTCCAGACCAGTAAAACTTGAGTGAGGTTGTGTGGCTGACCACTGGTTCTCTCAGCTGTGGACAGACTACCTGAAAGTGAGTCTACTCTTCAAGGGAACACCCATATGAGCCACCTTCCACTGACAAAAGAAACTGAAAAGACATCAAGTAATGTCACTTAAATTCCATAAACTTTGCCTTTACCTTATAGTACTAAGAGAGCTTGCTGATAATATTGTTCACCTTACCCTCCTTGATCTTTCTTATTTCTTGATCATTTATTTTGGGGAAAAAGATAAAAGTCATCATTCCTTGATCACTGTAGGGAATTTAAAAATATAGAAACATTAAAAGAGGAACAGTATGTGCTGGGCGCGGTGGCGCATGCCTGTAATCCCAGGGGCTGGGGAAGTAGATGCAGGAGGATCGCAAGTTCGAGACCAAAGGCAGTCTGCGTAATTTAGCCAGACCCTGTCTCAAAAAGTAAAAAAAAAATGGGCTGAGGGTGCAGCTAAGTGGTCCAGCACTTGCAAAGCATGCAAGCCAGAGGCCCTGGGTTCAACCCCCAGGACCACAATAAATAAATAAATAAATAAATAAATAAATAAATAAATAGAGGAGCAGTATGGCTAAAATTACACTAGGATGCTAGGATGGGCAATGATGATAAAGTGGTCTTCTCTCCCACTCTGCTATGGATTTCTTGGCATCTTCTCCCAAGCAGTCACTCTGTTCCTTCTCCACTCTCCATCCATATCATTACTCTCAGCATAGGACTTCCTTTTGTGCTTTACTCAGAAGACCTTCACCTGGAGGTGAGACTCTGGCCACCTCCCTCCTCCCCAGCTACCTCCCCCACTTCCTTATCCTGCCAGTTTTAGAGGAAGACCTATATTCTTCTTCCTAGTCCTGAGGGTGTCTCTCTGCTGCCTCACTACCCCATCCCCGTCATATGACTTCAAATGGTCTCCACTGCCCAACAGCTTAAATCGTTCTTTACGTTACCAGCTGCTTTAACCCTGATGATTTTGCTAGAAAATATTCCAGGTAATATTTTCCTCATCACCCCTACCCACTTCTTATAAGGATTTAAAGAGACTATAAACTCAATCCCATCTACAGGAAGTACATCTGCACAGATTACCATCTGATTATCATTTTCCTTAACCTCTCTGCAATGTTTAGCAGTTTACCCCTGGAGCATCTTCTACTTTCTTTTCTTGTTTTCTCTCTACCTCTGATTTTTTCCAGCTCTTTTCTAACCCTCCCTGTCTTCTAACTCACAGGATTTCAGATGTTTTAGTTCACAGACTTCCTAATAAAATAATTTTCAAAATTATATCCCACTCACCCACTTTCAAGATATGAAAAGTTTTCATGATTAAAGGGTTTTGAAGGATATAATAGCTGATCCTGTAAATAGTATATTTGTGTCTTAAGTGCATTTTTGCCAACTATACAGAGCCGTGTCTACAGTTTGTGGAAAACTTCCACTATATAATTTGATTTGGCAAACACAGCCTTCACTGTCAAACTAACAAATCAGAATAAATAATTTTATGTTCCAATTCAAAAAAATGTGTTTATACTTGTCCTTGTGACAATCATCTAGTTCCTAAATTATAAGTCTTAGGAGGAAAAGAATAAAAAGAAAAAAGAAAAAATATGAGGCAGGCAGGCTTGCCATGGGTTTGTCACTTTGAGGAAGTAAGGAAGTAAGTACTAAAATATTTCCTAAGGAGGCTTGGTAGCCTCAATTTTCCCTTGGCCTTGGGGTTTCCAGAGGCGTTATACATGGAGGAAATGCATTATAGTAAAATTTTGTATGTGTGGGTGGATGATGGATGGATAGAAAGATGTATAGACAGAGGATAAATTGATGGATGGACAGATTTGTAGACAGATGGATGAAAAGAAGGATGAAAGGTATGCCTTCCTTTTGTAAAATGAGAGAAAGATAATCATAGAAGAGAAATTGGGAAAAGAGAACAAGTCTACATGGTGTATCCCCAGGCAGGAAACAGTCATACAACAACTGGCTAAGTACTCCATGAGACATCTTCAGGGTTTTCACATCCTAGTTTGAATTCAAGAAATCAAAAGATGCATTGCTTTGGTAAAAGCTGTGGCAAAAGATCTCTTTAAAGTATTGAAAAGTAAGGATGTCACATTGAAGATGAAGGTGTGCCTGACTCATGCCATGGTATTTTCAATCGCATCATATGATTGTGAAAGCTGGACAGTGAACAAGAGAGACAGGAGCAGAATTGATGCTTCTGAATTCTGCTGGAGATGAATATACCATGGACTGCCAAAAAAATCAACAGATCTGTCCTAGAAGAAATGCAACCAGGGTGCTCCTTGGAAGCACGGATGGCTAGACTGTGTCTTATGTATTTTGGACATGTAGTCAGGAGGGACAAATCCCTGGAGAAGGACATAATGTTTGGGAGAGTAGCAGGTCAATGAAAAAAGGCAAAACCTTCCACTAGATGGATTGACACAGTATCTGCAACAATGAGCTTGAACAAAAATAAGATTATGTGCCTGGCACAGAATTGAGGATTGTTTACTTCTGCTGTACCTAGGGTTTCTATGAGCCAGACCTGACTTGACAGCACCTAACAACAATAACAAGTTTGAATTGACTTTTCTACAAAACTAGTTACTTATTTTCTCTATATCTTTTCTCTTGGAGAATTGGCTTATTCTCACAAATCTACTTATCACCTCTTGGTGGATGACTCAGAAAGCTATTCATCACTTCTGACTTTTACAAACACTAACCAGATGTTTCTATTTAAAGACCTAATGTTTAACCTGATATTTAAGTTCATTGTGAGCGGGACAATACAATCTATACATTTTTGTGGAAAGCTGTTTCTTCAAGCTCCACTAGTCCAAGACAAAACTCAATTATAACATTAATAGTCTGTCTCAAACTTGTACCAGACAATATCTTCTATGGTTTAAATGTGTTCTCTCTGCAATACAAGTGTTGAAATTTATAGACAATGTGATGGTATTTAGAATGAGGCCCATAAGAGGTTATTAGACCCTGAGGGCTCCTCACTTATGAATGGGATTGAGACCTTTATAAAGGAGGCTTCATGCAGTTATTTCACTATCTAACCCCTCTGCACATGAGAACACAGTGCTCCTCCCCTCCAGGGGCCACAGCAATAAGATGCCATCTTAAAAATAGACAGCAACTCTCACCACACACCAGACCTGATAGAGCCTTGACAGTGGACTTTCCCAGACTCCTAAATCATGAGAAATGAACTTCTGTTTTTTATAAGTTGCTGCATTTAATGGTATTTTGTTACATTATCATAGATGGATTAAGACAAGGACAAAATCTCAGTCTTTTAGCAGGCCCTTCTGTCCGCCCAATCTCTGGGTGATTCAAAAATGAGCATTGTACAATTGTGAGTGGTCTCCTATCCAAGAACTAACCAGGCCCAACTTGGTTTAGCTTCCAAGATTGGATGTGACCAGATACCAAGGTGGTATGACTGTAGGCATTATGAATATTAATATAAATCATTAATATTAAATTATGTTTAAAGACCAATGGCCTTAACATTAAAGCATCCTTGTGTTCTTGGGATAAAATATACTTGGCCAACCATAATGAACTATTCTGTTAATATGCTACTGGGCTTCATTTACCAATGTCTTATTTTAAAATTCCCCTAAATGTTTGTGTTAGTTAGCTATTGTCACTTTAATGAAATATTTTAGGTTAACAACTTATAAAGAGGAAATGCTTATTTTGGAAACTGTTTTGTAAGTTCAAGTCCATGATTGGTTGGCCCCACTGTTTTGGGCCTGTGGCCAGGCAGCACATCATGGTGGTAGTACATGGTGGAGCAAAACCACTAATGTCATGTCCAGGAAGCAAAAAAGAGTAAGAGGAAGGGGCCAGGTTCTCACAATCCCCTTTGGAGTCACACTCCCAATGATCTGAAGACTTTGTATTAGGCATGATTTCTCAAGTATTCCACCACCTCCCAATAGCACCATTTTTAGAGACCAAGTCTTTAACATATTGGCATTTGTGGGATATTCAACATATAAATTACTGTAATGTTCCTAAGTGTGATTATCTATTGTCTTTTTTTTTTTTTTTTTTTGTACTGGGCTGTTGAACCAGGGCCTCACACATGCATTTTGCAAGCACTCAGCCACTGAGCCACAACCCCAGCCCATTTTTTACTTTGTATTTTTGAGACAAGGTCTCAGTAAATTACACAGGCATTGCTGGGATTAAAGGCGTGGGTCGCCACATCCATCCCAATTGTCTTCTTTGTGTAATCTTTGTTGGATCTTGATGATAATTCTATGCTTTCTTCATAGAAATGATTCTAAGTTTTTCACTTATACTATGGCCTGGAAGTCTGCAGCCATAGCACCCTAGCATCCAATCCTGCCTGATTTTGGAAGCTAAGCAGTATTGGCCTAGGTAGTCCTTGGATGGGAGACCACCTGGGAATACCAGGTACTGCAGGCCAGGGAGAAGGAAGGATCTGGCAACCCACACCTGAAACAATCCGCCATTTGAAAACCCTACGAATAGCAGAGAAGCACTGACAGTAGTGCTGGGCATGGCATAGTGTTGGGGAGTGTTTTGTTCTGTTGTACATAGGGTTTCTATGAGTCGGACTTGACTTCACAGCACCTAAAAACAACAACAACAGCAGGCTAGGGAGAAGGATGTGACAATTCACTCTTGAAAATCTTATGCATCACAGAGAAGAACTGACATAGGGCATGTGCCAGGCATGGCACAGTGTTGGTAAGTGTTTTGTTCTGTTGTATATAGAGCCATTATGAGTTTGTCCCAACTCAAGGGCACTTAGCAACAACAACAAATGGCCTGGAAAAGCTTAAGTAATATTAGAATTATCTTAACTTTTAATAGTTTTACAGAATTTCCCTGTGAAACCATCTGGACTTGAGGTCTATTTAGAGGTAGCTATTCTCTGACAATTTCCTCTAAATCCTCTGTACAAAGTGGCCTGTTTAAATGTTTAATTTTTTCCCTGAAGTCATATTTGACAAATCTTTGCTTTAAAAGTATCATATTCTCTTTTTTATTATTAGAAATTTTTAATGTACATCATAATATGATTCATTTTGACATGCTTTTCATTGTGACAATTTTCATATATTCAATTTGATAAGCATTATACATATAGGTTCCCCCTTACCCTCCCCATGCTTCTCCCCTCCCCCTTCCCATCTAAGTTTCCCATCCAAGTTTTCTCTATCTTTTACTTAGTAGTATTTTTCTATATGTCCTTGGGTTTCAGTTCTGTTTAAGATAGAAACTTTTCCTGTAGTCATCTTTGTTTTTATCTTGTTAGAACAATTACATGCGATTTCTAGTCCATTTATATTGACATCATTCTTATCTTCCCTCCCCCCCTTTTATTATGATCCGACCTTTGAGTAGGATTTTTCCTTCTTGTAATTTTGAATCAGCTCCCTCATATGAGTGAGAACATGTGTTGTTTCTCTTTCTGAGCTCATGTTTGCTCACTTAAAATAATTTTCTCTAATTCCATCCATTTTGATATTCAAGTTATTTATATGGAATAAAGCAGTCTCCAATTCTCACATTTCTTCTGTGATTATTTTATTTAAGTATATTCTCTTTGTGCATCTCTCTTTTATTTTGGTTGTGGTGGGGAGGTGTTAAGGGGCCAGAGTAGTGTCTGAGTTAGCTAATAGTTTAGTTTACTATTTTTAAATAGATAAATTTTGATTTACTTTATGTATTTTAAAGTAAATAGTCATAAACATTTAAGGCTGTGACTGTACCTCTGAGAAATTCTCAACCTTAGCACTTATTGACATTTGGGGACAGGCAAATTATCTGTTGTGGAGTACTTTTTTGTGCATTGCAAAATGTTTTACAGTACACCTCGCCTCTACCTACTAGGTACCAACGGTACCCTCTTTTCCAGTTGTAACAACCAAAAATGTCTTCTGATATTTTGAGAAACCCTCTTGACGATGAGAGGTACAATTGAGACAGTAAAGAACCACTGCTTTAGCTATAAATGATAGGTCCTGATAGCCAGAGTTTTCTTATTATTATTTTACTATTATTACTACATCTCCTAAATTTTACATTCAGGTTTGCATCTTATGTAATCCAATTGTTATTTAAGATTTATTTAAGATACATTTTTTTTTCTTTTTTTGATGCTGGGGATCAAACCCAGGGGACTTGGTGCATGTTAGGCAAGTGCTCTATCACTGAACTTCATCTCCAGCTCTCAAGATGGACTTTCAATTACAAAGTTCTGAACAACTCTGTTTTTTTTTTTTACTTGATAGCCCATACCAATATTTCTCTCAAGTTTTACAGAAGATGAAATTTGGGGTTTTATTACTCATTCTTCTTTCTAAGTGTTTTCTTTAGTACAAAGGGAAAAGGCTCTATTACATAGCCTTTCCTACAAGATGTTCTTCACTGTTAACATTTACTGAACACAAAATAATCCAAGAACTTTCAAAGAATTTTACATGCATTATTTAATTTAATCCTTGCAACAATACTACTTGGTAGATGTTATAAACTAGTTTCTACACAAAGATATTTGTTTTCATTGGGTGCCTTTGAGTCAGGTTGGACTCATCATGGTACTATGTACAACAGAACGAAGCATTCTAACTCTGTGCCCATTGTTGCAGTCACTATGTCAATCCACCTAGTTGAGGGTCTTCATTTTTTTCATTGACCTGCCACTCTCTCAAACATGATGTCCTTCTCCAGGGATTGATTCCTCCTAACAATGTATCCAAAATACGTAAGTCGCAGTCTAGCCATCCTTGCTTCCAAGGAGCAGTCTGGTTGTACTTTTTCTAGGATGAATCTATTGATTGCTTTGGCAGGCTATAATCAATATTCATCTCCAGCACCATAACTCAAAAGCATAAATTCTTCTCTTATCTCCCTTATTCAATGTCCATCTTTCACAACCATATGATGCAACTGAAAATACCATGGCATAAATCAGGCTCACCTTTGTCTTCAATGTGACATCTTTAATTTTCAACACTTTAAAGAGGTCTTTTGCAATAGCTTTTCCCAAATGTAATGCATCTCTTGATTTCTTGACTGCTGATTCCATGCGTGTTGATTGTAGAACCAAGTAAAGCAAAATCTTGGACAACTTCAATCTTTTCACCATTTATTGTGAAGTTGCTTACTCAGTTGCAAAGATTTTTGTTTTCTTTATTTTGAGGTGCAGTCCATACTGAGGGCTGTGTTGTTTGATCTTCATCAGTAAATGTTTCATATCCTCTCCACTTTGAGCAAGCAAAGTTGTGTCATCTGCATAATGCAGGTTGTTAATGAGTCTTCCCTCAATCCTGGTGCCACATTCCGCTTCATAAAGTCCAGCTCCTTGGATTATTTGCTCAGTGTAGAGATTGAAGGGGTGCAATGAAAGAATACAGTCCTAAACTACACCTTCCCTGACTTTAAACCAGGCAGTGTTTCCTTGTTCTTTTTGAATGAGTGCTCCCTGGTCCATGTACAGATTCCTCATGAGTACAATTAAATGCTCTGCTATTCTCAATCTTTTCAGATGCTCAAAAATAACTTGCTGAAAATCTCATGGCTAATAAATGTAGCATAATTAATTCTAAATAGGGCCTTTAGGTAATAAATACAGCTTGATTTCCAAGGGGATGAAGCATAATGTAAGGTCAGTGTTTGGTGGATGAGGCAAGCACAAGGTATGACTATACCAACTGGTTATTCCAGAGTGGCTTGTGTCTAAAGCATTTATACAAATGAAAATTGTAACTCTCTGGCTCCTATGGAAGAACTTTCACTGGGAACAACAAAAAAAGTAAGAGTAGGACAAAAAAAGTGAGAGTAGGACATTTGAATCAAAGAACAGTTTTATATGTGAGGCTTCCTTTGTTCAAAAGGAGAATGTCCTGAGTTTATAGCAGCTATGAAAGTGAGCAGACATTGGGTTGAACTCATTAACAGAACATCCACCCATTCAAAGAGATGGCATATACTCTGTTACTGTGTCCTCTATACTCTTCGTTTATCAAGTTTGAATTTGATAATGCTCTATATTTTGAAGCTTAATACTTTTAATTCTTCTTTGTTAAGAACAGTGTTTTGCAATAGTTCTAATAGCTTTTATACAGTAATTCTAATAGTTCTAATAGTTCTAATGGCTTTTATGGCATACTAAAGGCTTTGGTGGGAAGGTGAAATGAAATTTAGCCACCTGCTAAATTTTGATTTACTACCTTCTGTATCTATTGATTTCCCAATAAAACAATTTGTCAAAGTTAGTGAACAATAATTGGTCAGTCTTTTCTAACAGTTTTTAAAATAGTAAAACATGATCTCATAGAAGATCAGCAATAAAACAGAAATGACAGAAGAGTGTGTTTTTTGCTTTTAATAATATTGTTTTAAAGGGCTGTAGGTCATTGGTGATCTATGCATAACATTCCAGTTGAATGGAATTTCATCATGAAGATTGTGACTAACACTTTGAGAATGATGGAGTCAAATGAATTGGCTACTACAACAAAGATTGCTCTCCATCATTATTTTTCAAGAATGTATTGGAAGAAACAGTCTTAAATGGAGAGAAAATTCAGGGATGTGTATGCAGCACATAACTGAATGACAACATTCAAAATGAGGAAAACAACCCTTAGGTTGTTTGTTTTGTTTATATCAATTGAATAGTTTGTTTTTAAGTTATAAGTTTAAATAGACTTTAGAAAATAATTGACTTTAGAAAGTAATTTTACTATTTATGATAGATTGACTTTAGAAAATAATTTTACAATTTGACTTTCGAAAATAGTTTTACCATTTATGATAGATTGAAAAAGTGAGATTACTTTTTGTGTTGATGCTGCACAGCACAATAACATGGTTCTTGTTGTTTGTTGTTGTTAGGTGCCGTCAAGTCAGTATCCGACTCATAGCGACCCTCATAGGGTTTTCAATGGCTGAGTGCTTCGGGATTGCCTTGGGAGTGGATTGCCAAGTCCTTCTCCCATTTTTGCGGTGCTGGGAATTGAACTCGGGACCTCAGGGACTGCAGCGCAGGGCTCTACCAACTGAGCTAAACCCCAGCCCAAAGATATACTCCCCGACAACTGTGCCATGCCCTGCACTCTGTCAGTGTTTCTCTGCTATTCACAGGGTTTTCAATGGATGATGATTTCAGGAGTGGGTTGCCAAGTCCTTCTCCCATTTTTCCAGTCCAGGGAATCAAACCCAGGGCCTCAGAGAACATAGAGCAGCATTCTACCAACTGAGCTAAACCCCAGCCTGTGCATGGTTCTAAGTACCGTTAACTTCAAAGCACTGATTGGCATTATCATTTCATACCAGCAGAGGGAGATCTAAGCCCACTGTAATAAATTAATGGTTGCATTTTAACAGTAATAGGGGAAATTGCTCTCAAATATTATACCATGTGCCCCAAATAGATAATAAGTAGATGATAGCTAAGTAGATAGGCAGATTAATGGATAAAATAGGAAAGTGGATTTTTGCCAAGTAATTTGATAACTTTGTAAAAGAGCCTTTATGAAAGATTACTGACAGGATTTGCCAGATTATTTGATTCTTACCAAGTGTCAGTTTGCCAAAATAAACATCATATATGAGACATTTATGATACTTAATATTTAAATTTAAATCCTAAAGCCAGGTGATTGTAACCCCAGTGACTTGAGAGGCTGAGGCAGGAGGATCTTGAGTTGCAAGTCAGAGACAGTTTACATAACTTATTAAGACCCTGTGTCAAAATGAAAAATAAAAAAGGAGTTGGGGATGTAGCCCAGTGGTAGAGCATAGCATCTGCCTAGCATTGATGAGGCCTGGGTTAAAAAATTAAATACTAAAATTAACTTTTATACTTTATATTTATTGAACTATTTTCAAAGTCTGATATTAAATTTAAACATTTGATCAATTAAATAGTTTATGGGAGTGACATAATATGAGGCTTAGGCTCTTTTCACTTTCCAGATTGAAGCCTTAGATGCCCAGTGTTATGGTCCATCGATCTACAAACTTTTGTATTGGAACCTGATACCCAGTGTGATAAAGTTAAGAAGTGAGGCCTTGCAGGAAGTGATTGAGTCATAAGGGCTGTGCACTTTTGGAAGGGATTAGTGTCTCTTTCAAAAAGAGGCTGAAGGGAGTATCCTGGCCCACTTCTGCCATGGGAGAGTTCAGCAAGACAACATCATCTATAAGGAACAGACTCTCACCAGACTATCACCAAAATCTCCTGGTGATTTGATTTTAGACTTCTTGCCTCTAGAACTGTGGCACAACACATTCCCATTATTTATAAATTACCCTATCTAAATTATTTTGTTATAACAGCAGGAATGGATGCAAATAGCCAGAATACATATTTTGACTTAGACTTAATATGTCCAAGTCTGACCCCACAGTCTCTTAGCAATGCACTCATATATCAAGATGTTCTTTTCATTGGGTCATTTCCCTCATGTCATGTGCCCATCAGAAATTATATTTTTCCACCTGGATTTAAAGTACGCATAATTGGGCTAACCATACTCTTTGAGTCATGACATAGTTATCACTGGTCTCAGTATGCATGTCCCTTTTGAGTGTTCCCAAAACCCAATGCTAGAACTAAACCATTGACAGTAATATACATGGAACTATATGTTCTTTGTCTCCTATATCCCTTGCCTTACTCACACAAGGTAATTGTTATGGCTTGAATATAAAATATCCCCCAAGGCTCATGTCTGAATGCTTGGTCCTGAGCTGTGGAACTCTGGGAGAAACTCTGCATCTAGCTGCAGGAGGAGTAGGTCACCAGGGGCGGACCTTTGATGGTTTTACCCAGACCCATGGTCCCAGTTGAGCTGTCAGTTCCAGGTCTGCTATGATATGAAAAACTCTCCTCTGCTACATGCTTTGCCACCTGCTTTGCCATGGCTTCCCCGCCACTGTGGTCTGAGACGCTTTGAAATTGTGAGCTAAAATAAATCCTTCCTTCTTTGCTTTTGTAAGGAATTTTGGTCAGAGGGACACACAAGGTAATATCATGACATTATCCTAAACTTTGCTTTTGACTTTTTCCTTATTTAATAAAAATAGAATTTTAAATCAGATACATACAAATGTCTAAACAAATATTTAGATTTCTTTTTTCAGTTTTATAAAGACAGTAATCATTGGCTTGCATTTTTAAACTCAACATTGTCAAGACTCGTCCCTATTGTGTGGATGTCAGTCATTCACTGATATTTTACATCTCATTATGTGAATGTATCATGATTTATTTATGCATTCTCCTATCTGTGGGCATTTTCATTATGCATGTTTTCATGTTTTCTTGGCCTCATATTTTATTAAAAGGACTGCCATAACTATGGTTGTATGTTTCTACAGGTATACATAGAAGAGTATTTCTCTTGCTGGGTTGTAAGGGTATAAGGATGATCTTCTAGCATAAATGTATAAATAAATTGTTGATCTTCATCTTCTCTAATACTTCATGTTAGGCTTCCTAATTTTAGCAGTTGAATGAATTTAAATGATTTTATCTGCATTTCCCTTATTTATTTAACTAATTAATTTATTTATTATAGTACCCTGGGGTTAAAACCAGGGTTTTGCACATACTCTGCAGGTGCTCTACCACTGATCTGCACCCCTAGGCCATTCTTCATTTTGTATTTTGAGTCAGGGACTCTAGCCTCAAACTTGTGATTCTCCTGTCTCTGCTTCCCAAGTCATTAGGATTATGGGCATGTGCCACTGCACCCAACAATTTTCCTGATTATTAATGACCTTGGGAATCTTATCATGGTTATTTGCTATAAGTAAGCAGTTCCTCTTCTATTAAAGGCTTGTTCCTGTCTTTCATTTTCTGCTGGGTTATTTTCTTTTTGTTGTAAATTTGTAGAAGCCCTTTATATATCCCAGTACTAGTTCTTTGACAGTCACATAAATTGTTAGAAATAAAATTTACTTAGGAGGCCATTAGGCAGACATAGCTCCAGTACTTTAGGCTTCTACTTAAGCATATCAAAGCTCAATATAAACAGTAAAATAAAAAATTAACCAATCAGAAATTTCCAACCAGCCTCTAGCTAGAGTCTTTAACTAACTAACCTCTAAGGACTATCCACCTCAAGCAATCAAACATATGTTCTTTATTTGGCACCTGTGAACATCATATAAAAGTCTCCTCTTGTCCTCCTTGGTGGATCTATACTTGCAGTCTGATGCTGCCCAATTCATGAACTCTTGAGTGTTCAAACAAACATGTTAAAATTTTAATATGCCTATCTTTTAACAGTATGAAAACATCTTCTACCAACTTATAGCCTATCTTTTGTCATTTTACGTTAAGATAAGGTGGGATAGAAAGACAGGAAAAATTAAGGGGACATGAGAAGGAAAGAGTTTTCACTCTGGGGTCTGGTTTCACTCTTGGACTGGTTTAAGTCTCATCAGCTGAGTGTCAAGGATCTCAGCACAATCAAAAAAGGAAAAATGCTGTGAGGACAGCCTGCACATAGTCCTCAGTTACATTTAATAGGCCTAGACAACTTCCTTGTAAGAAATTGTGGTAGGAATTTCTTTGATTATGTTGACCTAAAGCTTCTTAACAGTGTTTCTTTCTTATCTATAAAGTACCTTCTGGACTACCATTGAGCAATGTAACTCCAAAAGCCACAAAATCGTATATATTATCATATTATATCATATATATATATATATATATATATATATATATATATATATATATATATCTCCATTGTGAAGACCTCTAAGCACCTCTCTCTCTCTCCCCCTAATGCTCATGATTAATCTGAAGTGTGTACTATCTCTTACCTTTACCTAATAAATTCATTTTGTTTCACTCTCTGACTTGTTCTAAAAATTCATTTTTTTGTGACAGAGCTAGGGACTGGGCATCATCAGAGTAAAGGTCTCAAGAAGGGGAACTCCTCAGGGCAGGCAGCAATTCTGGGTGTATCTCTCACCATGGATGACATCTTGATGAATCAAGTTGTTAATTTTAATTTAGTCAGTTTTCCCAATGTGGGGCAAGCACCTCCCGGTCTGGCCTGGAGGTTCGGACGGGCAGCACCGCAGCACACACAGATACTAAACACAATTCACTTGGGACCCTCAGGTGAGGGGCGTGGACTCCTGCTGCCCTCAGGCACCCTGGCAGAGACGGGAGAAAGGAAAAGCCTCAGGTGCTTTTGCCTTCCAGGGGCAAACACCTTTGTTGGTCATCTCAGTGGTCACGAGGAGACAGCTATTGCTTTGTCGGTGATCAGACGGAGAGCAGGTTCTTTCTTTATTGATGATTGCAATGGGGAGAGCGTTCTTTCCTCACCAAATGTCCAGAGGAGAACAGGAAATCTATTTCCTCATCGGTGGTCTGGGAAGGAATGGGTGAGAAGGTCTTGCTTAGCCAATGGTGTGGGCAGAAGGTGAAGAAGGGCCTAAAGGTGCCAAAAGACTTGAGCTGCCCTAGTGCAGCTCTTTATATAGCTTGCCCACAGAATGGCCTGAGCCAATCAGCTTTCAGTCTAATTGTCCAATCAGGAAGGGTTTTGTATAATCGTGCAACCAAGTTACTTTCATTTTCCCTAGATTTCTAATTTACAAAACCAGATATTCAAAAGCTGTTTTCCCAGTTTGGGAGTTTTTGCCAATTTCCTCTCGATTTTTCCCTATACCCAATTTCTTGTTATAATTAATGCTTTTTGCACATTCTTTATATAATCTTTACCTCATACTCAAAAAGTTAATTGCCTACATATTCTACGGATATTTTAAAGTTTTGCTTCCAATGTTTAAGTCCTTATTCTATCTGTAGACTTTTTGTATGTGCTGTGTATTATAGGCTGGATTTTGTCTCCTGAAATTTGTGTTAAAACTCTAACCACCAGTACCTTAGAATATGACTGTATCGGGCAGCAGGAACTTTAAAGAGATAATTGAGGTTGAATGCTATCATATGAGCTGGCCCAAATACAGTCTGTGTTGTCCTTGTAAGGTGACCCATTTGGACATAACAAAGGGACATCAGGGATGTGTGTGTAGAGGAAAGACTGCTTGAGGACACAGTGAGAAGGCGGCCATCTGCAAGCCAAAAGGAGAGCTTTCAAGAGAGCTCATACCTGCCAACATCTTGTTCTTGGATTTGTAGTGTCCAGAATTGTGAGAAAATTAATTTCTGTTGTTTATATACCCAGTCTGTGGTATTTTGTTTTGGCAATCTTAGTAGACTAATATGATATTTGTAGCAGGCACTTATAGGCTACTTTTGCCAAAAGCATGGACTTTTCACTTGGGTGTGCAGATGCTCTATATGTAGAAGGGACAGCAGGATGCAAGCCTGGCATCTCTACCTTCATTTTTATGTCTCCTTTTCTGCCTTAAACTTTGGGTCAGATTCTTGTTCAACTCTGCACACAGACATATTAATCATTTAAGGACTGTTCATCTAAAACTGGTATCCTCTCCCTGTAAGGCTGAAGACACCAAGAGTAACAGATATCAGAGACAGATAAGCAGAAAACAGAGACATCATAATCAACAGATAGTCAGCTGCCAGCTTTTATAATGTCCTCTTCCTGACCACCAGAACCTGCTTAGAAGCCTGTAATTCTATTTTGCCTTCCTGACTTGTCCTTTTCTGTCTGCATCATCTTTTCCTGCAGTCACCTTGAATTCCAGGAACAACAGGTCCAATTGATAAACATCTTGTGAGAAGAGCTGACACCATCCAAAGGCAGAAGCAACGTTCTTATCCCTGGCAAGGCTCCACAGAGCCTGAGACAGTTATCAGCCAGACTACAATCTGACCAAGACTGCTTGAATATGCACACTTCTTGCTCCCTGTTTCTGCCCTTTCTCTAAATAACCCCTAAGCTCTTGTTAGTGCCTTAAACACAGGACTGGGAATGCTTGGCCCATGCTCTTTCCCAGTAGGCCTATCCTGAATAAGTTACCTACTATTACTTTTTTCTCTTTGGTTTTTGGGGCCAGTGGCTAACTTTGGTCAGACGGGGCCTGGCAAAGACAATACCCCTGGCCTGGGAATCCAATAATGCCCTGAGATGTGGATTTCATTTTTATATGTGAAAAAAAGTTTGTTTCAAATCTTCATCTACTAAATTCACCTTTCTGCACTAATTTATCACGCTTTGTCATATATGAAAATTCTATCTATATGCAGATCTATTTCTAGACCTCCAACTGTTTTCTTAATTGCTGTTGATTCACTGTAAATCCTGATAGTGGGTAGAAAAGATCTTTCCCCTTTTATTCTTCTTAAGGTGACTTTGCTATTTTTGATTCCTTAAAATTTCATATAAATTTTGTAATCAGTTTGCCAAATTTCACTAAAAACCCTATTGAGATTTTAGCTATATCTGCATTAAATCTGTAGATGCTGCAACTACATTAAATCTCTAAATCTACAGAGAAATATTTTGTAACTAAGATTTATCAATAACTCCAAGTACTTTTTTGCCACGTGGACTACTTTGATTTTGTCCACAAGATGGCAGCACAATCAAAAAATCAGATTTTGTCAGTTGGAAAGGAGATACCCTAAGATTTATAGTGTTAATATTTTATTAAATGACAGTATATTCTGGAAGACAGAGCTGAATTTCACAGGAGATGCTCAACAGAGTATCAAAAACTGAAGTATACTTTGGAAAAATACACACAATAGTGTGTGATAAAGAAACAATTAAAATAAAAAATCTTAACATTCTATTCTTCGGTCTTTTTATCTCAGGATACACACAGACACACACACACACACACACACACACACACACACACTCAACCAATAAAATTGGGACATGGTGTTGAACTGTTGTTTTTAGGTGCCATTGAGTCAGATCTGACTCATAATGACCTTAAGCACAGAAGAAGCACAGAAGAACACTACCCAACACAGTGTTCATGATCTTTTTATGTCTGTGCCCACTGTTGCAGCCACTGGGTTTCTTCTCTTTTTGAATCATGCCACATTAGCAAAAGGAGGTTCCAGGGGCTTTACTCCATTCCCATCATGAAGGGCCTGTAGCCATAGCCCTGTGGCATGTGATCCAGTCAGATCTCAGAAGCTAAGCAGGGTGGGGCCTGGTTAGCACTTGGATGAGAGACCACCTGGGAACATCAGGTACTGTAGGCTTAGGAGACAGACCTGACAACCCACTCCCAAAAATCAATCTGCCATCGAAAACCCTGTGAACAGCAGAGAGGCACTGACAATAGTGTTTCGCCTGTTATACACAGGGTCACTATGAGTCGGATATGGACTGGAGGGCACCTTACAACAACAACAACATCATGAAGGTCAGCTCTACTTTGAGGAGGCAATTTTTCCCCAGTTGTTTCTTGAATGCCATCCAGCCCAGGGTAGGGGCGGGGTCATTTTCCTGCATTATATTTGGCAGTTATCTGCTATTCATAGGGTTTTCAATCGCTAATTGTTTTTGGAGGGTGGGATTTAGCTCATTTGGTAGAGCACTGTTTTGCAGTCTCTGAGGTCCCAAGTTTGATTCCCAGAACTGCAAAGATGGGAGAAGGATGTGGCAATTCACTCCTGAGGTAATCCCAAAAGAGCCATTGAAAACCCTATGAGGGTCGCATGACCCGACTGCACCTAACAACAACAACAATTGTTTTGGGAGTGGGCACCCAGGTCCTTTTCCATAGTCTATCTTAGTCTGGAAGCTCAGCTGAAACCTATCCACTATGGGTGGGCCTGTTATCTGAAATACTGGTGGCACAGCTTTCAGCATCACAGCAACACGAAAGCCCTCACAGCATGACAAGCTGACAGACATGTGGGGATGTAAAACCAGCTCTGGGAAATTAGTGCCTTCCAAACCAGGAAACATATTAGTGAATAGGTTTGCATAAAGCTGAGGAAAAAGGTCATCCCTAGGTTTGTGAATAAAGGGAATGATTATGTAATTCTTCACTTCCACCTCCAGCCCCACCTCCTGTTCAAGCCTGGATTATCTTGGGGTTAAAGTCTACTGTCACTTAGGAAAAACATGCCTGGGCTTGCACTGAGGTGTTTAAAGCAAGGGAAAGGAAAGCGATAGAAAACACTTTCCCTTTCTACTCTGTAATGACAGTGAAGCCTCCTTTCTACATTATGTTAGAAATACTTGAGACAGAATATCTTGGTAAATGTTCATTTAATTGATACCATACCTACGTAAACTTGATAGTGGTCTGGAGCAAACCTTTTTTATAAGTACCTTGTTGTTGTTGTGGTTGTTAGGTGCTGTCAAGTCGGTATCTGACTCATAGCGACCCTCTGTAACAGGGGAAACACTATTGTCAGTGCTTCTCTGCTGTTCATAGGGTTTTCAATGGCAGATTGATTTTTGGGAGGGGGTTGCCAGGTCCTTCTCCCAAGCCTACAGCTTCTGGTGTTCCCAGGCGGTCTCCCATCCAGGTACTAACCAGGCCTGACTCTGCTTAATCTTCCGAGATCTGACAGGATTGGATGCCACAGGGCTATGGCTACAGGCACAAGTACCTTCTAGGGTTTATTAATCTGGTATTCCAAGTGTTTCTGGAACTTGTATCAGAAAACTGTTTATGACATTATATTGGACAAAAAGATTCATATGTCCTTTGAGTTAATATAACTTGGATGATGTACTAAAAACATAGAGTAGGGCCTATGCCATGTCTGCAATTCCAGTGACTTGGGAGGCAGAGGCAGAAAGATTGCAAGTTCCAGGCCAGAGGCAGCTCATATAACTTAGTGAGACCCTGACTCAAATTTAAAAATGTGTTGGGGCTCAGTGGTAGAGCACTTGCAAAGTATATGTGAGGCCCTGAGTTCAATCCCTAAATATCAGCAGGGGGGAGGGGAAGAGAAAAAGAGAGAAAATAGTTCCTTAAATTTTTCTGGCCTCAGTTTCCTCATTTGTAAAATAGGAATAATGTAGGAGACTAGAATATACCACTTTAAAATATGACCACAGGAGAACAGAATATATCACCTCAAATATCTGAGATCAGGATAATTTTGAGATGATTATTTTGAGAAACAGCAGCATGAGAGAAGCCCTTAAAATGAAACACTACCCTTTAGTAAGAGAAATTCACATTAAAAGAAATCTCAACTCCTAAAAGTATCTCCTGTACCAGGGAGAAAAGCATGACTCTAAGTCAAAGAGTCTTATCAATGAAGAAATAAAAAACCTCACTCCTATTTGCCATAATTTTCTTGGTTACCTTCTCTTATCTTCCCACACTCTTGTTTTAGCTAAAGATGGTAGTTAAGCACATATCCTAAGCCATCTCTGAGGTATTCATTTCACTGGATATCTTCCATGTATATGAAATATACATGTCAATAAATTTTGTTTTGCTCTGGTTAGTCTGCCCTGTTTCAGACACCCCAGGTAGAATTTAGAAAAGTAGAGGTAAAATTGTTTTTTCTCTACTAAAATAGTAAGTATTTGTCTCTCTCTCAGAATTGTAGGATTACACTGACAACAATGTTGTCAGGTGCCATCGAGTCGGGTCCCACTCATGGCAGCCCTATGTACAACAGACGAGAAACACTCCCTGATACTGTGCTATGCCCGGCACTATGTCAGTGCTTCTCTGCTATTCATAGAGTTTTTGATGGCTCATTGTTTTGGGAATGGGCTGCTGGGTCCTTCTCCCAAGCCTACACACCCGGTATTCCCAGGCGCTCTCCCAAGTATAGCCAGGCCAGACTCTGCTTTGTTTCCTCGATCAGAAGATATCTGATGCCAGGGTGGTATGGCTGTAGAGGTAGGATTACATTGTTGTTGTTGTTGTTGTTAGGTGCCGTCGAGTCGGTATCCGACTCATAGCGACCCTCGTAGGGTTTTCAATGGCGACTGTTTCGGGATTGCCTTGGGAGTGGATTGCCAGGCCCTGCTCCCATTTTTGCGGTGCTGGGAATTGAACTCGGGACCTCAGAGACTGCAGCACAGTGCTCTACCAACTGAGCTAAATCCCAGCCCAAATAGGTATTTCAAAATACTGTACAGTGCTGAATAAATGTTTACACTACCGCCAACAAAGGAAGAAAAAAGTGTACTCCTAGGTTATTAAAACTGAACAGTAAAATGTGGAAATTGGAAATTAAGCCATGTTTTAGCTCACTTGCTTATCTTCTCCCTTCATCCTATCAATCGCCCTTTCCCAGGAAGCCATAGACTGACTCTTCCCCCACAAGGACAGCTAGGTGGTTTAATAAGCCATTTGAACTACGCATTTTTAGTGACCCACTTGGAACAAGTCATCAGTGACTTCAATTGCAAAATCATAAATAACACAAAGCACACTTTTTGCACAGTTGTGAAAGGCTGCCCACATTGTCATGAACCACTGCCCACTCACATCGCCAACCACACTTCTAGAAAATTCCACAAGAGGGCGCCCTTGCTTTCCGATCTTTTCACAACCCAAGCACCCAGGCTTCTCGGGGCGCCAGCTCCCCTTGCCAAGGTAAAGGGTCTGACCTCCGACAGAAGGCCGCTAAAATGTGATGAGCAGAGGGAGAAGGACCTCAGGTGCTGCCCCCTACCCAGCTTGAGAGCCAGAGACGGCCTGATTCAGAGGCCGCACTGGGATGCCTCCCTCTAAGGATCCTGCCCTTTTACCTGCCCCCTCTCCCGCACTGCCCTCAGATAGACAGGAACGAGTTCGGTAAAGACAAGAACGAGTTCGGTAAAGGTGTGTGGCAATAATCGCAAACTCTTCCTGATGGCCAGGTGCGGCATCGACTGACTGTGCAGTGGACACTGGGCACTCACTCTGTAACACAGGTGTGAGGTCCCAGGGTTGTCTGGAAGGATTGTGTGGGGGAGGGGACCTGGGTTTATGCTACGGGCCAACCAGCTCTCGTCACTCCTTAGCTCCGACACCCGCCAGTTGCACACGGGGAGGGGCCGGACTTTGGCCCTTGGGTTTTTGTTTTCAACGCCGTAGCTAAGACGATTCGAAGAATGGGGTGTCGGTCTGTGGGCGGCCTCCGGGTCGCTGCGAGCACTCTACACCGCTGGGTCCGGCGGCTAGTCCGGACAGCCTTCTTGACCCCGCCCCCCTCCAGCGGCCGGTGGGTGGGGCGTCGTCCGTGACGTAGCATCCCTTTTCGAGTCCCCGCCCCTTGTAGCCTGGCGCTATATAAAGGTTCGCTGCGCGTTAGAACTCGCACAAGTGGACTGGGGCTTCAGGCGCGCGCTTGGTGTGGGAAGTAGGGCTCCAGGGTTAGGGCCAGCTCGGACGTGTGTCCGCGCGCCTGAGGTGGCAGTAGGCAGTGCCAGGCGGCGAGGCCACGATGGAACTGTTGCGGAATATCACCTATCAGCCGGCTTCCAGCACCAAGATGTGCGAGCAGGCACTGGGCAAAGCTTGCGGCGGAGACTCGAAGAAGAAGCGGACGCAGCAGCCCCCTGAGGAACCACAGCCCCAAGCCCCGGTCCCGCCGGCGGCTCCGCACCACCATCACCACCATTCGCACTCAGGACCCGAGATTTCGCGGATTATCGTCGACCCCACGACGGGGAAGCGCTACTGCCGGGGCAAAGTGCTGGGAAAGGTGACAAGCGGCGGGCTCCGGGCTGCGGGGCGGGAGGGAGATCTGCCCGGGCATCCCCGGCCGGACCCCGCGCGCCCGCACTTCTCCATTTCTCCCCTGTGTGGTCCTGGCGCGACGTGGGGCCCTCACCTGCCCCTCTCAGCTTCTGTGAGCTGGCAGCGCTGGGAATCAGCTTTCCATCCTTGGCCAAGGGTCTCTGTTAACTTGCCGCAGCCCAAAGACATTCATCTTAAGTCAAGAAGTCAGGGCTTTCTACACCCGATCTAGCTCTCTCCACTCCCTCCCCAGAGGATTATCCTGACACATCTCTTCAGATATTATTTTTTCGTCTTTCCTCACTCCAAGCCCCTCCATAATAAAGTCTTCCTTTGTAAAAGGAAAAGAGAAACTGTTGGCTTGCTCTTTTCAGGAATGTTTCCCTTCCTGAAGAACCATGTACAAAGTAGACTGCACCCCTCTTTCCACCCTGCCTTTCCCAAATTTTTGCTTTGCTTCCTTTTTATTTATTTATTTTAAACATCAGCCCTCCATTTTTCTGCCATGCTCAATTCCATGTTGTCTTTGTTCTCTTTCAGGGTGGCTTTGCAAAATGTTATGAAATGACAGATTTGACAAACAACAAAGTCTACGCTGCAAAAATTATTCCTCACAGCAGAGTAGCTAAACCTCATCAAAGGGAAAAGGTGTGTATGACTGTTGAGTAAAGTATTTTCTTTGTGTGCAGGGATGGCCCTACCCTGTTAGGAAAATGTCTTCTGCATGTGTAAGCACTGCTTTTTCAGAGATGATGGGAAGCCAATAAGCCTTCCTTGCCTTTTTCTTTAGATTGACAAAGAAATAGAGCTTCACAGAATTCTTCACCATAAGCATGTGGTACAGTTCTATCACTACTTCGAAGACAAAGAAAACATTTACATTCTCTTGGAATACTGCAGTAGAAGGGTAAGTGTTAACTCCTATTTCAGTACATTTACTTTTCTAAAAACTGACCTGATATTCAAATTGCACTTTATTGGGGATTTTAGCTGTGGCAGTTAATTATTACACTGCAGGATCAACTTTCATCGCTCATCTGCAAAGGGAAATCACTGATTTTGGTAACTTTGTTTGACAGATTCTCTTTTTTCCTTCACATTTTTCTAGTCAATGGCTCATATCTTGAAAGCAAGAAAGGTGTTGACAGAGCCGGAAGTCCGATACTACCTCAGACAGATTGTGTCTGGATTGAAGTATCTTCATGAACAAGAAATCTTGCACAGAGATCTCAAACTAGGTTAGTTTTTGATTCTCAATGCTGACTCCTAACTTAGAGAAAGGTATTCTTTTCCTCCTTTCTCTTCTTACCTACTCGGATTCTTAAATGGCATCTAGCAATCTTGCTTTTTGAATGGGTCACTTTAATGGAACAATTAGTTGCCTGCCTCCAAAGCAGAAGTGTATGCATTAGATTAGAACAGCTTTCCAGAGGAACTCACATTTTATTTTGTTTATCATCTAGGGAACTTTTTTATTAATGAAGCCATGGAACTAAAAGTTGGAGACTTTGGTTTGGCAGCCAGACTGGAACCTTTGGAACACAGGAGGAGGTAAGAGTTCAGAATGACATACATTGCTAAGATTTTTGGGAACCAAATATGCTTTTATTGTTTGCTAGTTAATATTTTAGAAGAGATCGGTTGATACTAAAATCTGTAAATCACAACAGTGTTAACTTAAAGAAACAATTATTGAGTGTCCACAACAGGTTAGACAGAGTACATTATATGTCTACATTCTTTATTAAAACAGTCATAGAAGTCTCATATTTGCATAAAATACAGATAAATGCCACTCTACCTCTGCTCTCAGTTGGTTAAAAACATTTGGTCATATGGACTGAAAAATTATATATGTGTTGACAAAACTACCACTTGGTCAAATGTCACTTACTCAAAACCAAAAATCCAATGTTTCCAAATAGAAATTAAACCTATAGTACTTTTAAGATTTTACTTCCCTTGAGTCATGTCCAGGTAAATAAGTTTGAATAATAGAAAAGTTCTTACTGAGATCTTGATATTTTATTTTTCCAGAACAATATGTGGTACCCCAAATTATCTCTCTCCTGAAGTCCTCAACAAACAAGGACATGGCTGTGAATCTGACATTTGGGCCTTAGGCTGTGTAATGTAAGTAAATGCACCAGAATGATCAAAATGCCAATTTTGTTTAGATTGTAAAAGTCAAAAAGAGTTCCTTTATGACCATTCCTAAAGATGTACTTCTTTGCACCCAGGTATACAATGCTGCTAGGAAGGCCCCCATTTGAAACTACAAATCTCAAAGAAACTTACAGGTGCATAAGAGAAGCAAGGTATACAATGCCATCCTCACTGCTTGCTCCTGCTAAGCACTTAATAGCCAGCATGCTGTCCAAAAATCCAGAGGATCGTCCCAGTTTGGATGACATCATTCGACATGACTTCTTTTTGCAGGTTGGTGTACTATTTTTTGTCTTTTTTATTATATGTTACTGATCCTATTTACCCAATGGGCTACTGAAGACCTTTTCTGCTTCTACAGGGCTTCACTCCAGACAGACTTTCTTCTAGCTGTTGCCACACAGTTCCAGATTTCCACTTATCAAGCCCAGCTAAGAATTTCTTTAAGAAAGCCGCTGCTGCTCTTTTTGGTGGCAAAAAAGACAAAGCAAGATATATAGACACACATAGTAAGTTGTAGCATTTCTCTCCTTTTTCTACATCCAATATTATGTTTAAATTTGATAAATTAGTTGAGCCTTTTTATATTAGCATAATTTAGCCCATACACTTATATATTATTGGTCTTTGATATTTATTGTGTAATAAATACGCACGGGGAGTTGTGATTGATAGCTTTTTGTTTCATAAACATTAAAGTGTGCTTCCTGTGTAATTGCAGCTGATGGCAATGATAAAATGTTATTGTCTTAGATGCTCATAAGCTAGCTCTGTTCCTGCTTTTTCAAAATAGACTAACACTCATAGTTCTTTCCCTTGATTTACAGATAGAGTATCTAAAGAAGATGAAGACATTTACAAGCTTAGGCATGATTTGAAAAAGACTTCAATAACTCAGCAACCCAGCAAACATAGGACAGATGAGGTATGTTGGGAATGAACAAAGTGGATATAAACACTTCAGGCCATTTCCATCCTTTATTAATTAGCACTAGAATTCTGATTATTTGGGTCCAGGCATGTTGTATTTACTTAAAGCTTTTCTTCCAACTCTTTGAAAGGAAAAATAGTTTAATAATACATTTAGTTGGGTTACTGCAATATCTTTTCCCTGGCTTGTGTCCATTTGCTTTTTGATAAGCTTTTCTAGCAAGTACCACAATCTCATCTTAACCTGGATTTTAGTGTTAAATGAATTTAGATAGCCAACTCACTGCATGACTCATCTCTCTTTTTTTAAGGAGGTCCAGCCACCTACCACTACAGTTGCCAGATCTGGAACATCCACAGTGGAAAACAAGCAGCAGATTGGGGATGCTATTCGGATGATAGTTAGAGGGACACTTGGCAGCTGCAGCAGTAGCAGTGAATGTAAGTGGTGGTTAATCATATTTTAAATAATAAAAATACAATAACAGTGATAAATGCGGAGTAGCTACTATTTTATAGCTTAATTTAACATAGGAGAAGCAAAATAGAGGAATTAAAAAAGACAAGGAACAACCCTGTGTTCTATGTCTTTTGAATTAGTGCATCTTCAAATAGCATCTACCAGAGCCAAAAATTATCATTAATGATTTTTAAAATGATCTCTCTCTCTGACTTTTCAGGCCTTGAAGACAGTACTATGGGAAGTGTTGCAGACACAGTGGCAAGAGTCCTTCGAGGATGTCTAGAAAACATGCCAGAATCTGACTGCATTCCCAAAGAGCAGCTGAGCACATCATTTCAGTGGGTCACCAAATGGGTTGATTACTCTAACAAATATGGCTTTGGCTACCAGCTCTCAGACCACACTGTTGGTGTCCTTTTCAACAATGGTGCCCACATGAG
The DNA here is from genome assembly GCA_007922755.1 of Pedetes capensis. NCBI lineage: Eukaryota > Metazoa > Chordata > Mammalia > Rodentia > Pedetidae > Pedetes > Pedetes capensis. The sequence goes on along the minus strand of VMDO01001609.1, from coordinate 118,401 downwards.
CCTCCTTCCAGACAAAAAGTAAGTGCGTCTCATTAGGGATGTCTGTCAGTTCTCTAGTTTTGCACCTAAGAGAGCAGAAAACAGTGACCAACTGCTTCTAATTATTCCTTTTTTCTCCTTGATTTTTAGAACAGTTCACTATTACGCAGAGCTTGGCCAGTGCTCTGTCTTTCCAGCAACAGATGCCCCTGAACAATTCATTAGTCAAGTGACGGTGCTGAAATACTTTTCTCATTACATGGAGGAGAACCTCATGGATGTAAGTACTGTGCCTTTAGAACAGTAATAATATTTGAAGTAGTCCATGTGCTGGCCTAGCATGCACAATCTGTGGGTTCTATTTCAACATCAAAAAAAAAAAAAAAAAGACATAAACAAACAAAATAATCCCCCAGTTTGAAGTAGCCCACAAACCAGTCGTATCTGTATCTCTTCAGTGCTTGTTAGAAGCACAGATTCTTGTGTCCTATCCTAGATCTAGTGAATCAGAATCTCTGGCAGGTGGAGCCAGGAGTCCTCAGGCCATTCTGATGCATATTTAAGTTCAAGAGGCATTTATGTAGAAGAGTAGAGCACACACTGCACAATCTCTATAGGCACTAAGTAACCCCCTTTCCTAATCTCTTCCAGGGTGGCGATCTTCCTAGTGTTACTGATATTCGAAGACCTAGGCTCTACCTCCTTCAGTGGCTAAAATCTGATAAGGCCTTAATGATGCTCTTTAATGATGGCACCTTTCAGGTAACTGAACCCTTCATGAAAGTGCATGTTTAGTTCCTAAAAATTTTTTACCTAGCCAGTTTAGCCAAGACTAAACTTTTTAAAGTATGGAATATCTTGACAGCTCTAATAACTGTCTTTATTTTTTTAAAGGTGAATTTCTACCATGATCATACAAAAATAATCATCTGTAGCCAAAATGAAGAATACCTTCTCACCTACATCAACGAGGATAGGATATCTACAACTTTCAGACTGACAACTCTGCTGATGTCTGGCTGTTCATTAGAATTAAAACATCGAATGGAGTATGCCCTGAACATGCTGTTACAGAGATGTAACTGAGCACCTTTTTGAATGGACCCTATGGGATTCCTCTTTTCCACTGTGAGATCGATAAGGAAGGCAGCAGAGTGATCTAGAGCATGTTGAAGATGGACAGGTGGTGGTACGAAAACAATTCCTCTCTGGCCTGCTGGACTAGGTGGAGCCATACCAGGCCGAGGCATACAGTTCTTGACGATGGACAATCCAAGAGTGAACCAGAATGCAGTTTTCCTTGAGATACCTATTTCAAAAAAGGTTTTTCGGACAATTTTGCAGAAAGGTGCATTGACTCTTAACTTCTCTCTGTTGAGAGCATTTCAGCCAGAGGACTTGGAACTGTGAATATACTTCCTGAAGGGGAGGGAGAAGGGAGGAAGCTCCTGTGTTGTTTAAAGGCTGTAATCAGAGCAGCTTGTGGCTGCTTAACTGTGAACTATGGCCATATATAATTTTTTTTGTTTATTTTTGAATATACTTGTGGCTGGAAAAGTGCATTCCTTGTTAATAAACTTTTTATTTATTACAGCCCAAAGAGCAGTATTTATTATCAAAATGTTTTTTTTTTTTTTTTATGTTGACCATTTTAAACTGTTGGCAATAAAGAGTATGAAAAAGCAGAAGTCCCCTGTGTTTACTGCAATGCATCACGGCATCATCACATTCTTTGATCCCGGAGTCTTTGCATTATTTGACCTGATGTTGAGTACAGAAGCAAACTACGAAGTCAGATCTTCAATTTTCTAATGGTAGTTTCTAGGAAATCAGCCTTTAATACCTGAATTATAGTCATAAAATTTCTGCGTGGAGCAGCTTGAGAGGAGAACAACAAAAATATTGCTCTTGTTATAATCTGAAGATTGACTTTCTGCTAAATCCCAAAACAATTTGCTTCTGAAGTATTTGCTCAAACTCATTTAACCTAGAGCTGAGAAGCAGAGTAACCCTATGTAAACAGATCTGTTGTTAAGTGTCAATAGGTACAGGAAGTTTATCTTAATATGGGCAAAACTGTGCACATTATGATACATGCACCACCTAAATGTATTACTCAGCATAAACCTGCCTAAACACTTCAGTGCCGCTGGCAGTGCCAGTACATAATTCTACTAGTAGGAAATGCTTTTAAAATAAGTCACTTTATTTTCCTTCTAGTGCATGGTGGTTGAGGAATAGTATGGGAACCAAGCTATGGTTTGGGGCCCATTTTCTAAACCATTAAATTATCCAAGAGGAAAATCTGACAAAGTTTTCTCTTTCAGTGGAATTTACTCTTTGATGGTTATAAAGGAAAGTTGCTCATCCTGTTACTCTGAACCTATAATGACCTGCATAAGATGCAACTTTTTGTTGTTGTTCAATTGTAATTACAAGACAAATAGTATCCTGTGAAAAGAAAAGCACTTTGGTTTAAAGCTTGTTTACATTGTGGTCCTGCACAGGGTAGTGCCTGTGTTTTTCTAAAGTTGTTATAGACTCTGCACATGGCATTTTATTAGTAAAAGACAAAATTGGGATTTTGCTATGAGTGTTTCACATGTCCTCAACTCCTGTTAGCCAGAATTCTCTGGCTATGTATACAAATTCATTCTTTGTTAAATGGCTTATAATAATAGCTGAAGAAAATTGAGTGACAGCTATGTATGAATAAGTAGAATCTAACTTTATGTGCAAAGAAGAAAACAGCAAATAGTGAAAAAAAAAATTCTTTCCTTTTGATTTCACAGCCTAAGACTATATATATTACTTCAAGGTGTTAGAACATGCTTACCCATTCTCGTATGTACTGAGTGTCTGCTGTGTGCCAAGATGCAGGGCCTGGCATTGGACATAAAGTGAACCTGAACCTCTCCTTGCCCTCCAGGAAGTCTCATTGGATTGGAGGCTACAGTGCATTTGCCTTAGTCTGATAAATGCAGTGATATTATGATGAAGGTATGCACTGGGTGTTGTGGGAACCAAGAACAGCAATCAGGAGGAAAGAGCCCCAGGCATGGGGCGGACACAGAATAGATTCCAGAGAAGGAAATTCTTTGTATGGGGCTTTGAAAGATCAGTGGGGGTTAAATAGAAGTAGGAGATGCAGATGAGTGTTTTAAACAGTGACAATAACCTATCCAGAAGCCTGAGGATGAAAGAAATTACAGTAGATAGAGGTGTGTACATCGGAAATATGCTAAGTAAAGTGGAAGAGGCAGATGTGATGTGTCCCAAGGCACTTAGGCAACATTTTGAAGGCTGCGTCACACTACTGAAGGACGTTAAGGAGGAAAGTGACATCTATTCCAGATTTTCAATATTCATTCTGGGGGCCAGAGGTGAGACAGGTGGGGAACAACATAGGGAGAAATAGCCCAGTCAATAAAGAAATTAATGTGATCCAGGTGAGAAAAGACCTGAGACTTAGTGAAAGGGAGTTAGTGAAAGGTTACTATCTCCTTTAGTTCATCCGGTTCATTTCAGTATTCTTAGTGATGGGCATCAGACTTGGCATGGGGCAGTCAAATATGGAAGGAATGAATAAATGAAATTAGATTTGGGAGACACTTGAAAAGCTGATTTTTAACAAGATTTGAAGCCTGTCAGAATGTGGGGACTGAGGGCATAATTTAGGATGACTGGCTGTGGCAGTCGATGGGAGAAAGGTATAAACTGTGTGCCCATCAACCGAAATCAGGATCATGGAAGAAGGAACCTGATATTCAGGGAATGGTGAGTTTAGAACATGGTGAATCTGAATTATATGAGGATACCTAGAAAAGTCCAGAATATACTTGGGTATACATGGCTGTGTCTCAAGAAAGAGCAAGGTTTGGGAGTAACCAGGTTTTGGATAATAACATGGGAACTGAAACACATAAGTATATATTCTTACTGTTCCTTCTACCTAACAGCATTTTTAAAAATATAGAGGACATGTCCCTAAAACATAATAGTTTTGATAAATCATTGTCATGGAGGGAGAAGAACAAAAGATTCACAGGTAAATTAGCCTTCCCAACTGAGAGACTGAATTCCATAAAAACATCTCCAAAATAGCATGCATTTGATCCCCCGAATGTCTCTCCTTTAGCTACCACAAATCCTAGAAGGGTGTAGCAGAGAAAAAAAATTCAATCCCTGAAGATAAACTAGTTTTATTCCATAATAATGGCTATCTTCTGCTAAGCCTGGCATAACTATAACGGTAACCTGGATCTTGGGTTATTTGGCACTTACTATGTTTATATCTTGCGGGGCTAGGACTTAGCTCGGTGGGTAAGGTGTGTGCTCTTCACCCTCTGAGGACCCGGGTTCAATCCCCAGCACTGCAAAAATGGAAGAAGGAAGTGGCAGTCCACTCCTGGGAATAATCTCAAAACAATCAGCCATTGAAAACCTGTGAGGGTCGCTATAGTAGCTGACTATGAGTCAGACTGGACTCGATGGCACCTAACCACAACAACAACATGTTTATATTTTAACTCCCTTCAAACTTTCCAGAACTATTTCTGAATGTACCCTTGTATCTGCTAGGGAAGAAGTGTGTTCCAGCGGAAAAGTTTTGGAATCAGTTTTGAAATCAGATTCCTGTGTAGCCATTTGATAATAAAACGATCTTCAGTGAAAACTGATCTATACGTCAATTTCCTTATCTGTGAAGATGAAATGATCATAAAGCACTTGCACACGAGATGCTCAATAAACATTTGCACTCATTCTAATTCTGTTTCTCATACTGCTTTCCATACACATAAAGGCAGGAATCCTGGTTAAACAGAAAAGAAAATAATGGCTACATTCTTATTTCTCCCCTCTCCAGTCTTTCTTTCTGTGTCAGTCTTAGGCCAGTCAGGAATACAAAATTCATTTTAAGACTTTCAAACAGAAGTAATGTAAAGGAAATCATTGTCTACACAGTTTACAAAAGAGCTCAGAAGCCAAATAGGAGATGGTAAAGCAACCCAGGGGCTGGGATTTAGTTCAGTGGGTAGAGCGCTGCGCTGCAGTCTCTGAGGCCCTGAGTTCAATTCCCAGCACCGCAAAAATGGGAGAAGGGCCTGGCGATCCACTCCCAATGCAATCCGGAAACAGTCAGCCATTGAAAACCCTATGAGGGTCGCTATGAGTCGGATACCGACTTGATGGCACCTAACAACAACAACAACAAAGCAACCCAGATACTCCAAGCAGCAGGAAGGCCCTATTATCCCAAAGGTGAGAGAGACTCAGAAACAAAGTGAGGCTACCAAAGTTCAGAACTGTGGTCTTCTAGCAGACTATACTCATTGCCTACCAGGATTTCAAAATCGTGGAGCCAATGTAGCAACTGCTTCAGATGACTTCACTACAAGATTGGGTGAGAAAATAGAGGAAATGAAATATTCTGGTTTCTTCCTGTTGTGCTCCAGTCTCCTATTGACCAATGAGCTGGAAGTCAGAAAAGCAACCAGAAAATGTAGTTGCAAGGGTCAACTTAATATTGCAGAACAAAGGAGGGGAAGGAAAAAGAAATGGATTAACTTTGGCAAGCGAATGCATGTCCCACCTTGCTTCCTTACTTTTTCTCCCATTAAATTTATATTACTTTTATATTCTCCTCCCCACAGTCCCCAAAGAGACATAATTGCTAAGAACTATAGTAGTTATCCAGGCAGCAGAATGACAGGAGTGGAAGGTTTAGAGGAACCATCTACGGTGATGAGAATTAAGACTGAATTCATTTTTCCTTTAATCCTTTGTGACTTGTGACATCATCAGACCTTTTTGACATTATAAAGATTTTAAACTTAATAAAAAGCTGCGTGGCCAAAAAATGAACAGATACATTTTCATAAAGTACACAGAGAAATCAATTTTTGTCATTTTATTGAAATTCCATACACTGGAGACTCCATGTATTTTTAAAGCTTATGATAAACTCTTCTACAGACAGAAACCTATGGATTCCACCTTGTTTTTCCTTCACTTGGATGAGATTCTAATCTATATATGCTTAGACTCATGCTTTGATCTTACAATTCTTTATGCCTTATTAACTTTTCTAATGAAAAGTATCTCTTTGAATTGCCACAATTTAATTATATAAGTAGACTAAAATTAAAAAGTTAAACTTTCCATATGCAGCATTAGAATATAATATCATGGTTCATCAAAGTTTGGAATTCAATTGAATACAATATATGGACTTTGCCTCTAGGATAAGCCTTATAATATCTTTATACATAAAACAAAATTGATTTTAATGATTGAGGTACAGTAACTTCATTTCTACATTGAGATAAAATAACAAAAGTTACTGAGCTATTTCTGCTATGAAATCCCGAATGATTAGGCATTTTTAAACCAATCAAGCAAGTTAGAAGAAATTCTCCCTTCTAGGCCTATAACAAATTAGCACCACAAGAAGTCAGGTCCCAGGCTGAAAAGAAAGAAAATGCACAATGCCTTTATTTGTACTCCATATGCATCAGTGGCAGCAGAATAACCTTTGAAACTGAGATAATTACATATATGTGTGTGTGTATACACACACACACACACACACACACACACACACACACACACAGTTGTTATTAGGTGCCTTGGAGTCGGTATCCGACTCAAAGTGACCCTACACACAATAGGCGAAACACTATTGTCAATCCTTCTCTGCTGTTCCTAGGGTTTTCAATGGCAGACTGATTTTTGGGAGTGGGTTGCCAGGTGTATATATATATATATATACATACATATATATACACATATACATATATATATTCATATACATATATGTAATTATTTCAATTTATGTATTAGGTTGGAGGGAGACTGGAAATCACACATAATATATGTGAATCGTTGTTTTAACTAGCAGGCTTTTCTTAGTATTTAAAAGTTCCTGTTAAGAAATTTGAGCCATGTAATCTATGGCATTATTCAGGAGGCTTATCAAAAATATTAGTACTTAAAGTAAAACATTTTCCTTTAGCCAGGTATTTATGGTCAGGGATTGAAATATAAAAATCCTCTGTATTATATATTTGTTATTCTCCCTAGTCGTACTGTGCATTTCACTTGCCCACATCATATTATATGACAAAATTAAAAACTAAAACATCAAAAAATGTGATCACATAGACATACCAAAGAGTTCCACTGTGATATCAATTTATTATATGATTTAGGTGAGCTTACTAACAAAAAAATATGAGAATTGCAGGATTATGTGAAATCTGAAAACATTAGAACCACCAGGAATCTCTTTAAATATTTCAAGAGTTAAAGAAATGTAAAATCTAAGGAAGTGATACAGTAGCCTGGAGGGGAGTGTAGAGTAGATAAGGACATAACTAGTGTGTACTGGTGAATGGTTAGCTATCAGCTCTTTGGGAGATGGTGAGGATCCTGGTTTGCTGCATTTTCTGGTTTTATAATATATTAACTTTTACCCTGACTGATATCTAGACTTGACTAGATCTAGACTAGAGTGATGTTACTGAATATAGGGATGGAAAGAGATATATAGCAGCAGGCCATTATATACGTACTATATAGATAGGAGATGCATACATCAAGTAATAGATAATAATAAAATGTAGTAAAACAACTAGGTAATGATATTTTTGAGTATTTATTGCCTTTAAAAATAGCATTTAGTTGTACAAATATATAACTTAATTTTTTAATAATGACTGTGTTTAACAACTAGCTTTCACAATTCCTGAAACTTTATCAATTCTCATGAACTTATGTAGAACAACTCCTGTATTGCCACATAAATGACTCAAATCTGGGACTGTGGACAAGCTCTGAAAAGTAGGTAATCACCCTATATTCTAAATAAGGAATAGGACTTTGTATGTTCCCTCAACACCTCAGACAGTAGTATAGTATCTAGGTCTATCTCTGATTATGTATGAAATTTCAGCTGGACTAGATGACAAACAAAACTTATTTAGAGGACTAACGTCTTTCTTTAACTTCTTTAGTACTGCAGCATCTTTTAATTTTAAAATATTTAATGTTAAGCATTGTGGAAAATAATCAAAATCATAGAATTAATAACTAATAAAAATTATACATAATATGTGTAGCACTGGAGCTATCTGCAAATATTTTGTATTTAGTAATGTATCAGTGGTCTAATCCAAATTAAAGTGAAAATTTAGTGACTGATACAGATTTAGAAGTTTAAGCTAAAAATTTAAGACATTTATATTTAATATTGTAAATGTAAGAACTTAAAATTTATCACACCTATAATTTATTCAAGTATTATTAGAATACTTAAATATTTGGAAATATTTGTTACATCAGAAAATTGCAATACAATGTTTTAAAAGGAAGCTGGATATATTATAAATGTAATATAAAATAGTCAAGAGAGTTTAATTAAGCTTTTATATGGAATGATATACTCAAATCCCTTAACCATAATGATATACTCAAGTCCCTTAAAAACATTATATAATTTTTTTAAAACTAAATTTAAAAATACAAAGAAGAAATAGATGTTTAAATAAAATGAATGTTAGTTTTTAAAAACAAAGTATATTTCTGCACATAAAAGTCACTCACAAAAAAATATCATTAGTGATGTGTTTTCTCTGGAAATTATGTTTGGAGATTTGGAGATTAATGCCAATACAGTATTCTAATACAAGAATATGATTTTATTCCAGTAATATACTTTGGAGAGCATCATATGAGCCAAGGTAGTGGAAATATAAGGGGAAAATGGAGTCCACAGAGACAGTGAGACAAAATTTTTTAGAGTTTAAACTGGAAATTACTAGCTAGTGGATACCTAGTTGGAATACAGAGGGTTTTAGAGAGGATCTTTAAACATTTTCAAGTAATTATTATTAGCTATTGAATACTTTCAGATAAAAATTAAAATTTCCAATTCTTTTGAAAAACTACATGATCAGGCAATTTTGGTTTTGCATTTCTACCTATGGATCATCAGCTGAGGGTCAGACGCTGCTGCCCCTAAGAAGAGGCAAGTCCTCTTCAAGGTCCTCCAGTTGACAATGTCACTCAGTTGTTTCTTCTAGGTCTTTGACTGTGAACCACTTTCATAGAATCAGTTGAACCTATTTCAGAGGACCTATATATTTTCAAATTCTGTTTACAAACCTGGTTTTATTTTTACCAAATATGTTTTAAAGACTTGGCATAAGTATGGTCTTCATCCAAAGCTTCTTTCTGAAGTTTATAAGTGTTTCTGGTTTCAAAAGTTTGAGTACGCCAACACAGTGGTACATGCCTTTAATGCCAGCAACTTGGGAAGCAGAGGCAGGAGGATCATGAGTGAGTTCAAGGCCAGAGACAGCCTATGTAACTTAACAAGATCCTGTCTCAAGATTAAAAAATAAAAAATGGACTGTTGCTCAGTGGTAGAGTGCTTCCAGAGTATGTGAGAAACCCTGGGTCCAGCCCCCAAGACCACAGGGGAAAAAAATGTTTAAGTAGAACTGAAGAGAAGTGAAGGAGTAAGTCTGTTATAGACCAACACAAATCTATCAAAGTCTTTATAAGCCAAGTGTTCAGCCAAAGCACGAGTGATTTTCTTATCTTCAGAATCTGTACTCACACATGATCAACATAAGTTTATCAAATTTATTTCATATCCTTCTGTAAAATTCATGATGAATTTTAGGAAAGAGAGAAATTTAGAAGTTTAACAGATTAGAAACAAGAACTTATCTCTCTCTAAATTGTACTGTTGGCTCATACATAAGCTTCATTAGTAAGCAGCACAATCTATTCTCATTTACCTTCTTTATGCATATGATGGCCCCTAACAATAGCAATGCTTGTCAAGAGACTTGGTGATTCTGAAAAATCGAGACTGTGTGGGTTGATGTGGCTAACCCCTTGATGTCTTTTACCATATTGAAAGTGAGTGTGGCATAGTCATTAGGGATAAAACAATACATATGATTGGTCCAAGGGTCAGTTTTACAACAGCAAGTTGTACCTGCTCCATTTTGACTTAACTTCAGGCTATCTTTAATGAGACACACATTCATGTTTCCATTTACTATCCTATAAGTGTTCCCCTAACAACAAAGTATGCCTGACAGTTTTGCCACCAGGAGGCTGACAAACTCCAAAGAATACTCTCAATATAAATTAATTATAGGTAAGAGTCAGTCACTGGAATAGGCATAAGAGGAACACCAAGCTTTTGGGTTTATCCAAAGAATATACGTTGAGTTGAAGCAATTAAATCTTCCTTCCTTTGTGCTTGCAAAAAAAAAAAATACAGTTTTCAATCTAGACCTTAAGGACGAAGAATAACTTTTGAATTTTGTAGAATCTGGTATATTTCTGTCAGGCTTGTTCTTGCTTCATACATACCCACTCACCCCCACACATTCGCCCCATGCAAATATTTTAAGCCCATTATTTTATAATTTCTGAAGTGAAAATAATGTAGGCAACAGTAGAGAACAGTAGAGAATTTACTATAATAACAGTTGAGAATTTACTATAATATAGTAATTTACAAAATGAATTAAAATATAATTGAAAATAGACTTTTATGAATGCATCCGGGAACAGCAATGAAAACTTGATTTATTTGGTATAAGAGCTAATGTATTAAAACATCTTGGTTAACTTCAAAAGATGCAAGTTATAATCTTGTTTAAAATACAAAAATTATGGTAAAAATATAATTCCTCAAATAAAGAGTACTGAGTGATCAAAACAAAATAAAAAATAAGCAAATTATGAAAACATATGATGTACCAGAGAAGAGTGTGGAATTTTATTTTTCTTGTTTACTTTCTTCTTTTTGGTACTGGGGATTGAACTCAGGGCCTCACATATGCTAGTGAGGTGCTCTACTACTGAGCCACAAATGCAGCACAAGGGCTTATAGTTTTAATCAGCTACATCAAGCTTGAAGCAGCTGGGTCAATTGCTTACTGACTTACCATGGACAAAGTCTCTAGGAGAGGGATAGTGTATGAGGATTTTTCTAAACTTATTTGTCCTGGTTTATTGTTTTTCTTGGAATAAATTTTAAGATCACAAAAATCTTCTTTGGAACATCGTTTGTCACTGTATGTAATACTTGTCTTCTGTAAGCTAAATTTAATTTTAGAAGGTCATGAACCCGTCAGGTAGGCTAGAATGAAAGCCCTTCTGGTAGTGGGACAATATTTAGGCAAATAGTGAAGTTAGCACCATCTATGACATCACAGCCTATAACCATACCATTGTGGCATCTGATCTGGTCAGATCTCTGAAATTAAGCAGGATTGGGCCTGGTTAGTATTTGGATGGGAGACAGCCTGGGAATACCAGGTGCTATAGACTTGAGAGAAGGACCTGGCAAACTACTCCCAAAAAACAATCAGCCATTGAAAACCCTATGAATACCAGAGAAGCACTGACAATAGTCTTTGCCTGTTGTACATAGGGTTGCTATGAGTCAGACTCTAACTTGACAACCCCTAACAACAACCATAATATGACATCACAGTCCCAGAGTTCTTAGACTCTTAACTACAATTTTACTCAGTAAGAAAATTCTGATGGCCAGGTAGCCAAGGTAAATTTTTTCAAAGCGTATATTATTTCTACAAAATAATGGGTCTTATTATGGCATTTTCACTCATGTATACAATGTGCTTCTTTGCAATGCAGACATTCAATCAGATAATAAGGAGTAGACTACTTGACTTTTTCATACTTCTATGTCCATACAATGGCAGAACTAGAAATTTAAAAATAAGTTTAGCCTTTGTTTTGTTTGCAAAATGCACCTGGGGCTCAGAAGAGAGTATGTTGGTGTCTTTAACGCTGACTAGGCCAAACTGTGGGATTGTAAATCCTCCTCCACCATAAGCCACCTCTTGGGAAAAGTCTACCTAATAAAGCATGTGGATATGTTGTATTGGATACATTAGAACAAAAATTTTGCATTATTTTTTAATCAAAAGGGCAAGAAGTGATTAAAACAAGAATTTTTTAGTTGAACTTTAAAAATCATTGTAGAAGAGCAAGTTCAATTGATTTATTTTAAAGGTACAAAAAGGAAAGGAATGATATATTTAGAACACATATCATATTGTTTTCTTTTCAAAATTGTAAAATATACTTTTACAATTCCACTCAACTGAGAAGTATCCTTCATTGTCCACATTAGGCTAGCTATGGATGAAATGGCTGGCCAAGATTTAGTCTAGTTGGTAGAGTACTGCTCTGCAGTCTGTGAGGACCTGGGCTCCATCCCCAGCACCACAAAAAGGGAAAAGGACATGGCAATCCACTCCCAAAGTAATCTTAAAACAGTCAGCCATTGAAAATCATAGGAGGTTCACTATCTGTCACACTCAACTCCACAGCAATTAACAACAATTGATGAAATAGTCCAATTTATTTCTCGCTAGCACTGAACAACTATGCACTGCTGAACATACCATGCATGCATATGGAGGGTGATTACCAAAATCAGTTTCCCCAGGAAAATATAAACCATGCTTGCCTTGGTCAAAAATTATCCCATGTGAGTTTAATGTTAGGGAAGATGCATCTTGCATAATCCACACCCCATGTTTCCCCACCTTTGGCTTCAATCACTTCTCCTATGAAAGGAAGGTGAATAATTTTTCATACTGTAAGACCCTGTGATCTTATTTTAAGGCTTCTTTAAGCAGAGTAACAGAAAAGTGAATCCAGGCTACACAAGCTTCTTCAGTTCCTACTACACATTATGTGATGCTTTCTTTGATGAGCTTAAAGCCACTGTGACTATGGTGGTAAAATTATTAATGACAATCAGTGATAATGGTGCCATATGTTAAATGAGAATGAAAGACAAATATTTGAGCAGGACATAGTTTTACCAGCTCTTAATCTCTGACTAATAAGCACTTACTTGTCATTTCAAGTTGGAGGTATGTTGTTGTTGTTGTTGTTGTTGTTGTTGTTCGGTGCCCTCAAGTCAGGTCTGAATCATAGTGACCCTATGTACAAGAGAATGAAACACTTCCCAACACTGTACCAAACATGATCTTTTTTATTTTTAAGCCAATTATTGCAGCCACTGTGTTAATCCATTGAGCTGTGGATCTTCCTTTTTTTCATTGACCTGCCAGTCTTCCAAACATGATGTCCATCTCCAGGAGCTGGTCTCTCCTAACTTCATGTCCAAAATATGTAAGATGCAGTCTAGCCATCCTTGTTTGCAAGGAGCATTCTTATTGCACTTCTTGTAGGATATATCTATTTGTTCTTTTGGTAGTTCATGGTATATTCAATATTCATCTCTAGCACCATAATTCAAAAACATCAATTCTTTTCCTGTCTCCCTTATTCAAAGTCCAGTTTCACAACCATATGATACAAATAAAAATATCAAGGCACGAGTGAAAGGCACCTTTGTCTTCAATGTGACATCTTTACTTTTCAACACTTTTAAGAGGTCTTTTTCAATAAATTTCCCCAATGCAATGTATCTTTTGATTTCTTTACAGCTGCTTCTGTGGGTGTTGATTGTAGAACCACGTAAAGCAAAATCTTGGACAGCCTCCATCTTTTCTCCATTTATAATGAGGTTGCTTACTGACACAGTTGTAAGGCTTTTTTATTTTCTTGATATTGAGGTGCAATACACACTGAAGGCTGTGTTCTTTGATTTTTATCAGCAAATGTCTCAAATTCTCTTTATTTTTAACAAACCAAATTGTATCATCTGCATAATGCAGGTTGTTAATTAATCTTCCTCTAATCCTAATGCCACATTGTTCTTGATAAAGTCTAGCTTCTCAGACCATTTGCTCAGCATAGAGATTGCAGAAGTGTAGTGAAAGGATACAGCCTGACACACATCTTTCTTGACTTTAAATTAGGCAGTGTTTCCTTGTTCTGTTCATATGACTACCTCCTGCTCCATGTACAGATTCCTCATAAGTACAATTATGTGTTCCGTATTCCCATTATTTGCAATGTAATTCATAATTTGTTGTGATCCACACAGTCAAATGCCTTTGCATATTCAATAAAACATAGAGAGACATCTTTCTGGTATTCTCTGATTTGGGACCAATATCAATCTGACATCAGCAATGATGTCCCTGTTTCCACACCCTTTACTGAATTCCACTTGATTTCCCAGCAGTTCCCCATCTATATACTGCTATAGTCATTGTTTAAATGATTGCTAGCAAAATTTTACTTGCATGAGATATTAATGTTATTGTATGCAATTTCCACCTATAGTTGGATCTCCTTTCTTGGGAATAAGCCCAAATATGGATCTCTTCCAATTAGTTGACCAGGTAGCTGTTTGCCAAATCTCTTGGCATAAACAAATGAGCACCTCAGCACTGCATCTGTTTGTTGAATTATTTCAATTGATATTCCATCATTTCCTGGAGCTTTGTGTTTTGCCAATTACTTCAAGGCAGCTTCCACTTCTTCCTTCAATACCATTGGTTCCTGATCATATGCAACTTCTTGAAATGGTTGATCATCCAACAATTCTTTTTGAGATAATGACTGTGTATTCCTTCCATTTTCTTTTGAAGTTTTCTGCATCATTTAATTTTACCTGTAGAGTCTTTCACTATTGCCACTTGAAGCTTGAATTTTTCTTCAGTTCTTTAAGTTTGAGAAAAACAGAGAATGTTCTTTTCTGGTTGTCTATCTCCAGCCCTATGCATATGTCATCATAATATTTGAATTTGTCTTGCCTAGCTATCTTTGAAATCTTTTGTTTAATTCTTTAACTTGATCTTGTCTTCCTTTTGTTTTAGCTGCTTGACATTCAATGGCAACTTTCAGAATTTCTTTTAACATGTAATTTGGTCTTTTCTTGTTTTCTTGTGTTTTTAATAACCTTTTGCTTTCCTCATGAATGATGTCTTTGATATCATCCCACAAATTGTCTTTGATCTTTAGAATCTAATGTATCAAATCTGTTTTTAATGTGGTCTCTGAATTCAGATGGGATAAATTTAAGGTCAAACTTTGGCTCTCATACACTTGTTCTAATTTGCTTCCATTTCAGCTTGAATATGCCTATGAGCAATTGACGGTTTGATCTACAATCAGCACTTGGTCTTGTTCTGACTTTTGATGTTGAGATTTTCCATTCTCTTTCTCCACAAATGTAGCCAATTTGTTCCTGTATATTCCATCTGGTGAATTCCATGTGTATAGTGTGTTGGTGAAAAAACGTATTTGCAATGAAAAAGTTGTTGTTCTGATAAAATTCTATCATGCAATCTCCAGCATCATTTCCATCACATAGGCCATATTTTCTCTAAGCCTTCTTTGTTCCCAATTTTTGCATACCGGTCACCTGTATTTATCAGTATATCCTGATTGCATGTCTGATCTTTTTCAGACTGCAGGAGCTGGTAAAAATCTTCCCTATCTGCATTTGTAGCCTTAGTGGTAGGTATGTTAATTTGAATAATAGTCATATTTGACAGCAACACTATTTCATCTTGGTTTAAAAGAGGCTAGACAGAGAATAGAAATATGGAGTCCTTGTTTCAAAGAAAAGTGATATCCCTCCAATCAGTGGGTACAACTGGAAAAATAACTTGAGAGGAAAAATGAATGATTTTGAAATATGATCTTGAAATAATAAATAGATCTCACTGGTTTTCAAATGCTTACAATATGCCTTGTGGTTATGGTGAAACTCAAATTGAGTTAAGAGTTTAACTGTGGTCACACTAGCTTCTTTAGTCAATATAAGCTGAAATGCCAAAGCTAATTAAACAGATCGAGGTGTCATAATTATTTACCTAGGAAGAGAAATCATAAAATGATGTTATTCTGAGTTCCTAGATACATCAAAAGAATATCACCTTGAGCATACTAACATTGTCAATTTATTGATATATTTAGAAGTGCAATTGGGTTGATATACTTTATGGGCTTAGATAACAATTCAAAGTAAAAATGTGGCTTATTTAAGGCCTGTAGCAGCTTGTGTACTTAAGTGACATGGCCAATATGCTGTAATGTACTACATAGCAATTTTATATTTTCATTAGCACTTCCCAGATTCTGTTTTCTTCTTAGTATTTGTGGTAATAATAGCAACAAATAACAGTTTCTTGAAGTTCCCTTTTTATTTTCTTTTATTTATCTAGTTTTTGGAGAGAAGACCAAAAAAAGAAATGCAAGTTGGGAGTTACAATAATTAAAAAATAAAACTTTTGTTACATGTATTTAAAGATTTCTAAAAGTTAAATTGCCTGCAGCCATACCACTGTGGGTCTGGTCCTATCAGACCTCAGAAGCTGAGTAGGGTCAGGCCTCATTAGTAGTTGTATGGGGGAAGATCCAGGAATACCAGGTGCTGTAGGCTTGGGAGAAAGATCTGACTGCCCATTCCCTCCCCACCCAAAAAGAAAAAAAAAAAAAAAAGGAAAAAAAAAAAAAAAAAAAAAAAAAAAAAAAAAAAAAAAAAAAACCAAACCCATCAGCCATGAAAAACCTTATGAGAAATACTGACAATAGTGGCAGGCATGGCACAGTGTCAGGGCTGTTGTACATACGGTCATTATGAGTTGGACCCGACTTCATGGCACCTAATAATAACAAAAATTAAGTTAAAGGAGACATATTTTTAAAAATATTTCAGCTATATCAATATTTTTACTGAAGACCTAAAATTGTTTTATTAAAAAAAAGAAATCAAGGAAGTGGGGCGTGGTGGTGCATGCCTTTAATCCCAGTGACTTAGGGGGCAGTCAGGAGGATAGTAAGTTCCAGGCCAGAGGCATCCTTGTGTAACTTAAGGGAAACACTCTCAAAAAATCAAGTGAAAATTAGACTGGGGTTGCAGCTCAGTGGTTAAGCATTTTCAAAAAGAATGTGTGAGGCCATAGGTTCAACTCCCAGTACCACACACACACACACACACACACACACACACACACACACGCACACACACACCACATATTAATAAGTCATCACAGTATTCCAATTCTTGTGAACATGGTAAATCTGAGCTGTTGTTCTTCCAGTGCATCAGTTCAGCATCAGAATGGCCAAAGTAATTGATTTTTTCAAAATATCACTTATTTTAGTGATACAGACATATTTTTAACTGTATATATTTTAGTGACATTTGTCCGTGAAACAATGAGCTTTTCAGAAAAGAATTAAACATATTGATATGATTTACCTAGCATTGTTGTCCCAGTACTAGTCTGAAATGAAAACTCATTAAATGTGTGTAGGGACAAGTTTCTTGTGACCACAAAGCAATTTCAAATCAATAAAGTAGAAAATAATTCAATGTCTGCTTATATTCCAATATGAAACCTTGCAGAAATTATTTTGGATTGTTTTCTAAACATTATGTACTTGTTTTAGTGGGTATGAAGTGAGTAAAAGAACATTTTCCTGACAAGTTAAGAACATTGATCATTTTATAAAGTAAAACAAAAGTAGCACAAAAAGCATACCACTAACCAAAGTAACAGAAGAAGACCTGGCAGCCCACTCTCAAAGCAATCTCAAAACAATCAGCCATTGAAAACCCTATGGATAGCAGAGAAGCACTGACATAGTGCTGGGTGGGCATGGCACAGTGTCAAGTGGTATTTCTTTCTGTGGTATGTAGGGTCTCTGTGAGTTGGACCTGATTCAATGGCACCTCACAACAACTAACGTGTCCAAAATATAAGACAGGTACCATGATGACAAATGAACATTTTGAGTCTTTTCAGCTATGACTCCTGTATTTACCAAAATAAACAAGTGCAATCCCTTAAGGAATGACTTTTATTTTTATTTTTTTTAATTTTTATTTTTTTGCATTAGACCCTCTTGATTAGGAAAAAGTGAAACACTTTGGCAGATGTTTTACAGGGTAAATACTATTTAGAAGACTTTTGGCACTGTATTGATTCATTGTTGTAAAAATAAAGAAAGATTATTATTGTTGTTAGGTGTTGTTGAGTCATATCTGACTCATAGCGACCCTAAATATAGCAGAACAAAACACTACCCAGCACTGTGCCATGCACAGAGTCATTTTATGTTTAAGCCCATTGTGGCAGCCACTATGTTTCTTCCCATTTCAAGTAAGGCCACATCAGCAAAAGGAGGTCCCAGGGGCTTTACTCCATTCCTGTCATTAGGTCAACTCTATTTTGAGGAGGTAACTCTTCCCCAGTTGTTTTCTTGAATGCCATCCAGTCTGAGGGGCTCATTTTCTCATACTATATTTGACAGTGCTTCTCTGCTATTCATAGGGTTTTCAATTGCTAATTGTTTTGGGAGTAGGCATCCAGGTCCTTCTCCCTAGTGTGTCTTAGTGTGGAAGCTCAGTTGAAACCACAGGTGGCCCTGCTTGTATCTGAAATACTGGTTGCATAGCTTTCACCATCACAGCCACACCTAAGCCCCCACAGCACAAGTTGACAGACATGTGGGGGTAAGAGAAAGGTATAAGAACTAGATGACACTAGCTCACTTTATAAATATTTACTTCCTATGAAATAATCTGTATTGTATAATACCATTCTTGTAAATTTTGTGAATTTCAGGTTCTTTGAGAAAAAATGCTGCTGAATCATTTCAAGGTCAAACTTCATAGCTAATAACACCTTCATGGAATACATTCTGTTGGTTCAGGTGCTTTGGACAATCCAATCTAGTGTGAAAGTTTGCTGGTCTTATCTTAAAATGTTCTCTATAGAATTATCCTACCATATCAAATTCATGAGCCATAACCTTCTGTCTTTGTGGCTTAACAATTTTATCCTCAGTAACTAGCTTGGTCAAGTAGAGTTGTTCACTAGAAAAACTTCAGCTATCTAGTGCTGTTCCTGAGGCTCTTTCTGGAGAGATCACATATCCTAGAGTTCGTCTGACTGAGAGGCCTGTTGGACTGACTAATGAAGAGGATCACTGTGATGGAAGTCACAAAACCCTGCAACACCACTGTGCTGCATTATATAACATGGTGGCACTTCTTTTGTCAAAACAAAGCCTGCTTCATCATCTTAGGCTCCTTTATAAGCCAGTGTCTAAAGACTATTTTACCTATGTAGAGCAAAACAGATGTTTATATTTACAGCAAGTAAAATAATGTCTCAAGCAGAGGGTGCAAGATAAGGGGACTGCAGTCCTTAGCTGTGAGCTGTAAAATGGAAGAATCTCTAAAATTGGCAGCTTCACTGACTGTCTTGGTGCTTAAAGTGAAAAAGAAAACATAGCAATAATAATAATATAAATTATGATTAGTTCAGTGTGGCAAGAATCTTTGGGGAAAACATAATTTCAGTTAACAACTACATTTAGATATATTCAATACAAACTTCACATTTCTATTCCTAGAGCAACTCATTTACAACACTTCAGAAACATTAGCCTCCTTAGTTTTGGTTGTGGGTGGCAAATATTGTCCTCTCTATTGTAAAGACACTTGAATCACCACAGAAGTGAACAATTTACTCATTATTGCAGAGCCAATGATAACTACAACCTAAGTTTTAAGAGTACAGATAAAGTAAAGTTCATGTCTTTGTTTACTTTATCCAATTTGTGTGTGTGTGTGTGTGTGTGTGTGTGTGTGTGGTACTCAAGGGTTGAACTTAGGGCTTCACACATACTTTGCAAGTGCTCTAGCACAGGGGTGCACCTCCAGCCCATTTTTAAGAATTAAAAAAAAAAAATTTAAGACAGGATTTCGGTAAGTTACACAGACTGCCTCTGGCCTCAAACTTGCAATCCTCTTGCCTCAGCCATCTGAGTCACTGGGATGAGATTTGTGCACCACCACATCTGGCCATCCAAAAATTTTTTAAGAGACCATACTGCCACTAATTCATTGGGATTAGCAAATTCCCAGAGGAAGCTTCTTGGTAAATTAGCTGTTGATTTTTCTTGGAAGCTTTGCCACAGCTAGAGGGCCAGAATGGGGCGGTGGCTTGCTGTGCTGGGTGAAGAAGTAATCTCAGTGCTCGTTTTGTCTCTCATGATCTGTGTGACCTAAACCACCTCCTTCCCTGAGTCTGTATCCTCATCAGCAAATCAAGGATAATGCCACTCTAATGCTACATCGGGGCTGGGATTTAGCTCAGTTGGTAGAGCGCTGCGCTACAGTCTCTGAGGTCCCCAGTTCAATTCCCAGCACCGCAAAAATGGGAGAAGGACCTGGCAATCCACTCCCAAGGCAATCCCGAAACAGTCAGACATTGAAAACCATGAGGGTCGCTATGAGTCGGATACTGACTTGACGGCACCTAACAACAAGCACAACAACGCTATATCGTGGGGGAATCACGAGGATCACACATGATAACAGATTTGAAATAGTCTTGTAGACTGCAAACTACTTTACCAAAATCCAGTGTTATGGATACCATGAGCAAAATGAAGGCAGGCAGAGTGCCTTCAACTGAGAGACCTAGGGAGAATAATGTGAGGACAGCCACAGGGTACATGAGGAACCCAAAGTTCATACCTCCATGAGGGCTGCTCTTCATTTCATCAGGCCTTGCTCAAGGCAGGTGGCATGTATTTAAGGTGTATCAGAGATCCTGGCTTCTTTCTTGAGGGGATTCTGAACCTTGGCACTATTTCAGATGGCCTCTTTTGGATTCCTTTGCCTCAGCTGCTTACCATGACCAGCGTGCCACTCCAGTATGGCCAACACTGAACAAAGAAAGCTACCTGGGACATATGCTTCCAAGGGACACAAAATCATATGTGTGTGTGTAAGTGTCTGTGTATTTGCATGTATGCTATAATTATTCTCCTTAACGTATCCCATTGCAATTTGCCTATGATGTTGAGTTTGAAAATAAAATACTTCAGATCGTGTCTGCATAATCTTCTGTTTATTAGGAATTGCTGGGAATGGGTTATATCTATGTAAAGCAATAAAAATTTCTCACCTATAGGCCTCCAAAGATATTAGTAGCACAAAATGAAACACAAAACAAAATAAAAAACCAATGGTAAGTTTTTGATAACAGCCTCTGTTTAGCCCCTTCCTGGCACCTACACAGCTGCTATTGTATTGGCATGCTTTCTTTGATTACTTCCTAAACCTATACATTAACTTTGAATGTAATTACAATGTCAATTTTCTTCTTTGACCAGAGACAATAATGTGCTGTATTAAGGAGGTAAACTCTGGCCTTGCTAATCAAAGTAAAACATACTTCTGATAATGCACAGTAAGGCCAAATTAAGAGAAAACTGAAAGCCAAGGATATTGTAAGTAGAGAGAGAGATGCTTAAAACGCTATTTATCAGATAGTTGGGGATGGTCTTAGAATGTGAGACTATAATTTATAAAGAACAGAAATTTAGTTATCACAGTTCTGTAGGTTGTGAAGTCCAAGAAGAAGGCACCAGCATCTGACAATGACTGTTCTCTGCTTGCAAGATGGAGCCTCAAATGCTGTTCTGTGTCCTCTGGAGGGAAGGAGCAACATGTCTTCACCTAACAAAGACAGAAGAGAGTGAACCCACTCCTCCATGGTCTTTTAATAGTGATATTAGGAGCAGAACATCAATGACCTAAACACCTCTCCAAGTGCCCCACCTCCCAATACTTGCGTTTGGGATCAAAGTTCAGCACACACATTTTGGGGAACACATTCAGAGCATAGTAGGGAACTAATTGATTTTATATGTATTTTGTGTTTTTTTTTTTAAGTTGCTTTAGTCTTATGAGAAGGAGGGAGGAGGAAACACAGATTGGGATGAATAATTTTGATATGGGATTTTGGCCTCTCCTCCCAACTTGTTATTGCAGAAACTTCTCTTCTCCCACTTATTATGGGAGTCTGTTAGGGGATATTGCACTGGCATTCTGATACAGGTTCTTCTAGATGCTTTAGCCACAGGGCATTTGATTTCTTCTGCTCTTCCAACCCCTGGAGAAATGCCCAGACTTCCACAGAGTGGATAAACTCAGTACTGCCCCTCCTTGGTGTCATCATTAGCAATAGCCTATTTTCTTACTGGAAACTTCACTATGCCAAAGTGAGAAAATATATTCCCGAACCTTCAGGGGTTGTTGCAAATGGTATGTTGTTTGCAGAAGGGGGAAGAACACCTACCCATCGCCATTCTGTGTGGTGCTCCATCATCTGAATTTCCCAGTATTTTATTTGGTGAGTTCTTAGTGAAAACAGCTATTTTAGGATCTGTTGACAGTACCCCCTCTACCTGGAACCAAGTCCTCAGTCTATAGGGTTAGAAATGAGGACAAAGTTGAGTGACCAACATCATGCTGAATTCTGACAGAACATAAAGACTCCAATGTCAGACTACAGAGTCCAAGACCCACGTATATCTCAACTGGTTTCATGATGCTGGACAACTTCCTTGATTTCTTTGTTTGGCATCTGATCACACTCCCTGCAAATTAGATATAAAATCCATGTCATAGCACTATGAGGATTTGGTACAATAAACCAATAAACCATGACAGTGGCACAGAGTCAAGACTCAATAAATATTGGCTAATATTTTCCTTAACATCTTCACAGTTGGAGGAAATATAATTTAATGTAGACTAATTTCAAATGAATGTAATAAAAGCTCCTTTAATAGAAGCTTTTTTGTATGCACCTAATGAAAATTATTACTTATATTTTAAGGGATTAAAAAAGTAGTGGAAATCATTATGTTAAGTGAAAGTCAGTTCCACAAAGACAAGCATCACATGTTTTATATGTGGAATCTAGGAAAAATGATAAAGAAATATATGAAAGTAAAAGAGAGACTACAAGAGGTGTGGAAGGGGTGGGGAAATGAGGAATGAGGTTAAGAAAGAGTAATGGAGTAAATAGAACTGAAGTGTGTAATATGCATGTATGGAAATATTATAATGAAACTCTTTACTTTGTACAAGTAATAAATCCTAATCTAAAAACTAGCCCTCAGAGAGCTAACTTTTCCCATGAAGTAATTCTTATGCTAGGCAGGAGCTATGTTTGAAGTTTTGTTGCAATAAACTAATATACTCATTTATAGTAGTCAATTCTTTTAGGTCATTTCCACAAACCTACATATTTATTTCTTGCTTGACTTTTTAATTGCTCATATGGTATCAAATGTCTTGATTAAGCTGCCATATCTTTCTACATTACTGAATTAGATACAGTGATGAAACCAAAAGGATATTTTTGGCACAGTGTAAACCATAGTCCTAATATTTTTATTCAAGATTTTCTTTATGAATCAAGTGAGATTAATTACACAACTGCAAGGGATACAGTGAGAAATACTAGTAAAACTCATCAAAATGCTCTGAAATGTGACATGCTCTATGAATAATGATGGTGAATGGTAGGTAAAACATTCAGGATCCTGTTTTATCCCTAAAAATAAGCATTGCTAATAAACTATAAAATATTATAGGAGATAGGAAATTATCTTGTGCTCAATTCAGGTTTGGAATGTGATCTTTTTTCTTGTGTATGGGATATGTAAATATGATCAGAATGAGAATCTAGACATTTCTATTAGCATAAAGCAAATAAGAGAGTTGCTTTTATCTTCTGAATTGTATCTGATGTATCTTCTCAGGGATAAATCTATGAAATTAAAAACCCCAAAGCTTCAAACTTAAACTTGATATTCTTTTCAAATAAATATTTGGAGAATTAAGTTCAATTTCCAAAATATTCCTTGATGGTGAAACGTTTTGGTTGAAGAAATGAACCCTTGTGTTATGAATATTGCCTCAAAGGATTTTGTTGTACCAGTATTATTTTATTCATCTGTCAAAACTTATTTCAAAGTATAATGATGCTAATATAAATCTTGTTTCTATCCACAAGTAATTGAATATCTTATGGATAAGAACTAGCTCATTATCACAATTTCAATGCAGAATTGAGGGAATTTTTAGGGGTTTTTTGGTTTCTTTTGCATAAACAAAGCAACATAGAATCAAACTGTTATAATTACATTTGTGCTGTGTCTATTTTCCTTCTGGGTCAGCTGAAGCCATCAAATGATATTTTCTGATATGAAATATCAATATGTTTTAAATTATTCCTACTTTTTGCTACAATAGTGGTTTTAGTATTTTAAGATAAGAAGTGATTAGCTATTCAAAAATTACTTGTATTTACCATTGAAAGGGACAGTTTTATAAAAAAGAAATGAAATCAAATTTTATTCATATTTATTCTATAAGGTTTAGAAATGTCCTGAGAACCTTTAAGAAGATTTAATTATGTATATAATTTTGATTAACCAAGGATTATAAGATTTACCAAAGTAAAGATACCATATACTAAAGTGAATAGCAACTAAAAGAAATTTTTTTATACTACTGACAAAAATCAGGTCCTTGTCAAAATAATACCACACTGTTGACAAAATGACATAGATGTCACATTACTTAATGTGCCAAATACATTTTCCTAAGCTATTATATCTTAATATTTCAAGTTGTTCTTTAAACATTGAAGTTTAAAACTCAGCATCAATTAAGCAATCAAATTCAGTGTTTAAATATCAAGCCATAGGAAACTATGCTGATTGTATTTTATTGCAGTCAACTGACAGTTTTATAATTTTAAAGAGATTTGAGAAGTTATGGTTTGAGCAAAAAGTTACATCTTGTTTGTGGGTGGTTTTAATAGCAATAATGAAATGTACTTAGATTAGCTTAGTCAGAGTGTACTTCTTGTTCTAAAATGAGTATTTACCATCTCCCAGAACAACCAAAAATATGGCTTTCTTAGACATAAATTATCTTGTTCAGATTTTCTTATCACTTGTCTTACCTCCAAACATGGTGATTATGATGTTCTTTGTAGAGGATTTTGCCATTCTTGAAGTTCTATTTCTTTAAAAAGCAATGATACTATTTTAAAAGACAGTTAATTTTACACTATTAAGCAAAGCATTTATGAAGTTGAGTTTATGGCATTCATGTTAGCATTCCACATCATATTTTAAAAAGTCTCTAACTTTATTCAGAGGCAATCATATTTTTAGACATACTCCCCTTAGACAGGGACCCAAAGACTACCTTTCAAAGCTTAATGCTCACTTTTACCATTTGCAATTAGTTGCTAGATCAAACTACACCAGGATGTTTTTCTTCTCTAGTACAAGATGTGAATTTGGCTCTTCTTACTAATTGAGACGCTATTTTTGTAAATGAGACATTTTACAAAAGAAAGCTGCTTAATAGTTAGCCTTTCTTTTATAAAGTCTATGTTTTCTTCCACTTTTGTCCTGAACAGTTTCTTATTTTACAAAATGAAGTAGGATTTTAGCATTAGAGGCTACCTTCAAAACCTAAACTCAAGTTTGCATCTGCTGCAAAATTCATGAAGCTTCATTTGCAAATATCTCTTCCACAGCCTTGGAAGCAGCAGAACATGTTCACAAGAAGAAATATTTTATAAAATTTGCAAAATACTTCAACCACAATCAGTTATGACCATATTTCCATCTCTATTTTCCCTGTGCTATTCCTTACCTCTTGTCAGGTAGCATTGGCTTTGGCTATATTTGTGGTATTTGACAAATGAATGTAGAGTTAGGGGATAAAATGGTTTATGCAATGATATAAAATGTTTATATATATATATGTATGAATGTGTTTGTATGTGTGTGTGTGTGTGTAAGTTTGAATTCTTTTTTTCAAATACATTTCCCCAATTTATATAAACTTCAGATATGGCTTTGCATTTTTTCCCCTTTTCTATTTTGTTAATAAATTATAGAATAGACCATATAAAAATCTTTGAAAGATATTTTACACAGCTTATTATAACCCTCAGTAATAGATGAAAAGATGAGAATATAAATGAGAGATTTTGCAGCTGATTGTTCATCAATTCTGGATTGTGACTTCATTTATAATTTAGATATTTTTTCATCATGGAATTTTGCATTAATTTTGATTTTTGAAAATATTGCACTAAAGTATTTATCTTGGTTACTGAGCCTTCTAGTGCCCTTAAATTTTCTCTGAAGTGAATGCTTCATTGTCTTATCCTGACCACTCTGTAGTTCTTGACAACTTGTTATTGTTGTTGTTAGGTGCCCTCGAGTCGGTATCCGACTCACAGCGACCCTCATACGGTTTTCAATGGCTGACTGTTTTGGGATTGCCTTGGGAGTGGATTGCCAGGTCCTTCTCTCATTTTTGAGGTGCTGGGAATTGAACTTGGGACCTCAGAGACTGCAGTGCAGTTCTCTACCAACTGAGCTAAATCCCAGCCCTCTTGACAACTAGCCATATTTTATTCAAAATACCTAATAATAATTGGAATATAGATAGATAAATGATATTTATTAATTTCTAGGTTACACAAAGCTTCATAAGAAAGTCTATAATAACTGAAAAGATGAGTGAAAATCAAAAGATGAAATTAAGTGAGATGACAATAGAAACTTTATTTGCATTTAAAATGCCAACTGGCAACTACAAAGAGAATTAGTTTTTTATGCATTCTTGTGAAAAAGTGATGTCTCTACCTTAAGAATGATCTCAACTGCATGCGTACATGGGAAAAATAGGGGAACATAGCCCAAATATGCATATGAGTTTTACTACATATTAGCCAAAAGGTTCTATAAACCTTGCTATTGTTCTTGTTGTTGTTAGGTGGCCTTGAGTTGTGTCTGATTCCAAGTGACCCTTACAGAGTTTTCAATGGCTGATTGTTTTGGGATTGCCTCAGGAGTGAATTGCCATGTCCTCCTCTCCCTTTTCTGCCACGCAGGGAACCAACCTCGGGACTTCAGAGACGGCAGAGTGGGGCTCTACCAATGGTGCTAAATCACAGCACATATAAACCTTGTAAGTCAATAAAAGTGCAACCCAAAGTAATGTAATAGTTGCATAATGGAAAAAGCCAAATGTTGTATTACTCTGCACCCCACCAACATTTACCAGTAGAGGGGGAAATAAGAATGAGCTCGATATGAATTAGAAATGTGATGTGCGCAGGAAGAAATGATGTGACTAATAGCCAGGTTGTTCTCAGATCCACTCCTCTTCTACCTTCTCTCTACTCTGAAGTCCTCCGGACCTTGGTTTCCAGTTATGTTTAGCAGATGAAGACCATGTCTGAGGACTGCATGGTGGGAAAGGCAAAGGAGCCAAGAGTGTTTCTATTCCTCCCCACTATGTCTTATGGCTCTCATTCCCAAGGGCAGGGGAGTCTATGCTTGGTCTTAATTCCCAGCTTCTATCTTTTAGCTCTGGCTGCCAGTCTCCACTTCTGTGTCTTAGGGATGGTAAGAGTTCCTGCTCTTGCTAATCCCTTGGTTGCTATTATGTCTTCTCTTTGATTTCTCCACTCTTCCATCACATATGTAACAACATTCATTGTATTATAGTCCCCATGTTTAGAAGTCAAAGAAACATTTTATTTTCCTGGGGAGATTCTGACTGACTGAATTAACTCCAGTTACAATAATAAAATAATGCAAGTAAATACATGGGGGATTTTTTTTCAGTGGGCAAGGGAAATATTACACTTCCCATGTTTGACTTCAGCACACTCACCTACTAGCCATGATCTTGCGTGAGTCAATAACTCAGCCTGAATTATTGACCTATAAAACTGCGATGGTGGTAATATTTTTCCTGTGTATTGAGAGGCTCAAATGATACAATACATATGAAAGAGCCTTAAATGTGGAAGGTAGCTGTTACTGCTCTTGTTGTTATGTCAGTTGAAAAACTGTTACCAAGC
The DNA here is from genome assembly GCA_007922755.1 of Pedetes capensis. NCBI lineage: Eukaryota > Metazoa > Chordata > Mammalia > Rodentia > Pedetidae > Pedetes > Pedetes capensis. Next base: position 90,709 of record VMDO01001609.1, on the reverse strand, counting down.
AGTGGAGAAGTACATTATTAGTACAGTTCTATTGACTGGCTGGGAAAAGGTGGAGATGAAGGTGTGGCCATCTCTACTACCTGCCATATAACTGGGGTTTCAGGCTGTGGTAAATACTCTCAAATGAGGCTACTCTCCTTGGAATTTCTTTGTGTCACTTGGAGACCTCTTATACCAAACTTACCTTGGGCACTCACTAAAGTTCTAGATTTCCCAGTTTTTCGCCAGACCTACTAAATCACAGTGTTTGTAAAGAGACATACACACATTTTTAATGCAGGCCCAAGTGAATCCAAAGGCCAAAAAGCTTGAAAGCCATTGCCCTTTCCTTTTCATCTAGGAAAGAAGGCTAGAAACTCCTTCAGGAAACCAGGAGTCATATACAGAAGTGTCTGGCCCTCACTGCTATGGTCTCAGACTCAAGGAAGGGAAGGGAGACAATGATTTTCTTGAACTAATTTCAGATGGCCCTTTAGGTCCCTAAAAATAATTCTTAGAGAGCAGAGCTCATTTATCTTGACACTTAGAAATAGTTACTTAGTAAATGCTTCTGAATTATGTGATATATCTCTGGAGACAAGATAGCTACTTTGTTCTGGAGGCAATCAGCCCAGTGTTCTTGGAGAGGAGAAGGATGGATGAGGTTACAAGGACATGATCCTGTGCTCTATGATCCTGTGCTCTATGGCTTTCGTAAGGAAACCAGCCAATTGAGCTTAGTCAGGGCATATTGGCTTGCTTTTGGCCATGGACTCTGTCATAGCTGGTCAGGCTAGAATACATACAGGTGAGGTAGATACAGATGTTTCAGAGCAGTAGTTTGTGGGGAGAGAATGTTCATATTCAAAACAATAATCAATATACCAGAAGGTTTAGAGATATGTCAGTAGAAACTGGAACCTTACTGTAGACCAGCTCACCTAATGTCTTGCAACAATATTGGTTTCTGAACTCTATGCCTAGAGTTTCAGGAGAAATGAGTCTGAGGAGGGACCCAAGATTTTACATTTCCAACAAATGTCCAGGTGTTGCTAAGGGTATTAATCCCTGAAAATCATTAGGCTAAATTATAAGTGTCATTTGTTAAATATTGTATGCATTTTAAAAGGGTTTAATTAAAATCATGGAAGAATTTCTGAAAGTAGATCTTTCTCCAAGGGAGAAAGTTATGGATGTTCATGCACTGGTGGGATCTTGACTTAACTAAGCCTCATGTGTAAATGTGAGATACAGGGTTGGATAGGCAGGTGACCTCATATCTACCTAGCTCATCTCTTCTCATGGGTAAACAGTGCCTATTTTCTCAGCCTGCCCTTGATCCTTGATCATTATCTTTCCACATTCAGCTACATTTTTCTGGAAGTCTTCTAGTTTGCTCTGTCTCTTTTGATATAAGGGAGCACAGTTACCCAGTTGGAGTCTAAGCCATGTGTACTATAGTGGAAAGAACTGTTACTACTGAGGATCTGAGCACCAAAGTTCTATTAAGGCAGCCTAAGAAAATTTTCAATGATCATGCTGTATCATTAACTCATACTGAGTTTGTATCAAGCAAAGCCTTTTCTGCTTGAAACTCTATTAGGGCATATTAAAATTTTTAGAGTAAAGTTTTGGGGTTTAACCATACCAATTTATTTTATTATATTACATTCAAAACACTTATATACATATGAGTAAAAGTAAAAATTGGTGAAATTTGAATTAGATCTGTAGCCTAGTAAACAGGAATATATTAATGTAGGGCACTGTCTAGAGAGGCAGCTCACCTCAAGGCCTAACTGGCCCACTTGGAGGTCTGAGACTTGTTCCCACAGCAGTAACCTCTGCCCTACATCCAGGAACTCCTGAACATTGAGCTTTCCAAGATGGTGCTGGCTTCCACCCCCTCTCCTCAGACCTCTCAACACCTGATTGGCTGTTTCCAAATTACTGAATTGCCCCTGATTGGACCATTCAGGAAACTACTCCTGATTGGTTCCCTTTTGGATGCCTCAGTTGGATCTCCCCCCTGATAGGCTAAGCCCCGATCACCTGACATTACATGGTAGCCCCTGATTGGCCAGAATAAGGTATATAAGGATAGCATTCAGGGTCCATTCCACTCAGCCAGGCAGATGAAGCAATAAAGAGCAGAGCACTTGGAGTCAGTGTCGTCACTGGAAGAAAGAAGCAAAGAACTGCTGTGGGCATAAATCTCTGAGCCTACCTTTCTCAAGGTTTCTCAGAGTAGCTATGGGCATAAGTCTCCTTTCCGGGCAGTGCAGCTCCCCAGCCCTTGGCTCACCCTCCCCAGACAGTGGTTTTTTGTCAGCTAGATCCCTACGGCTGGAGCAAGACCAGTGGCGGGCAACGCCCCACATATTAAGGCCAGTGTTCTGGTTTTGACATTGTATAGTATGTCAATTGACATTGACATACTATAATTATGTAAGATGTCATCATTATAGGGAGATTCACAGGACTTCTCTGTTGTTTCTTTGCTATTTTCTCAAAGTAAGTAGATATTTTGAAGTACAAAAATTTTAATATAAATTAGTTACTTACAATATCTAAGACTGACCATATGTTTTGAATAAGTTTATCTGGTCATATCTTTAACAAGTTTTTTTTTGGTGGTATAATTTTGAGACAAGGTCTTATCATGTTTCTCAGGCTGGCCTCAAACTCACTACATGGCCCAGCTAGTCTTGAAATCACAATTGCCTCAGCCTCCTGAATAGTAAGATTACAGGTGTGTGCTACCATGACCAATGCATTCAAAATGTGTGTGTGTGTGTGTGTGTGTGTGTGTTATGAATACCCTTCATTATCCAAGCATGATCAATTCTGGATTCATTGTTTTGTATTTCTGTGATCTTTGGAAAATTTAATTAAACTTCTCTGGTATCTGTTTTCCCATTTTTATAATAATAGCATCTATTTTAATCATTTCAAGTATTAAATCATTAATATGGGCTTAAACTCCATCTGGCATATAGTAAGCATCCTATAAACACTGGCAGTGATGTTGATTGTAAAGAGGATAAGATGATAAATTGTGCTCAATTTTTAGATAATCCTTTTTAGATAAACTCCTTCAGGAAACCTGGAGTCATATATAGAAGTGTCTGGTCCTCGCTGCTATGGCCCTCGCATCCTATACCCAAATATTTCTTACTGCTATAAATTCAATTAGAACTCCACGTATGGGAATTTTAGGTAGGAAAGGATATGCAAGGTTTGTTTGTTGTTGTTAGGTGCCATCGAGTCGGTATCTGACTCATAGAGACCCTCATAGGGTTTTCAATGGCTGACTGTTTCGGGATTGCCTGGGGAGTGGATTGCCAGGTCCTTCTCCCATTTTTTGCGGTGCTAAGAATCAAACTTGGGACCTCAGAGACTGCAGCACAGTGCTCTACCAACTGAGCTAAATCCCAGCCCATGCAAGGTTTAGACTGCTGAAAGACTGTAGAATGTGAAAGTCAGGGAAAGCTACTGGTGGTTCTTTGGTTTTCCACTAACATTCATGGAACCAAGAAGCTCAAACAACCACAACAGAAAATCATCCAAGTTCATAGCTGCCTGGATCATGAAAATAGATAATTCTTATGAAAATATCAAAAGTCATCAAAAAACCTCTCAATTATATTATATGTAGTTTACTCATTGGCTTGCTACTGTCAAAGGAACAAACATATGGCTTTGTGTCTCTCTTGATTCCAGATTTTGTGTTATGTGCCTGTGTTTGGCAAAGTCTAACCTAAGTAAAGGAGTCAAGGATGGGTAGTTCCTACTTTTCCAGGCCATGTTATACAGAGGAGTGACAGAGAACAGACAGTGTTCTAATGTGCTAATAGATGATAGACACTTGTTTTTCTTGAAGTCTGGTCATTTATCCAGCCACTTCTCTAAAATACAATTGCACTTTCTTTGTACCTCTCTTTTAGAACTTCTTACATATGACCTTTTATGATAGCCATTTGTGAATGAGGATTATCTTTCTTTCCTAACATAAAGTTCTAGAAATGTAGAACGGTGTCCTGCATTTAATGGATTCTCATTATGTATTTATTAAGTGAATGAATGTATTCACATATCCTTTTTAGTCCTTTATTGTTTCATATTCATAGAGGTGAATATAGTGAATATATTCATATAGTGAAGCAAAACTCAAACTCAGAGGGAAAGAAGAATCATTCAAATAAAGAAAATTTGAATGAGCTACTTAATGGCTCCTAAAAAGTGCTTGAAATGTTTCAGTTAAACCAAAGCATTTCAAACAAATGCTGACATCTCTACCAAAGTTAAATAGCAACATCACGGTAATGGCCTTCTGATCACTCTGTCACACAGAGAAAAGATTGTCTTGTGCTCAAGCACCTGTCATGCCTTGGGAAGAATTTGGGTCCCCTCCAGTATTCTTTTCTTATTGTATATACAGTGAAGCAGCACAAAGGAGAGGCAAAATGCTGAGCTCAAGTTGACTAGTGGAACAAACCTATGAGTGTTACTCTGAAATCATTCAAAACAAGTCGTAGAATCAGGTATCCAGCCTTGTAGCTTTATAGATTTACATGATTAGACTCTATTTTAAGATTGAAGCTGGGCACTGTGATGACTGGGGACACCGAGGCAAGAGAATAACAAGTGTGAGGCCAGAGGCAGCCTGCACAATTTAACGAGGCTCTGTCTCAAAAATACAAAGTAAAAAGAAGGGGTTGGGGATGCAGCTCAGGGGTAGAACACTTGACTAGCTTGTAGGAGGCCCTGGGTTGAACCCTCTCAATATTGCAAAATCATACAATCAATCAATAAATATCAAAGCCACTTTAAGAATGCAATGTTACAATTTTGGAATATAGATGCCACATAAAAGAAAGAGTAATTGCTATTGTAATTCTGAGCTAGTCCTATGCAATTTGCATCTGCTTCTTAATTTTTTTTTTAAATCTGTGGGGCTAATACTCTTCCCTGACACAGCTGTTAATTTCCAAATCAAATTCTAATGAGTATAAGATGACTATTTATATAGGTTCTATTTGGAAAATTATGAAAAAGACACTAGCTAGAACTAACATTCTCTGGTTATTAACTTATTACACTCATTTTATTTTTTCTTTTTTAATCATGCCCTTGGAAAAGCCAATGTACTTTAGATTTAATCAAGGATTGTGTACTGGGCTATTATTATTATAATTATATTAATTAATTAATTTATTTTATTTTATTTTATTTTATTTTATTTTTGGCGAGGGAGGAGGGTGCTGTGCTTGAGGACTGAATCCAGGGCCTCACGCATGCATTGCAAGTGCTCTACAACTGGGCTGCACCCCTAGCTCACTTTTTATTTTTTATCTTGAGACAAGTTCTCACTAAGTTATACAGGCTACCTCTGGCCTTAAACCTGCTACACTCCTCCTTTGGCTGCCTGAGTTTTGCTGGGATCACAGGCATAGCCACCATGCCCAGCTGTACTGGGCTACTACTCTATCTGCATACCTTGCTATTTTCAAAGGCAACTTATCCAGGAGTCCTCATTATTTTCTCAGTTACAGGTGTAGCTTCAGAAATGGAGAAAATTTGTTCTGGAGACTATGTGAGGATGAAACAATATTAGTACTAACTTGCTAATTGTTACAGGTAGAAGGAATATTCCATCAGCAAAACAGTGACCCTGCCTTTGACATTGTTAGTGGAAGACAAAATTATGAGGACATTGCTTTTGAGATCCCTGGGTCCTTCTTGGCACTCTCTTCTTCCCTTATTCCATGTCCTGTTCCTCTCAGATGTCGAGTGAGGTTGTATTTTTTATTTTACTATAATCTGCTCAGAAAAAACAATCTAATGGCATACTTTTTCCCTCAACCATACTATCTCTTCAAGCCTAATTTAGAATTGACATGTATCCCCCTAAAAGAATATAGCTTTTCACAACCAAGTAAATGTTGTGTTTCAGAGGCCAGAATATTCTTCTAGGCAGCCTTCAAGCTCTGTATGGGCAGTTGATATAGTAAGGGAAAGAGCACTTTGGCTCAGAGGTATGAAAATATTTCCTTGCTCACCCTGCAGCAGAATTCCATTCTGTAAGATGAGGCAAACTATGACCAACCTCCTGAATGTATTGTGAGGACTAAATGGGATGTTTTTAACAGTGTCTAGCTCTATTCTTAGGATTGAATTGCTTTTCAAACAGGATGGCTCCTCTTTCCTTCTTTCTCCTTATTGTATAGGAGAGGTTGTTCTCCACCTATAAATAACTTTTTAACATATTGGTGTAATAATAAATGAAAACCAAGAGAGAGGGTCATAAAATGTACTATATAATCAGAAAAATAACAAAATTATTTCAAGTATCAGTTTTAAAAATTTACTTGGAAAGTGTGAGCCAGCATTCCTTTTGAAGAGGAAATGCAGACTTTTTTTATTGCTTTCAATATAAATTCTAACTTTTTTTTGAGTTAAGATTGTACTTTTTTCACTATTTAAAAACACCATGTCATAAGCATTGAATATGCTAAGCTGTTGCACTACATTCCCCCAAAAGGAAACAAAGATGATTTTGAGTCTGCAGATAATATTCTTGGCTATTTTCATTCTTCAGTCTTCTCATTTTTCTGCACACATAAATAATTTCTATCCTTATTAGTGTCAGTAATGAACTTTTAGAAACATCAGGCTCATCTTTTTCTACATTTTCAAGATGAAATCAGCAGGATGACTATAGGGATCACTTAAAATTAATTTAAATAATTGTGTAAAATCATAATTTAGAAATACCACTTCATACCCATGGAAAAAATAGTACTGTACATCTTTCTGAATTTGACCATATAATACTGAGCTTCTTATGATAGTTGATGATGATTCCCAAGAGGTTAAAAATCTTCCCAACTCTTCCCATAATTCTGAGATCTATGGATTCACTGAAGTGGAACAAAATGCCTCTGGTGGAAAGCTTTAAAACTTCTGTGTAGTTTCATAAGGCCATGAAGCACATGAAAAAAAAATGCTCAGTATCCCTAGGCATTAGGGAAATGCAATTCAAAACAACTCTGAGATTCTACCTCAGTCCAGTAAGAATGGCCAAGATCAACAAAACAAATAACAAATGCTAGTGATATTGTAAAGAGAAAGGAACACTGCCGGGCACAGTGGGGCAAGCCTGTAATCTCAGCAGCTCCTGAGGCAGAGGCAGGAGAATGGCAAGTCTTAGACCAGAGGCAGTCTGCATAACTTAGTGAGACCCTGTCTCAAAAAAGTAAAAAAAAAAAAAAAAAAAAAAAAAAAAAAAAAAAAAAAAGGGCTGGGGCGCAGCTCAGTGGTCCAGCACTTGCAAAGCATACAGGTGCGAGGCCCTCAGTTCAACCCCCAGTACCGCCAAGGAAAAAAAAAAAAAGAACCCTCTTACCCTGTTGGTGGGACTGTAAAGTGGTTCAACCACTCTGGAAATCAAAATGGAGATACTTCAGAAAACTAAAAATAGAACGGCCATATGACCCAGTTATACTACTACTGGGAATATACCTAAGGGAGACGAGTCGTCATACCACAGAGACATCTGCATCTCCATCTTCAAGGCAACACTTTTCACAATAGCAAGGATATGGAACCAACCAAAGTGCCCATCAACAGAAGAATGGATAAAAAAATTATGGTGCATATACACAATGGAATACTACTCAGCAATTAAAATAATGAAATAATGTCATTTGCAGTAAAACAGATGGAATTGGAGAACATCATCTTACGTGAATGAACACAAGCCCAAAAAGAGAAATACCATATGTTTTCACTCATATGTGGGAGCTGAATCATACTTAAAAGAAGGAAAAAATCCTATACATAAATTGATATATGAAAAATGCACAATTAAACTACACGAATGTAGAAGAGACAATATAAGGAGTAGAAAGAAGGAGGGAGGGATCTAACAGAGGGAAGCACACATTGGAGAAGATGTGATGGGGATGAGGGTCAATGAGGAAGGATGAAGAGGGATAGGTCAAGATCAATGCAAACAGCACAACTTCATGAGTATGTTGGAAAAATAGGGGAAGATAACCCAAATAAGTATCAGAGTTTAATTACATACTAGCTGTAAGGCTCCATAAACTTTGTGGGTTGATGAAAATATTGCGAGAAGTGATGGAAAGGATGCATACTGGAAAAAGCCAATACTGTATTACTCTGTAACCCATCGTCATTTAAGGGAAAAAAACCTTCTAGGTAGTGCAAAAGAATTCATTCTTTATGCTATATTCTTATTTCTTCTCTTCATCCTTAAAATAATCTTTTTCCTTGACATTCAGAATACCACACTGGGGCCTGGTTTTCTACCCATCTTCTGGTCACTCCTTAATCCTCACCAGGAGACTCTTCTTTCTGTCTCATCTTTAAATGTTGCAGTTCTTTAGGGTCCTGCCCAAGATTTGCTCATCCCCTTTCCTTTTCCAATCATTACATACGTGCAGATAACTCTTAGCAGGTGTCTCTAGCTCTGACCTCTTTTTTGAGCTTCAAATTCGTATATTTAATTGCCTATGTGAAAAAGTCATCTTGGAGATATAAAAGTAGATTAAATTCAGCATTCCAAAACTAAATTTGTGGTCTTTTTGCCTAATTCTCAGGCGTATGTCAGCATTCCATGTCTCTGTGACGAACTCTTCTTCCCTATCCAACCAGTTACTTTAGCCGATAGGCAGCTCACTGTCATCCTTGACTCTTCCTTCTTTTTTACATCGTTTTATAAAAAAGATCCATCTGCTTCTTTCCATGTAACTCCTCTCATCACCCAACTGTGAGGTGCCTCCTTACATTCTAGGAAGTAGGTTAACGAATCCTTGCATCTGTGGAAAAAGTCTACACTAGTGTAAAATGAAACAACTGACTTTTGTCTGTTGAGATTTTTTTTAAATTCTGTAATGATGAGAGATAACTTGCCATTATTTCTTTTAAAGGACAGAAGTTTAAAATGGGTCCATAAAATTAGAACAACCTATCTATTTCATTACCACTACTCTTTTTTTTTTTTCAGTACTGGGGGTTGAACCCAGGACCTCATGCTTGCATGCTTTGCAAGTGCTGGACCACTGAGCTGCACCCCCAGCCCACTTTTTTACTTTTTGAGATAGGGTCTTGCTAAATTATGCAGACTGCCTCTGGTCTTGAACTTGCAATCCTACTGGCTCCACCTCCAGAGCTGCTGGGATTACAGGCATGTGCCACCGTACCCAGCTATTACTACTATTCTTTAGAGCATCCATGTGCTTGATGGCTTGTTGTGCTGTGGGGAATGGTGCGTTGCTGTGTGATGCTGAAAGCTATGCCACCAGTATTTCAGATACTGGCAAGCCCATCCATGGTGGACAGGTTTCTCTTCTCTTCTCTTCTCATCTCTTCTCTTCTCGTCTCTTCTCTTCTCTTCTCTCGCTTCCCTTCTCTTCTCTCTTCATTTTTCACCTCTCTTCTCCTTTCCTTTACAGAGCACTTAAGATCAACTCTCAGCAAATGTCATGTATACAATATATTAAACTACAGTCGCTATGTTGTGTTAAGTCTTCAGAATTTACTCACCTTATAATTGAAAATTTGTACTCTTTAAGCAAAGGTTTCCAATTTTTCTCAACCCTAGTCCCCTAGAAAGTCCTACTATACTATCTGTTACTATGAGTTGGATTCTTTTTAAATTTCACAAGTAAGTGAGTGAGATCATGTAATTTGTGTGTGTGTGTGTGCACGTGCACACGTGTGTATGTCTATTTTATTTCATTTAGCATGATGGCTTCTGTGTACATCCATGCTGTAAAAAATGACAGGATTTCCTTCTTTCAAGGCTGAATAATATGCATCCACATTCTTTATCCATTCATCCGTTGGCAGACACCTAGGTTATTTTTATATCTTGCTTATTGTGTGTAAAGCTGCAGTGAACATGGAAGTACAAACAGCTCTTCAAGATCCTGGTATCATTTCCTTTGAATTTATATCCACAAGTGGGATGATTGGATCATATGGCAATCATCCTTTTAGTCATTCTCAGGAACCACTTTTACCTAATAATGCTCCCACTCTATAATTCTGGAGCACCTTTTGATAGATTCTTGTTTTTAAACTATATTTGGAGGTATGTCACCTAGACTAAGGAAGTTGCTCCAGTCGTGGCCTACTCTGTGAAAGAAATACAAGGATTACTTTCCCGTCATTGTTGTTATTTACTTCAGTTGACTTCCTTTGCACTCAAACCATCAGTTATTCTTATTACAACTTGTGAATCTCATGTTTCTTTAAGTTACCAACTTATTTTTAGGTAATTGTCTTCTTTTTCTCCTCCTCCTCCTCCTCCTCCTCCTCCTCCTCCTCCTCCTTCTCCTTCACAATACTTTGGGGTTGAATTCAGGGCCTTATACATTGCTTTCCAAATCCGCTAACACTGAGCTTCACCTCAGCTCATTTTGTATTTTTTATCTTGAGACAGAGTCTCACTAAGTTACATAGGCTGCCTCTTGCCTTAAACCTGTGATTCTCCTGCCTCTGTCTCCTGAGTTGCTGGGATTACAGGTGTGAGCCACTGCACCTGGCTTGCTTCTCCTTATGAATATTTAAGAACTAGAAACATGGGGCCTTGACTGTCATGTTTAGTGCTATATATCAAGAGCTGAGAATAGCATTATCTGCTTTAAAGGGTATTATAGTCTTTAGAGTGAACTATACAAGTCACCATTTTGATAAAATATTTATTTTAGTCATAATTTTATAGAAACTAAAATACAGTCATATGAGTCACAACAATATTTTATTGAACAATAGATTGCATATAAAACAGTGGTCCCATAAGATTATATCACCTAATGACATCATAGCTACCTTAGTTTGTGGACATACACTCAATGTTTGAACAACAAAATTGCCTACTGACGCATTTCTCAGGATGTATCCTCATTGTTAAGCAACACATGACTACATAAAATTTTATAAATTAAAGTTCTGAAATAAGATAAATCATAAGTTTAGTTTAGTGTATATTTATGCATCAAAAAGGTACAATCTATGTGCTCATGAAAATATGTAGTCAGAAGACACATGAGAAACCATTATTATGGCAAAGTTCATTAGATTACAAGACAGCAAAGTAAAGCAATTTTGGTTCAATCTTCAAAAATACTATGAACTCAATACTAGTATGCTGACTAAAAGAAGGAAGATTTCCCTTAAGGTCTTTTAGATCAGGGTTAATAGAAGGATGATCTAATCATGAGTTGGAAGCAAAAATATGTAAATTTAAAAAAGATCTGCTGAAGTACATTTTACTTGCAAAGTAAAACTTGAATTAATAGGACATGTATAAAAACACAGAAGATATTTATAAACTTCTTTTTAGCGATTGAAATTCTGCATATATTCTAGATTTTCCTACCATGCTTCAATGCGTATATCCATAGATTAAGATTAGTAAAGTTTCAAAACAGGTGAATATAGGGTGAGCAGAATGATAGTAGCAATAATAAACAATAAAACCTGAAAAAAAATCATAGTAAAGGCAATGTATCCACAAGCATATTGACGATGTGGCTAAAAAGTAAATTACTCCAGGCAAACTATGTCTGTGTAAAGTTTCAAAATTAAATTCCCTAGATTTGAGTGATGTTTATTTACATGTATATTAATTCACTTAATGAGGGTAAGTCTTTAGTTTCTCTGGTATCAAGCACACATACTGAGCTGTCTTGGTTTGGGAAATTGACCAAGATCTCATCCTGATATGAGGCACTATACCATCAGAGTAAGGACCCAAGTCTCTTTGCCATAAAAAGGAAAGAGGGGATAGGAGGTAAGTTCAAATATAAAGGTTAAAAATAACATGACCCAAATGCTTTAAATATTTGCAAACCCAATGGCAAAATATAGTCCTTTCATATTTAAAAGTGCTGTGTTATGGTTTTTGTATGTCTTTTTGTCAATGAGAAAGATCCAGGTAATGGCTAAAAGTCTTTGAAAACTGTGAAGTTTGATAAAACCTCCAGATGGACATGTTTTCCAAGACTGAAATGGGCTAAGCATTTTATTTGTGCTATGGCAGGAAACTTTATGACAATTTTATAAAGCACATACTACTGTTAGAAATATGTTTTTACAGATAGGAAAACTGGGTCTTAGAAGGGTAAAATTAATTTATTCCAAGTTATATATCCAGATCCAGGTGTGCAGAAGTATACATGTAAATCCCAGGCCTTGGGAGAATGAAGAAGGAGGAGCAGGAGATCCAGACCAGCCTGGGCTACATAGTAAGACCCTGCCTCAAAAAACAGAACAAAACAACAAAACAAACAAAACGTACACAGCCAAACCAAACTAATCCGAACCAATCAACCAACCAAACAAACAAACAAAAACCAGAGTGAGGCTCAACTTCTGGTCTACACGAATCTAAAATCAAAGCTCGTAACCAGTGTTTACAATGCCACCAAGGAAGTGGTTTCTCTAGCCATCCTTTCAAAACTTAGCCACGAAAACTGAGGCTGAATCGAGACTTGCCATGGCGTCTGCTAGGAAGGGTAAATGATCAAACAATGTATGTTTAGAAAGGACCTACGAACAATTGTTTTCCATTTCTCTTGAGTAATTTTGCCTGTCTTGTGAGGCTGTTTCCATCTTCACCTGCTCCCTGTGGCCCTCCAGGTCCCACTCCATTGGGTTAGGGTCCCTTCTCTCTTCTTTAACTGGAAGGGCACATACTAGCACAGGACTGGTTGTTTTATAGCAAATGTCTATTCCTTCATTTCCCCATGTTATCTGCAGGGCCACTGAAGGCAGCTTAGGGCCTTGAGAAAAGAAATTTGGAGCCTAAGAAAAAGCAGATTTGTCTTGGCATGTAACAGCCAACTTCTGTGTAACTTGATCCCTCTTCCCCACCTGCTTTCAAGTCAAACATGATCTCTCCCCTGTGTCTTCTCCATTCTGGACTGTGTCTGGAACATACTATGCAGTTAGTGAATATTGGCCCAACAAAGAGTATAGATGAATTCAAAGAGGAAATATGATGGTAGTGTGTTTGGAGATCTGGATAAAGTAAATTCATTCTATGTCAGTGACTCTGGCCTCATATGACCACTAAAATAGATATGGATATGTTTTTTTAGCTGATCATTTTCCATGCGATGTTTTAGCATAGTGAGATAATTAGGAGTACAAATTCATGGACAAAATTGCCTGAATTAGACTCCTGATTTGCTACCTCCTGTCTTTATGACCCAGGGGAATTTTTTTAACTTCTGTGCTTCAGAAGGGCATGTGTATAATCTATAAAATGGGGATGATAACAGTAATTTCCCCATAGATCTTTAAGGAGGATCAAGTGAACAAAACTTTTGTAAACTTCTTAGACTGGTGGTTAATATATATTAAGTAAAAACATAAATATTAAATAATATTTGGCTGAAATCTCTTTCTCTACTAGACTATACACTGTGTAACAGGAGGTACTGGAACTATGTCTATTAGTTCTCACAATTATATTACTAGCACCTAGAAACAGCACTTAGTCATATTAGTTCAATAAATGCTTTGGCCACTGCTCAGAAATTCAGAGAACACCAAAGTTTTAAATAATGATTTAAAAATATTGATCCCATTGTGAAGTTGTCACCCAGCAGGTTTTTTTTTTTTTCTCTTTGGTACATCTGCACTGGATCCCACAAAGGGTGGTGGGTTTGTGCTCTTCCCAGAGGTTCTCAACTAAGGAGGCAGGTAAGACATGGTTTCTACTTTAATTCATCTTCTCAGAATCAGAATCATTTTGTATTTTCACAAAGGTGCCACAAAAACAAAATGAAAAAAAAAAAATTTCCCTTGAACCAACAGATGAGTAAAGCCTCAGAGACTCAAAGTCAAGATAGAAATGAGAATATTTATGTAAAATATGCTATTAGAAGTGGAATACTTAATCAAATAATAGCTTTACATTTATTATAGCTATAGGCCAATATATAGACTTAGAAATTATACAAGCAGGCTGTTATTTTGATTTGGACTCCAGTTTAGCCTGGAAGAACACTATCAGATTTTATCTTACCTTGACTTTCAACTAATAATTAATATCAAAAAGAACAGTCTGATGGGTGTGGTAGCTCCTGCCTGTAATCCCAGCAACCCATGAGGCTGATGGAGGAGGATCATGAGTTTTAGGCCAGAGGCAGCCTGTGCAAATTAGGAAGGCCTTGGTTCAAAATAAAATATAAAAAAGGGTCTGAGGGTGCAGCTCATTGGCAGAGCACTTTCCTGGTATGTATAAGGCCCTTGGTTCAACAATCTGTTCCCCAGCTTTATAACTGCTCAGTAGAAGAGATCCTCAAAGGTGTAATGCTTGGTGCATGTCCTTCCAAGCCTAGAATATTGTCCAGATTTTCAGCTAAATTTAAAATTGGAGTAATTATGAGTGAAAGAATGGTTGAAATTGCTTCTTTTCAAGTGTCCTGGGCATTGGACATGTCCCTGTTCCATTTCCAAAAAGGAGAGGAGAAAGAGATGAATGGACAAGAGGCTCTGTTCTATTCACTCTGGTCACAACTTCAAGATTATTAAAAAGGAAGACAAAAATATTCCTTTGGCTTCTTCCAAACTTTAAAAGTAGGGTCTTCGTCATGTTTGTTTATACCTTACCTTCTCAGTAGAATGCTGGCTTTGCTTCCAAGCCATTGAAGCCAAGATTTTCCAAAGTTAAAATTTGGCATTTGAGAGCTGGACATGCAGTAGTACATTAAGGATATGTCCATGTGAATTTCTTCTACATAGTTTATAGAGACTTGAGCACCCATATGTCTACTAGGCTTAGTCTCTATGATCAAAATATCATGGGAAAACGGGCCATTTTGGCTTTCTCATTTCTCTAGATAGTCCTGCAGCTATGAAATGTCTGGTATAAATAAGTCTACTGTCTGAAAAAAATGAAAAGATTTTTGCAAGTCATTTGGTGTTAGAACCTTACTTGGCCTAAATTCTTTGACAACAGAAGTTGACATGAATTAACATGAGTCTATTTATAGTATTTATTAATTCCTCTCAGAGTAAATATTAATTATTTTAATGCAATGGTTGGGTAATTATAAGTTGATGCTCCAGATCTCTGATGAGTCACCAGAGGACGCTATGTAATATATAGTGTGGGAAACCTAATATATGTAATGCATTACCATTCAAAAATTCCTAAAAATTGCCTGTTACAAAAATATCTGGCTCCCAAATAATCAGATTCTCAAAGTGCCAGATTTGAGGTTGCAGACGTGTGTTCACAGGAGACAATTACTTATTGAACTCTAGCTTCTTTCTTATAGAAGAATCAAAAGGCTTATTTTTTTTGTAATGTCTTCAAAAACTGTGCTTAACATACTCTATGTTCAATGCATATTATTGACTTGATTGATAGTTGAGAAGAGGAGGTAAAAATAGATACATGGAAATGTGGGGATGAAAAGATATACCTCCATGGGGAGGAGAACACAACTAATTTTCCAAGTGACTAAGTTTTGAAGAGGTAGAATTTCAAGAGTTGAGACTTCCAAATAGATCTTTTAAAGATATCTTTTCTTTTATGTTGTTGCTGTTTGTTAGGTGCCCATGTTATTGTTGTTGTTGTTAGGTGTCATAGAGTCGTGTCTGAATTATAGCAACCCTCATAGGGATTTCAATGGCTTATTGTTTCAGGATTGCCTTGGGAGTGGATTGCCACATCCTTCTCCAATTTTTGTGGTGCTGGGAATCGAACTTGGAACTTCAGAAACTGCAGAGCAGCACTCTATCAACTGAGCTAAATCCCAGCCCTAGGTGCCCATAGTGACCATATATACAGCAGAACAAAACACTCCTCAACACTGTGCCATGCCCCACACTATTATCAGTGCTCCTCTGCCATTCATAGGGTTTTCAATGCCTGATAGTTTCTTGGGAGTGGGCTTCTAGGTCCTTCTCCCAAGCCTACAGCACCCAGTATTCCCAGATAGTCTACCATCCAAGTACCACCCAGGCCCAACCTTGTTTAGCTTCTGCAATCTGATGAGATTGGATGATAGAGTGGTACAGCTGTAGAGCCTTTCTTTTATAGAAAACAAAATGTTATTTTTTCCTCCTATACTTTAAGTTAGTTCAGGATACCTGCAATTTTCTTCATCCATAAGAAAAACACTGTTTACACTGATTTTGTCTTGGATGAAATGAATTTAGATGAACTTAAGCAGCTACTCAACTGTGCCAATATTGCAGTGGAAAGGCAGTCTGCAGATAATACTAAATGAATGGGCTCACTTCAGTTAATATAAAATAAAAAAATAAAAACCTTTATTGATGAAAACAGGTAGTGGGACAGATTTGACTTGTGGCTGAAGTTTACTAACCTCTAATGTGTTAACTTGGTACATTGCTACAAGTTAAATTGCATTTAACTGTTAGCGAGGGGAAGAGGAGGGACTCACTGGGCAGAAACTGTGTCTGTAGAATATAAACATTCTCTTGATTTATTCTTTTCCCCTCTCATGTCCTAAGTTTGAAGCTGGACTGTTTATACCTTTGTGCAATGGTGATTGTAAAGTTCACAGCATTAGCCTTTGTAGCACTCTGCAGGAGAGCTTGCAAGATTTGGTTAAGCTGCCTGTGGCTGGCTGTTGGCCTTCACAAACTGAACTGTCTGCTTTTGGTAATGACTGACTAACTGCTGGATACCAGACTGTGGTTGAAGTGATTGCCACCTTTGCATTATTCTTTTTCTTTCTTACTATTTAGCAAGGAAGGGCAATATACCCAGACTCTTTTTTTTTAAGTATGTTTCCAGCTATCCAGGCAGCAAGATGGGGTCATATAATATCATTTTGTCCAACGAGATATACATGAACCTCTCTCTCTGAGTGAAGAAGTTCTTCCCAGCAGTAACCCCACTAGGCATGAGCTTTTTTTGTCACTCTTGCTTAGAAAGAGCCATCTTGAAACCACAGTGCAACAAGCATGAGGGTGAAAGTCATTTGCTAAAGTGACTAAACACAAAGGTAGGAGGAGCCTATGTAGCTGAATGGCATAGTGGAGCTACTGTATCACCCTTTAGCTGCTGACAGCCTATGCAAAAGCAAACAAGCAAGCAAACAAACAAATCCCTTGAACTGCTTAACTTACTGCTGGGTTGGACTTCCTGTTGTGTGAAGTGGGATGCCTTCATGACAGATATGTATAAGTTGTTGTCAAATGGAGAAAAAGAAATGGTTCTCCCGACCACTGGGCTTCAGGAAAAACAGGACTCCTCATTTTCTACTGACTCTATGGTGAGACACTGGAGTTCTTCTTAGTCAGGGTTAGTCTTCTACATTTTTTACTGCTTTTTGATTAAGATTGTCTTAGTGTGTCCCATTGCTGAGAACATGCTGTTAGGTGGTGGCTGGGATCCTGATTTTCCACTTTGGTTCCCACCACACCTTATTTGTTTATTAGGTCACAGAGGTTTGTTAAAACCCATTCAAGCAGTTTAGAGTTATTGTGACTGCATTTTCTCAGCTTAAGTGTGTGTATTTTGAGGTACTGAGCAAATAAATACACTGCAGGATTAGGAATATTTTATTATATCTCAGTTGGCTTCCAGGTTGGCTGTATATTTTCTCTGTATTTCTTCTTAAGTATATATGTAATGTGAACAGTAAACTTGAACATAAAGTTTCTCTTTCTTATTTTTGCTTTATGTGTCCTTGAGTTGCCACTGACTTTGATTTGTCAAAATCCTCAACTCTGAATGAAATATTTTGAATGGAACTTTTTAAACCACTTATTTTTATATCACATATTTGTAATTCTGTTTTTAGCTATTTTGAAAATGATATAATTTATCTGGAAATGTTCATAAAAATTGGCATCTCCTTAAGTTTATTTGATGGCTGCTTAATTTCTTCAACCCTGAAAAAAGTCTTGCACTGGACTATAATATTCTACACTTTCATTATAATCACATATTACAAATTAGATAACTCTTGAATACTTTTATTAAATCTACCACATAAATGACCTCTTTGGTCTCATAAAAATATTATGGAGTTCCTGGAGAACTTATTTCAAATAGATACTTGCTAAAAAGTAACAAGTTGAACAGAGTTTAATTTTTAAATGCTGGAAGCTGTCTTTTCTGACACTGATTGCATTTGCTCCTCATTCTCTGCTGACCAGCCCAGTCAACTACAACTCCTCATTGTGAAACCAGAAACTGGTGATGTCATGTCTGAGAATTTCATTGTGCAGCATTTACAGTGGGAAGGAAATCACATTTTTCTTCCCTTGTCTCTCTTTGTATAAAACACCATGATATTCCTCATTCTTGTCTAAAATAAAGTATCCTCTGATTGCTACTCTATGAGAAGCCTGTAAGACTACTGATAGGCAAGTCTCTAAACTGTTGGGTAACTAAATCAGAGAAATTGTTCCAAAATTAAAATAAAGGGCTAGATTTCTCTGCTAAAGAAAGATTCCTGTTTTAAGAGCTTGAATCAAAGCAACTATATTAAGGAATTATTTCCGTCTAGTTTATGGGCAATAAAAATAAGATTGATGAGAGACTAGTTAGATTCCAATGTACTCTTCTTTGGTTTATGTAGGATGGTTCCGCCATCTTAAAAGTCTTAACACTTAATATTTCAGTATTTTGTTCTGAAACCGTTACTTCAAGGCAATTTCTCTTTGGACTCATGAAGAATAGCTTTAATAACTAGGATTTATCAAACTTCTACCATGTCCTAGCATAATCTGAACTGGCCCACACAGAGTCTTCATGCAGCTTAGATAAAAGCCTCCTCTTTGGTGGGTGTAGGGCTCACTAAGCTTTGTGCAGATTTTTAAAATGTGCCTCTTTCTCTGGGCAGTTCAAACCCCATACCCAGGTCCAGGCCTGAAGAGTGTGGGCTGGATTTTATCATCTCTCTTTTTCTCTCAGCAAGGCACTCCACTTCATACTGCAACCTCCACATCGACTCCTAAGTGTATGATGTTTTACATGGATTAAAATACTTAACTGAGAGGATGGGGACCCTATTGCTTGAGAATATTATTGCAAGCATAGTGAGTTTAAATAATTCACCTAAGCGGGAGGGGAGGAAGAGGGAACTTCCTAGTTAGTTGGGCTAAGAACTTACCTTGGGTAGAAGTTTTTGAATTTTCTTTTGTCAGTTCAGGAACTTTCATATAAGAATTTTTGCAGAACCACAAGATGTGCATCACAGTTCAGTCTCAGATTTTACAAGCATGGGAGGGAAGAAGTAGGGTTTTTAATGAACTGAGGAAGCAAGCCTAATAAAAGAGGTGTGGTAACAGTTGCTGCAAGCCTCCAAAAGAGGATGGAGAGCCCTTTATAGACTATTCAGGGTGGTGTCACTATGCCATGTATACCTTTAGTTAAATTGATATACCTAGAGCTGACATGAAGAAGATCTAAGGAATATGAGTTATATCCTTAAGTGACCCATGGACTATAAATTTTCCTAGGATTATTTTCCAGTGTCATTAGATATAACCGAGAATATAGGACAGAATACGGAAGAAGTGCTGAGGGCCACATTGGGGGTGGAAGGATATAACATGGGCACCCACAGAAAGCACACAGTGACACATGAAGTTCTGTGATCGATGGGGCAAGGCAGCAAGCATTGGGAGAACCACCAGCCAGGGGGTGACATGGTCCCATCTAGAATGTATGATGCCACCCTCTCCTCATAAGAGGAAGGCACATGTGGAAGTTCAGAGGTTAAGACTTCAGACTCTTTCCCATATATATCTGAACAATTTCTTTCTATAAATGAGACTCAGAGTATGATAAAGCAGAAGGATTTGCACCAATGACTAGGAAGGGATGAGTATCTTCAGGAAGTGGGATGAACTCCAATTGCTGCTGGGGACAGTGTGTTTAGGAGACGATGAGTAGACCAAGGTGGCTGAAGCAGGAAACTTGTGAGTGAAAGACAAGACTGAAAGGTGAGTAGGAATCAGACTGCAAAGGGTTATGAATTCCAAAAAGGGAATACTACATGTTGCAAACATATTTTATTTGCTAAGCAATGTAATAGAAATAGTCATTTCATCCTCACTATAACCACAATTTAGCTTTTCTTATTATTTTATTTTATTTATTATTGGTTTGCAGTACTGGGGGTTGAATCTAGGACCTTGTGCATACTTTGCAAATGCTCTACCACTAGGCTGCCACCCTAGCCCCTTTTTATTTTTTACTTTGAGACAAGGTCTCACTAAGTTATGCAGGCTGCCTCTGAACTTGAACTCATGATCCTCCTGCCTCCACCTCCTGAGTTGCTGGGCTTATAGGCTGTGCCACTGTGCCTGGATACCATAATTTAATTTTTAAAATTATTATTGTGACTCTCATTTTAGTGATGAGGAATATCAATTTTAAGTAACTTATCCAAGTTTAGAAGTAGGAAAGGGACTTAAATGAAAGTTATTTCATTCTAGAACCCAAATACTTTATTATCCCATGATTCTAGAATTTAGCTAGTGTATTCTTGAGAAACATGGTGATTAATATCTTAAGAAACAGTAAAGTAACTATAATGAACTAGAACAAAAAGCCTAGGGACCTGGAGCACTTTGGGAAGTAATTTGAGAGTAGAGCCTAGATCAAGGTGGTGGAAAAGGAAAGGGATAGACTTGTAAGACCTTCCTGAAGATGAATCTGTAGGACTTGATGCCTGCCCAGTATCAGGCGGAGAAAAAGGAAAATCAGGTGGAGCAGTGAAGTGGATGTTCAGTGGGGATTTAAGAGGCTGGGCATTGGGCTGTGTTCTCCTGTTTGTAATGTGAGCTTGCAGAAATCAGGATCTCATGACACTGGTGTTTTGTCTGCAATGTAAGGAAACTGGATTATGTATTCCTTAATACTTTGTTGTTGTTGTTAGGTGCCGTCGAGTCGGTATCCGACTCATAGCAACCCTCATAGGGTTTTCAATGGCTGACTATTTCGGGATTGCCTTGGGAGTGGGTTGCCAGGCCCTTCTCCCATTTTTGTGGTGCTGGGAATTGAACTCCGGACCTCAGAGACTGCAGTGCAGCGCTCTACCAACTGAGCTAAATCCCAGCCCCACCTTAAGACTTTACTCAGCTCTAAAATTCTAGGCATCTCTGACACAAAGATGACTCAAAAGTCACAAGTCTGGGTGACTAGAAAAGTATCTTTTCTTTGATGGAAATACAATAATAGGAAAGGGCGTGGTTAGTTTTTGGATAGAAAATGTATGCTTCCAGTCTTGTATGTGGCTTTTGTCCAGATACACCTGAACACTTCAATTGCTTCTTTACCTTAAAGATCTTTCCAATTCCTCTCCATTTACATTTCTCTTTGTCTGGGGTTTAGCTCAATCGGTAAAGTGCTGCTTTGCACACTCTGAGGCCCTGGGTTCTATCCCCAGCACTACAAAAATGGGTGAAGGACCTGGCAGCCTACTCCCCAAACAATCACAAAACAATCAGCCATTGGAAACCCTGTGAATAGTGGAAAAGCACTGACCTACTGCTGGGAATGGTTCAGTGTTAGGGAGTGTTTTGTTCTGTTGTACATATTAGGCCCGACCTTGCTTAGCTTCAGAGATATGATGGGATCAGATGCCAGGGTGCAGGCACGTTTTTTTGTTCTTAAGAGGATAGAAAAGTAAGACCAAGTAAACCTTTTATATAAATTATCCAGGAAAGTAATAATTCTAGTTTGATATAATAAATTTATTTCTTGGAGTCTTCATCATAATAAGATCTTGAGTATGCATAGAACCTTTCTCAAAGTATTTGCAATTCTCTTTAACAAAAACACAAAATACAAAAACATAAATTGGAAAAATTGGTGAAGTAGGGAATTATTTCCTTAGAAAAAACTTTTCAGTAGAAACTCTCAGTAAAATTCTATAACACATTAAAAATGTGAGTCAAATGTTTAAAACTGTTACTAGCATGAGATTTTAGCTACTTACCTTTTAGTGAACTTGTGATGAAAAGGCAGCCATTGTAATTACATTAGTAATCAACCTAAACCTAAAACAGTGTTTGAGAAAGTATGCAGCTCCTGATGTTCCAAGATTTCTGCTGACTCAAAAGGGCAACAGGAAATATGGTAATAAACTCTTCCAGCCCTTCCAGTTCAGATGAGATTTGCAAAACAATAGAGAGTGTTGGTCATCAGAGTGAATTCCTAGATACCTCTTGACAAAGACATTTTCTCCAATGATTCAGGTTAGATGGCAGGCCCAAGGATTTCAATTTCTATAGTATTTTTGCAAAGTTGGGCTGCCACACAGGGTTGTATTCTTCAGTGAGACTAAGAGGGCCATTGGTTTTTCAGTTTTTAATCTTCAGGCTTCTGCCAGTGATATCTGTCTGTCAGAGCTGGCATTCCATTACAAACTTTCTTTGATGTTAAGGAATTTTGGGTTCAAGATATTTTGTTGTTGTTGTTGTTAGGTGCCCTCAGCTCAGACCCAATTAATAGTGACCCTGTGAACAACAGAATGAAACAGTCTCTGACACTGTGCCATACATACGTTTTTTATGTATAAAGCCATTGTTGCAGACAATGTGTCAATCCATTCACTTGAGGGTATTTCTTTCTTTTGTTGACCCACCCCTCTCCCAAATATGATGTCTTTCTCCAAAGATTGGTCTCTCCTGACATGTCCGAAATATGTAAGATGCAATCCAGCCTTGCTTGCTTCCAAGAAACACCCTGGTTGTACTTTTTCTACAGTGGTTCTGTTGGTTCTTCTGGCAGTCCATGGTATTTTTAATATGTGTCTCCAACACCATAATTCAAGAACATCAATTCTTCTCCTGTCTCCCTTATTCAATGTTCAGCTTTCACAACCATGTGAGGCAAGTGAAAATACCATAGCATGAGTCAGGCACACCTTCCTCTTCAAGGTGACATCTTTACTTTTAAACAATTTAAAGAAGTCTTTTGCAACAGCTTTTCCCAATGCAATGTGTCTTTTGATTTCTTGACTTCTCCTTCCATAGATGTATATTATACAACCAAGTAAAGCAAAATCTTGGACAACCTCAATGTTTTCTCCATTTATCCTGAATTGCTTATGGATCCAGTTGTAAGAATTTTTATTTTGTTGATATTGAAGCACAATCCATACTGAAGGCTATGTTTGATCTTCATCAGTAAAAATTTCAAACCCTTTTTAATTTGAGCAAGCAAAGTTGTGTCATCTGTTGTTAATGAATCTTTCTCCAATACTGATGCCACATTCCTCTTCATAAAGTCCAGCTTCTCAGATTACTTGCTCAGCATAGATATTGAAAAGGTCTGCTGAAAAGATATGCCCCTGATACACACCATTTTCTTGCTTTAAACCAGACAGTGTTCCATTGTTCTATTTGAACAACTGCCTCCTGGTCCGTTACAGATTTCTCATGAGTACAATTAAGTGCTCTGGAATTCCCCTTCCTCACAGTGTCATCCATAATTTGTTGTGATCCACACAGTCAAATGCCTTTGCATAGTCAATAAAACATAGACATCTTTCTGGTATTCTCTGCTTTTTGGCCAATATTCATCTGACATTAGCAATAATATTCCTGGTTCCATTTCCTCTTCTGTATCCAGATAGATTTTCTTGTTCTTTCTTGTCAGAATACTGCAGCAGTCACTTTTGAGTGATTTTTAGCAAAATTTTACTTGCATGAATTGTTCAATGATTTCCACATTAGGTTGGATCCCCTTTCTTGGGAATAGGAAAACTATGGATCTCCTCTGGTCAGTTGGCCAGATAGCTGTTTTCCAAACCTCTTTGCATAAACAACTTAACACCTCCAGTGCTTTTGATGAAACATCTCAGTTCTCTAAGCTTGTGAAAAACAGAGCATGTTCTTTTCTTTTGGTTTTCTATCTCCAGCTTGTTGTACATGTCATATTTGATTTTGTCTTCTTGAGCCGCCCTTTGGAATCTTTAGTTCTTTAAATTTGTCATGTCTTCTCTTTAGCTGTTGGACATTCAAGGGCAAATTTCAGAATCTCTTTTGACAAATAATTTGGTCTTTTTTTCCTGTCTTTTTAATAACCTTTTGCTTTTTTCACGAATGATGTCTTTGATAACATGCTACAAGTTCTCTGTTCTTTGGTTTTTAGTGTCTAAAACATCAAATCTGTTCTTGAGATGGTGTCTGAACACAGGTTATGCTGACTCTGGAGTCATGTCCAACTCATAGCCATCCTCATAGGGTTTTTAATGCCTGATTGTTTCAGGATTGCCTCTGGAGTGGATTGCCACGTCCTTCTCCCATTTTTGCAGTGCTAGGAATCGAACTCAGGACCTCAGAGATTGCAGAGTGGTGCTCTACCAACTGAGCTAAATCCCAGCCCCTAAACTCAGGTAGGATATACTTAAGTCATATTTTGGCTGTTGTACACTTGTTCTAATCTTCTTCAGTTTCAATTTGAACCTGCATATTAGCAGTTGATGGTCTGATCTATGGTCAGTACCTGGGCTCATTCCGACTTCTGATATTAAGCTTTTCCATTGTCTCTTTCCACAAATGTTGTCAATTTGGTTTTTGTATGTTCCATCTGGTGAATTCCATGTGTATAGTCACCATTTATGTTAGTGAAAAAAAGTATTTGCAATGAAAAGTCATTGATCTGACAAAATTCTATCATGTGATCTACAGTGTTGTTTCTATCACGAAGGTCATATTTTTCAACTACCAAGTCTTCTTTGTTTCCAACTTTTGCATTCCAATCAGCAGTAATTATCAGATCAATTTCAGACTGTAGAGGCTGGTAAAAATCTTCCCTTTTGTCATTTATGGACTTCATGATGGGTGTGTAAATTTGAATAAGAGTCATATTAACTGGCCTTCCTTGTAAGCATATGGATATTATTCTATCACTAACAACATTGTTTTTCAGGAAAGATCATGAGGTGTCTTTTTTTCATGAGGAATGCAGCCCCATTTCTTTTTCAGTTGTCATTCCCAGTGTCGTAGAGCACATGATTATCTGATTCAAAATGACTAATATTAGTCCATTTAGCTCACTGATGCCTAGAATGTCAATGTTAATATGTTCCGTTTCCTTTTTGACCATTTCTAATTTTCCTAGATTTATACTATGTAATTCCATGTTCCAATTATTTATGGATGTTTCATCTCATTTTGAATCATGCCACATTACCAAATGTTCGACTCTCTTTGAGGAGGCAACTCTTCCCCAGTTGTCTTTTGAGTGCCTTGAAAACTAGGGAGCTCATTTTCCAGCACAATATCAGCAGTGTTTCTCTGCTATTTATAGCATTTTCAATGACTAATTTTGGGGGGACTGTGCTACCAGGTCCTTCTCCCTAGTCAGTCTTAGCTCTGCTGAAACCTGTCCACCATGGGTTATCCTGCTGGTATCTGAAATCCTTGTGGCATAGCTTTCAGCATCACAGCAACACATATGCCCCCACAGTATGCCAAACTGACAGACAATTAGGGGTCCAAGAATATTGGTTATGTGCCTATACATGACCTGGATAACAAAACAAGTCCAGCATTAATTCCTACCTCTATGACTTGGTGACTTTGAAATATTAGGCCACTCACACAATCCCTTTGTGTCTCTCTTAGCTTCACAAGTTGCCTCCATTGGGCTCTTCATATAATGAAACTCAGCAGAATTATGTAGTTTTCAAATAAAGTAGTAAATATCACCTGGCATCTAACAACAACAACCATCAGGGACACATGGAGTTGGTGGACATTTAAAAAATTCATTTACCTTGTATGTGACTTATCCCATAATGTAGCCAAGGTGACACCATTGTTTAATAGCAGAACAGAGACCAAGTTTCCAAACTCCAACCCAACAAACAGATGATAAGTTAGGCACATCAGCTGTAAAAGGGCAGAAGAGATCTGCATAGTTCTAAGTCTATTGGCAGTGTTTAGGAAGTGTTAAGTAGCCATAATAAAAGCAACAACAGAGTATGTCAGAAGGGCAGGGTGAAGTGAAGATCCAAACTTTTGAAATTTATAAATTGCAAGTACACAAGTCAAGCTTAGGAGAGAGGTTGGCGGATACAACAAAGATGCTCTTCTTGGCCCCCATTCAGGGGGCTTTTCTAGGTGCTTTCAAATTAAAGAATATAGTTCATTCTGAATCATTTTTGTGGAAAGGAGCATAGAAAGATTCCAACAAAATAGTGTTGTATAACTTTTTTTTCCTGTGACAAATTCATATCCATAACTGCCATTCCCATCTTGGTCACTGACTTACATTATTGTTGCCTCATGCACATGCTTTTCTTGGCAGCAGAGAAAGTAGAAAAAGGAGAAGGGAGTAGAAATAGAGGAAGAGAGGAGAAGGTCAGCAAAGCTGGTTCTCCCCCTGCTGCAGGCATTATCTGTTTCCTCATTGAAGTCAGTGATTGCCTGCACAGGCAGGCACAGATGAAACTCTCTGACAAGTTGAGGTTCCTAGCTTTGCCAAAGTCAATCCATGGAAACTGCCAACCAGTTCCCCTTCCTTGCTTTAAAGAAAAGAGTCCCAGAAAGACTTGTTACTTGTAAAAGCTTTTAAAAGATCTCTCAGATTTTGGGCTTTGTAGTATGGATTGGGGAAACTATCTCCCATCACTATTTCCTCTATTATAAATTGAATATTAATTTCCCTCTAGAATTAGAGTTGCCAAGCTAGGAATATCCATTTTTCTTCTCTCCCTGTTTACCAAATGCTAACCATTGCATTTAACAGTGCAGTTGGTTTAATAACTGCACCTAACTTTTAAATAACATCCTGCTGAATAGATTGGACTTCTCACCATAAAAACATGTGGAATTCACGTTTGAAAAAAGGCTGTTCTCTGAAGTAGATAATCATCTTTCCAGTAAAACACTGTGTCAAACTGCGAAGTGATGATTACACTTGGGTGGGGCATGGTTTTTCTTGTTGGCAGGTAGCTTATTTTCTTAGTTAAAACCAAAGTACATAATCCTTATTTTCACCAGCAAATTCAAACTTTTTCAAGGAATTAAAACCTAAACGAAAGGAGGGGAAAATATGTCATTTCCAAATGTGTTAGATCACACCATATTTGCATCTTCTTTTGCCAAATCCAGTTAGTCACATGTTCACAATCTGACAATAATTGCAGATACTGCCAATGCAAATAATGATTGTTTTTGTAACATTATTACGTGAAAGACATGACAGAGAATGTATGCTACTCTCTTTAACATTTGGTGTTGAATATCATGTACAGATTAATAATTTCTATCACATCAATGAAAAATTTAAAGAATTAACATGTATTAAATAAGAAACATTTTGATGAAAATTAGATCACAAATCTGTTCATGTGCTTCTTTTTTGAGAGTGAGTATGATGGGAGTTGAGGAGAATTTAGAATAAGAAATATCTCTGAGTGTTATGCGCCAAAAAGATTTCAGTTAGGTTGTAAACTTATTCATTTATTTATTTTTACAAACATATCTTTAAGGGTTCTACATCTATTTATACAAGAGAGTTGTGTTTATGTCACATACATACTTTCCACTAGAGATTTAAGCACTAAAATATTTGAATCATTTCATAATTGTTCATGCCCTGACATGTCTCATTATACAGGTGCAGTGTGAGAATCTACACAATACCCATAGAAGTTATGATTTTAAGTGTTTGACTTTCATTTAGACAGGCAAATATAGGTGGTACACACCTAAAATCATAAAAATTATAATGGGCTGTATTTTCTTTGTGCATAAAAAGATTTATGAGAAGCTTCTTTCTTCAAGCTCCTAAGTAATTTAGATATCAGCCTGCATCAATGATTGAGCTGCCATCCTTCTAGCTGAAGGAGTGAGATAAGCTTGTCTACACTGGTTACTCTCTAGGACAATCAAATGTAGAAACATAACAGAAGCATATCCAATTTGGGGACAATTCATCAAAGTCTTCTTTTCAGGGATTATTCTTAGAATAGTGGGAATGTTTCTCTAGCTCTCATGGCATATATATACATATACATGTTGTTGTTGTTGGGTGCTGTCGAGTTGTGTCCCACTCATAGCGACCCTCATAGGGTTATCAATGGCAGATTGTTTCGGGATTGCCTTGGGAGTGGGTTGCCACGTCCTTCTCCCATTTTTGCAGTGCTGGGAATCAACTCAGGACCTCAGAGACTGCAGAGTGGTGCTCTGCCAACTGAGCTGAATCCCAGCCCATATATATATACATACATATACATATATACATATATATACATGTATATATATATTTTAGTGATAGCTAATGCTCATCAGGAAGAAGGACCCAGCAACCCACTCCCAAAAAAATCAATCTGCCAGTGAAAACCCTATGAATAGCAGAGAAGGATGGACATAGCATTCCACCTGTTGTACATAGGGTTGCCATGAGTCAGACATGGACTCCACAGCACCTAACAACAACAACAACAATACTCATCATATGAATCAGGCCATTAGGAGACCAAAAGAAACCTTCAATACAAAGCATATTCTTTATACATACAGAAAGTTTAGTATTGATAAGAGTTTCTAAGACAGAAGTAGTGGTGCATACCTGTAATCCCAACATTCAGGAGGGTGAAGAAAAAAAAAATCATGAGTTAGAGGCCAGCCTCTGAGTTTCAGAAGAGGCTGAACTATACAACATACCCTGTCTCAGTCTCAACAAAAGGGAGGCAAGGAAGCAAAACAAAAAGAGTTTCTAGTAGATAGTTAAGGTGATAGTTAAGTTTAAGAAACCACTTTCCAAAGAAAGACTTTGGGGGAAGATGATCTTGTGACCAGTTTGGATCTCCTTGGTGGTGGGTTGCATAAAGCCCTAAAGAAATCCATTGACTCTGTTGCTTAGAGACATAGAGTCTCCCAACTGCATATTTCTCTTTGCAGTTGTACAATTTAGTAGCTTTTCATCTATGAAAGTCTCCTACCCTGAACAAACAGGTTTCAAAAGTTGACTAATAGAATTTGCTAATTTAGACAGATTTCATAAAGGAAAAAGTGACTGGATACTGAATAAATTGTTGTTTATGTCATATTTGGTAGGGGACAGAGAAAATATAGGCTTTGGTGTAGCCAGTAAGGTTTGCATGTATTTCACATGGACACTTTATGAAACAGAAACATAAAATTACTTAACTTCGTAAGACTTGAGTACAGGGACTAGCAAAGGAACAGTGAAAGTAAAACTATGGTATGAATTACTGGGAAACTGCTGATCCTGGGATGGACTTAGGATAGTGTTCTAATAAAGTTGTAATGTTGATCTGTATATTACTATATCTTGCTTTTCATTCAAGACAACTCTAGGTCACTACTACTATGCTGGTTTGCATAAAAGGTAAATAACAAAGAAAAGTACTTTTAATTACTTACCACATCTAAGTAGATTATTTCTATGACAATTATGTACATATAAAATAAAGCAGCTCAGTAAAATAGATTTAGTAAAGGAATTTCATAATAAGTAATAAGCAACAGAAATGAGAATCTCCTTGTTCTCCTTTTCCCGGTAATCCATACCTATGCCAGTCTAATTCCTTCTGTTCTACCACTTCATCTTTACTTGGAACTCCTATAAATGACTACTCCCCAGTTAGCCATGCAATTCTGGGAGCCTTACTCTCTTTTAAATACACAATGACACTGAGAATGAGAGAAAACAGAGGCCATGAGAGGAGAACTTTTGTAAGGATATTTTAGGGACTGGTGCAATCAATGGATTAAACATCATGTTATATCAAGGAAAGAGAAAAATTATGGAGAAAAAGGGGAAATGGAACAAAAACAAATCATAATCTAGTCTCTGTTTTCTTCCTCATATATTTGCCCAAACGTATCTGCCATAAAATTCTAAAATTTGAGTGCATGTTGACACTCAAGTTTTTCTGAGTGAGGCAATTCAAAACTTTTCAGTAGCAGTCATGTTGCAGGACAGGAAACACAAAAATAAGCAAAGTATTTTGCTACCAGGTGCACATTAGGAGCTTAATTACTAAGCATTTATGTCTTCAGTCTTGAGATATACATCCATGACTCTCAGAATTTGTGCTGGGAGAGCATAGCTATAAGGGAAGAGTCTTGGGTATGGAGAAAGAAGTCATTTTTCATCTTATCTCATTTCTGCTAAGGCAGGTTTTGGGTCCAGCTATACTGGAGAAAGGCCTGGTTGTGACTTTAGGTTGTTCCCAGGGACATGGTGAAGAAGAGAGGGGCTGACTAAGCTGTACTTGTAGACAGAGGGCTTATTTGAGAAATACAGTGAGAGAAGTGGGTTTTCTGGTCCCTGTTGTTGTTGTTAGATGCCGTCGAATCCTATCTGAGTCATAGCGAACCTCATAGGGTTTTTAATGGCTGACTGTTTCAGTATTGCCTTGGGAGTGGATTGCCACATTCTTCTCCCATTTTTGCCATGCTGGGAATGGAACTCAGAACCTTGGAGACTTCAGAGCGGTGCTCTACCAACTGAACTAAATCCCAGCCCACTTTTCTGGTTCCTAGGAGCTAGGTAAACATTAGAATCCCTGTGGAAGCTCCAAAACCATGGGAGGAGAAGGAAGTCACTTCTTTGAGGACAGATACATAAGAATGCTACCTTCTGCAGAGGCTGCTGCTCACTGGCCATCACTAATATCACTTCTGTGATAAGTGCTATCCAGCTTCCAGGCCATTCTCTAAGTATGCTACCTGCTATGGTAATCTGTGAAAAATCCATGGCTAAGTTCAAATTCATGGTGGAACCATGATTCAGCAAAGTCCAAACACTAGGTTGCCAATCCAGGCTCTTTCTCTGTCTCTCCAACTGTCTGCAATTTGGGACCTATCACATGGGCTTCTTTCTGAGATATAACTGACTTACAGATTTTAAGGTTGTGTTGGGGGATGGTGTTAATACAATGACTGAGAATGCCTGGCACAAAGAATGGGTTCAATACATATATGTTTTGAATTAGGGGATCACTGGACACAACTAAAATCAGCTGGATTGCAGAGGGAGGAATGTGGTTCTGGGCTTTGCTATAAAATGAAGTGATTCTCATCACTTCAACACATGGACTAACCATCAAGCAAGAACTAAGGCCACATACTGAAGGGTTAGGGTGGCAAGGGGCTTCTCAAAAGTAGATAAGTAAATTCTTCAGTTTTATATTTGCAGAAGCAATGTTTCTTTTTACTAACCTTGGATAATTAGAGTTAGATGGCTTATAGTTTATTCCATTCTGTACTTGTTGGTTTCCATTTTTCGCCAAGGAAAACACGAGAATCCTAACATGTATTTGTTTCACAGTACAATAACATGTCTTGTAAAGGAATTATGGCATGGAATTTGCCAAATGAAGTTAAAAATTCACAAAAACTTCTAGCTGAAGCATTAACCCATAAAAATGTGAAAGGAAAAAGTAGAGGTTGTGACCTGAATAATTGTGTTTCTATAATCTGGTCTAAACACATATCAGAGAGTCCATGTTTCCCTTTAGAACAAATAGTTCTCTTGGAATGATCAGTTCCTGGCAGAAGTTAGAACATGCAGAATTTTAACACTCTGGAAATAACTTATTTCAATCTAATCACTGGCAAAGACAGACCTTTCTTGAGATTCCTAAAAGTTCACTGGTCACCTGAATGGAAACTGTGCAGATTACTAGCAATTACAACAGCTCAACAGTAAGGATTTACTAACAGCTTTGATTTTTATAATACTTCTTACCTGCTTAGCTAGCAATAAGTGCTGATCACTATTTGTAAAAATAAAACTCCAAACTCATTTGATTTCTCAATGAAAATATCAAATAACAGACACTCATCTGCCTATTATCAAATTTGTATAAAGGGAAAGTATACTTAAAATTGAAATGGTCAAATAAATATTGAGCACCAAGCATTGTCTTAAGGGCAAAAACAGAGGAGTAAACATGACCACAGAGATTCCTGCTTTCTTGTGGCTTACAGTTAGGTCAGGAAGACAAGTTAGTGAATAGGTAATTTCCACTCTAATAATCAGTGTGCAAGGCAGCCAGGGCTGGGAACACATGATGGGGCTTTAACTGTCAGAGTATAAGAATGGCTTCCTAGTACAGGAATGGCTTCAGATACTGGGAACTCTCAGATCTGAAGGAGGAAGTATTTCCCGGGTAATGAGGAAGAACTAATAATCAGTTTTTTTTTTCCTTAAGGGTTTTAATATACTGTAAGGTGAAGATCAAGTTTTCCTTTATAAAACTATTGCCTTTCAATGGTACTGAAAATGTCTTAGATACAAGAGTAACTACAGAAAGACTAATTTGGAAGATATTACTACAGCTTCAGAGAGTAGCTACTGCGTATATGAATATGGAAGCACATGTTGTTGTTGTTAGTTGCTGTGCAGTCTGTGTCCGACTTATAACAACCCTATGTACAGCAGGAAACACTTGTTAGTGATTCTCTGCAATTTGTAGGGTTTTCAATGGCTGATTGTTTTTTTGGGAGTGGCTTGCTGGGTCCTTCTCCCAAGCCTACATCACCTGCTGTTCCCAGGAGGTCTCCCATCCAAGTACCAACAAGGTTCAACCCTGCTTAACTTTCAAGATCTGATGGGATTGGACACCACAGTGGTATGGCTGCAGGCAAATGGAAGGACATATTCTACACATATATGGAAGTAAACTGGGAACAATTTGGTGAGTAATTAGATTTAAGAAATGAATGGTGCTGTGTAAGCACCTATGAGGCAGATAGGAGATTAAGCCTGGTAGTCTGTGCTTCGCAAAATGATTATGATTGTTTAGTTAATCTGACTAATGTAGTCAATAATAAAACTGCTTAAACCAAAATTCAGCAGAGTTATCTTATAATTTGAGGCAAGTATTACCTGATTTGGTTTTCTGCCTTGGTATAATTAGATAAGTGCTGGTTCTGCACTTTACCTGATCATGCACACATAGTTTCAATTAGTGAATAGAATTAAACACTAAACAATTTAAACAATTACAAACAGTTGTAAAATTTCAAAGCAGGTCCAAACCAAGTAATTTGTACTTGAAAGATGTCAGTTAAGTCTAAACTCTGTTTCTAAATTTTTGAAGATTTCTTCTGTTCCAAGAATTATTGTGAACAGAGTTAGGCATATTATTTGTCTATTTTTGACTTGCTCATAAATTTTACCACCAATTTTTTGCAGATTCAAAAGGGAGTAGATTATAATGCTAAATGCCAGGGTTTGGAATCAGACTTGGATTTAAAGCCAAGCCTTGTCACTCACTGTGTCAACCCAGACAAGTTAAGCTCTCTTGGCTTCATTTTCCTTCATTAGTCAAGGTTTATTACTATATTGAGAATGATGCTTTGCAGTATCCTTTTTCCTTCTTCTCTGTTATCTTACTTGTCCTTTTGTCTTGCCTATAGGCAGGCTACAGTACCTCATTTAGTGTTCTGTGGCTATTCTATTATTGTTATCCAGAATGAATATGCCTTACTTCTGCATTCTGGTTAGGGTTGGCTGTTAGCAACTGAGTGTCTCTAAAGAGTCAGACCAAAGCCTTATGATAACTGTCCTATAGAATGTTTAAACTGGAGGGAGGATGCAGAAGGGATGATTTGTAATCTCAAGAGGACAATTCTTTTTGTGTAAGAATTTTTCTTCTTGGTTGAGATCACTGCACAAGGGACCAGCTTCCTGTCTTTGGCTTTCAATTTAGCCTCATCTCTACATCAGATGGGCTGGGGTTTAGCTCAGTGGGTAGAGAGCTGCGCTGCAGTCTCTGAGGCCCCGAGTTCAATTCCCAGCACCGCAAAAATGGGAGAAGGACCTGGCAATCCACTCCCAAGGCAATCCCGAAACAGTCAGCCACTGAAAACCCTATGACGGTCACTATGAGTCGGATACTGACTTGATGGCACCTAACAACAACCTACTTCAGATGCAAAGTGGGGCTGTGCTCTTCTGGAAGGTTTTCATGGAGTTGTGGCCTTTCAACTTAAGGGGAACACTTTGTCTCATAACAAGGATGTCTCTGTTTTTCAAAACCTTTCTTCTCAGGTCAGAGTTAGCTGATCTCACTGGAAAGAAATCCTGCCTCAGGGAAATACTGGCCTTATGCACCCTGTAGCACAATCACATGTGAATGCTTGTTACCTACAGAAGCTCTGGGGAAAATGGTCTCCATCTCTCCACAGTCCAGAATCATCTTTAGGTTTCGTCCCTTTAGATTCAGGGCTTCCACTCCATTCCCAAAAGTGCATCATCATGTTGATGCCACCTGTTAACTCATGTAAGAAGCTAGATCACAAAAACCCATGCCATTTCCACGATGTCAGTTTGGTATAGCTGTCACTTCCTCTTGAGGTTCTCCTCCTGAGACTCACGCTGCTTCTCACCCATGATTGAGATGCTTGATTCTCTGTTGGCCTCGAGGACTCAGCCAAGCCATCCAAAAAGGTTTTCTGGAATATTCTGTCAGGGTTTCAATTCCCAGGATTGCTTCTACTTTTTCTCTGTAATGTTGCTCTGTTTTCTGGGGAATAGGATTTGTGATCTAGTCATTGATATTGTTCTAAATCTACTACGTTGTTGTTGTTGGGTGCTGTCAAATCTGACTCATAGAGACCTTAAACAACAGTGAAACAGTATTGTTAGTGCTTCTCTCTCATGAAATTCCTCAAATTTTGTGGCAAGGAATATAGTTCCTTATGACCAATGACCAATTCTGATGAAAAAATTTTCATTTAAAAAATTTCCTTGGTCTTTTGTTGTTGTTATTGTTCTTAGGATTTTGCCTATAAGTTTCCTTATATTACAATCTTGTCAGAAGATATGAAGGTCCTGATATTTTGGTCTCTAAAGAATTTCTACATTCTTCTAGTAAACTCTTCTAAATTTGGTTAGTCCAAAGAATTCACTGTTGTATTTCAGGACTTTGTTTCATTTTAGAGAACTCTGGACTTTCAAATTGGAAGTACTACGATGTACTTGTTCTCTTCTACTGTAGTTGAGATATCTGTTGTCTAGAGAACAGGGTCAAGTCACAGTGCTTGTTAATGGCCTGGCTGACACTCAGAATCAGATGTCCTGGCATTCTCTTGGCTGTTTGTGTACTATAATTTTATCTCACAGCCTTTGGTGAAGATAAAATATGTACATATTCCTAATTAATCAAATAATAATTTATCCATTTTGGCAATATATTTATTATTGAAGACTGTTCAAAAAGTTGGAAACATTTTATAGTAAATTAAAAACTATCATTCTATTTCTGTATCTAATAATATGATGGTCAAATAAAAAAGAATAGAATAAGACCTAACTGGCTTGATTATGACTTGCTTGCCCTGGTTATTGGATGCAGTTTACACATTACCAGATGTGGATTTCCTAGGCAATAGCATTAATGTACAGAAAATTAGCTCATGCCTGATTTCTACACTTGGTGTTACTCAGTTGTCTTCCCTCAGGCTTCTTCTCCAGGTGTTCCAGCATTACAGCTGGGATCCACACCATGCTGAAGGCAGACTGTACTTGTTGCATAGCCTCTCATCTACCACTTTTCTAAATGATATTCTCTTCCCAGGCACATCTGCCTGTCTGCCTCATTGATTATTCTTGTATGAAACTTCTTTGTCTGCTGCTTGTCATTGGGTTGGCTAAGGTTCCACACTGTAATTCAAACCTATTTGCAGAGAAGGCGCTCTGAACTGATAGTTTCTAATTATTTTATTGGATCTTACAGCCTTTCGCCATGCTGACTACTATCTTTCTATTAAAACTCAACTCTTCTGATATCCCTGCCTATTTTTCAGGTCTGGGAAGCACAGAGGATTCTGGAATTGTACTGCCTGGCTTCATTTCTGTATTAATTAGTTATTCCTTCAATAACACTGTGTAACAAATCACCAAACACTTTTGATAGAATACAACAAGAAGCATGTATTTTTCACATGTCCGGACATCAGCTGGGATGGCTTGGCTGATCCTGGGTGGATTTAGTCAAGTGATTATGGATCAATATAGTATCTGCTGATCTAACCTAGTTTTGCCGGGTGAGTGTACTTCAAGCTGAAGTTCTAGCTAACTGCAGATAGAACTCAGGTGAGCTCCCTGTGTAATTATTCTAGGAACTAGGCTGAGGAGGCATCAGGCTAGGAGTGATGTCAAAAACACAAGAAAGCAAATGGAAGCTAGGGACCATGTCCATGCCTGTAATCCAGGCTTCTCAGGAGGCTGAGGCAGAAGGATCAAGAGTTCAAGCCAGAGGCAGCTTGTACAATTTAGCAAGACCCTATCTCAAAGTAAAAAATTTGAAAGGGGCTGGGAATGTGGCTCAGTGCAGAGCACTTGCCTAGTATGTGC
The DNA here is from genome assembly GCA_007922755.1 of Pedetes capensis. Lineage (NCBI taxonomy): Eukaryota > Metazoa > Chordata > Mammalia > Rodentia > Pedetidae > Pedetes > Pedetes capensis. Next base: position 54,393 of record VMDO01001609.1, on the reverse strand, counting down.
AAGGCCTAGGCTTCAACCCCGAGGACTACAAAAATAACAACAAAACACATAAGAAGGAAAATAGAAACATGACATGTCTTTTATGTCCTGATTTGGAACAGGTACATTGTTATTTCTACTCAAATTCTTTTTGGCTGTAAAACTCAAATGGCCAATTTCAAAGTTAAGGAGAGGGAGGCTGCCCTCTACCTTCAGTGAGACTACAGATCACATGGGCATGCACCTGGGGAGATGTGAGGAAGTAGGGCAGGTGGATAGTTTAGTCTGCCATAGAATCCCAATAAGACTTCTTCTGTGGGTTAGGAAAATTGCCTCACTTTTCTCAATGTTGTCTATACTTTGGAGATGATAAAAGTAATTCTAATCTCACACGGTTGTTGGGATGATTAGGAAAAAATGCATGTGAAAAGATGAGTATATCATAAAGCAAATAGAAAGTGGCAGTGTATGACAGGTGAGGGCGGTAGTGGCTTTATTTGTGGTTCTCTTCCCACCCCTCCAATCATGTGTTTCACAGGCTGCTCTTCTATGACCTGATCCTTATAGACAGTTGCTGCCCAGGATTGCATCCTCAAGACTCTTCCTTTCTTGCTCCGCATATGTGGCCTGCAGGATCACTTGTATATCCATAGAGATCCATAAAATGTATAAAACTATGCTGATTGTCTCAAATCTCTCTACTAGACTTCTGTACAATGCATCTAGACATATCTCTTGTGTTCTGTGTTACCTCCTGATTTTGATTTTCCTGTGATTGTGGTTTGCCAGGAATTAGAACAGTACCTATGTTTCCAGCTCCCTGAGGATAGGTGGCACCAACTAATGCAACTTGAGGGGCATAAAAGAACTCTGAGCAAATGACGTCCTGCTTTGCTTTTCAGTTGCAGAATTGAACACAATTGCTCTTCAAATCCACCTAGCACTTTATTATTTCTCAAAAACTTTTCACATGCATGATCGCGCTTTCACCTTCCTAAACTGCTCTGCAGGAGATATTTTATCCCCATAGTCCACATTAAAGATAGCTATTTGCATTGGGACTAATTAAATTTCCCCTTAAAATGCAAGAATATGAAGAGAAGAAGAAACACTGAAGCCCACATCTATGCAGCACCAATCATGAGTGTGGATTAGTTTATTGAGTTAGCTTAGCTCAGCCAAGTGATCCAGCCTGAGGGGTTGGAGGACAGGACAGGTACATTTGGAAATGAAAATTGGAGGGTTCTGGGGTTCAGGAATCATATACATAGGTTCATTTCTGCATCAGTTAGAAATACTTTCAATAATGCTGTGTAACAAATTACCACACATTCTTGTCAGGTCATCAGGTGGGATGGCTCTGCTGATCTCAGGTGGATTTACCATATGTCTGTTGTACCCGGAGAAGTATGGGGAGGAGGGGGCAGTGAAAGTGAATAGAACCTAGGGAAGATGGCAAGAGAATGATCAAAAATATTTCTCACAAATGATGTTGCCTGTTTTGCCAATTCCTAATCTCCCAAATAGGATCCTGGATGCCTCTAAATGTTTCATGTAGCAGTCGTTATTTCTGTAACTGTCAATAGCATTCAAGATGGAAGAGTAGAGCGCAGCATGGTGGTGCACACCTAAAATCCCAGAGACTCAGGAAGAAAAGGCAGGAGGATCAAAAGTTTGAGTGTAGAGGCAGTCTACATAACTTATTAAGACCCTGACTCAAAATAAAATGTAAAAACTGGTTTGGGGTATCTCAGACAAATCATGTATGAGGCCCAATGTTCCACTCCACAGTATCACACACACACATACACACACACAAAAAAAAAAAAAGAAGAAGAAGAAGAAGAAAAGAAAAAAGATGGAAGAATAAAAGGATAATAGTTTACATTTCAGGGAAGGAAAAATTCAGAGGATGACAAAAACTTGAGACATACAGAAATATTACGATAATAAGTGGGGAAAAACACTGTTTGTGGAGGCTAAGGAGAAAGGGAATAGTTTTTAAAAATAAAAATGGAGCTGGGTGCTGTGGTGAATGCCTGTAATCCCAGAGATTCAGAAGAGTGAGACTGGAGGACTGAGAGTTCAAGGTCAGATGCAGCTGTGCAACTTAGTGAGAACATGTCTCAAAAATAAAACAAAGTAAATTAAATTTAAAAAGGGTTGGGGTGCAACTTACTGGTAGAACACTTGACTAGCATGTTCAAGGCCTGGGGTTCAACCACCTAGTACTAAAAAAAAATTAAATTAAAAAAATGAATAAAAATGAAACCGACATAGCATAGCTCCAATTCAAGAATACTCCATTGCAAAGAGAGAGCTCTAGAGGAGAGTCAGAGGGGTGTGAAAGAGTTGCCAATGTGCATGCCTGTGAGTCTAAGATTCCTGTCTGGTGACAAGACGGACCAGAACATTCTCCTGTTGTTCTAGCATAGGCTGGAATTAACTGCCTGAACTAAGCAAATAGCCTGTGTGAGGTTCTGAGCGTACCCCACTTGTAATTTATTCTACTTAGAAGGCCTTGAAAATGGTTTAGCAGACATGTTGCATCAATGTGCTCTGTGAAATTTTATCTTATAGCCTAAAACTTGTTCACCAAGTTCCATGAGGTCACACCTATCCTGAAAGGGAAAAAGAAAAGTTCTTCTAAAAAGAACATTGGCAGTAACTTTATGCCTTCGGTATAGGGAAGGCTGTATTACTCAATATGCAAATCACCAATCACAGATGAAAAGAATGATAGTCTTGACTACATTAAAATTAGTAACCTTTGTAAAATAAAAGACATAGTAAAATGCAATTTTGTGATCTGCTTTGGTAGAAAATATTATAAAACACAGCTCTATAAAAATATCTTGTGGCCTGGAATTTAGTAATTAACTTGGAGTTACTGTGTTAATAATATTGGCTCTTTACAGCCATGAACATGAGTTACCTGTCCATTTATATAGGGATTTATTTGTTTTCTAAATAAAGTTTTTCATGATTCTCCATAAGGACTTGCATTTTTAAATTAGATTTATTTATTTCTCGTTATAAAGTATTATTTTCTTTCTTTCTTACATTTCTTTTTTCTTTCCTTCCCCTCCCTTTTCTTTTTTCTTTTCTTTTCTTTCTCTTCTTTTTGTGGTACCAGGGGGCCAAACCCAGGGCCTTCTACAACTTTGAAGCGTTCTACCACTGAGCTGCATCCTGATCTCCTTTTTTTAGTTTTTAACTTGAGGCAGGGTCTTGCTAAATTATGCGGGCTGGCTCTGGCCTCAAACCTGCAATCCATCTGCCTTCACTGCTCCAGTCTCTGGATTACAGATGTGCACCATTGTACTCAGTGTATATTATTTTCTAATCATCACTGGTACATAGAAATTCTACTGTATGTATATCTATGTCTATCTCTATGTCTAATATTTTGGTTCAAATAGTTTCTCCATAGAGTCTTTTGGAATTTGACTCCATGTATCTACTGTCTGTGAATAACCTTTCCATGGTAGATAATAAGGCTTATGTCTTCTGTGTTCATTCTCACAATCTTCATGAAGGACAGTTCCTATTTTTGTTCACAGAAACCACATATCTAACCAAATTTTCTAAATATCTTTGTATGTAGAGGTGGTGAGTTTACATAACTGTGAAACATTTTTCATAAATACAAATCTTCTAAGAGTCTTTGGATATTTTGAAAGAAGAGATTTTGTTTGGCATTTTTCTTTTTACTATTTACCCTTCCCCTTTCTTCCTGCCTGGAATGTGTATGTGATGACTAGCAGCGTAGCAGCTATCTTGTGAGCATGAATACAAAAATCTCATACTAGAACATTAATAGCTTTCTAGTGACATTCCATGTCTCTATAAAGCCTAGGAGTACTTACTTATAGGTCACTTCTTATGTGAGAAAAATAAACTCACATTTGATTAAATGTCTGCGTGAAGTTTGAAACATGCAGCTGACCAAATATACCTTTAACTTAGTAGCACTTATTTGTTTTATTCTATTTTGATATTTGCCTTTTTATTCACTTTTATTTGTTTATTTTTCTCTTTTGGCACTGGCTTGGCCTCAATTACTTTTGAAAATCAATGAAGAATGCCTACTTTTAAAGTTAATGTTTCTGTCAACATTTAAAGACAAATAGGCATAATCTTCACAGCAAAGTAAAAGCTAAAGGCAGCATGTGTATGGGATGACCTATAGCCTGAGAATTGAACATGGCTAAATATATTTGCTCAGGTTTTATTAAAGAAACCAGCAGGCGTTTTTCTTTTCTTTTTATAAGAATCAATAAGAACTCACAACCTTTCATTCTCTGTCATATGTATACAAATCACTTGCATAGTCACTTGATTACTGATTAACATGACTCCAGTATTGCATAGTGTACGGAATATGGGCTTTGTATTCTGTCAGCTTAGCTTCAACTTCTTGTACTGCTCTGGACCTCTCACATGACCTTACACAATAAGTATCCACTCCTTCCTACCAATTGCAGGGGTTAGTGGAGGAAAATAGTGCAGTCATACCAAAATATGGTTGAACATGATAAATGAGATGAATAAGATGAATTAAAATCTGAGATTATATCTCTTTTATCAGGGTGCTGTAGAATAAATAAGGTAGGGTTTGGAGCCAAACCAGAATCAAACACCACTCTAAAATGATCACATTTCCAACACTGGCCTTCGTTTTTTCTTATACCATTGCTTCATATGTCTCAACTCCAAATATTAACTAAAATATGAACTTCTGTTTTTAAGGGTTAGTCTTAAACTTGCCTTAGGATATAGTGTGACAGGGAAATGCACAGTGTATCTAAAAGTTCTTCTATCAAAATGTATTGACTCCTAGGTTTAGGGCAAGATAAAGAGTTTTCTGAATTTTATTTTATTCATTTGTGATGGGGACATCTTAATTCTATTTACTTTTACTACTTAATAGAAGTTTCGTGAGGATCAAATAGAATAATTCACATAAAAGATTTTGTTGTGCTACAAAAACTCAACATTCAACATAGCATTTAGCTCCAGGATGAGTTTATAGGATATTCTCAATAAAAATGTATTGATTGGATTATTGAGTTCTATGTCCTTTCTTGTTTTTATGTTAGAGTTAATTACTAAAATAACTTTAATAGATGCACAATGGAAATAGCAAAACCTTACTACTCTGTGCCCCACTAACATTTATTTTTAAAAATGAAAGAAAATATAAAGATATAGTATCCCACAATACCCAGTTGGGCTGAATCCTTTATTTTCTCTGTTTTACTACCACCTTTTTTGTTCTACAATTTACTCTTAAGTTTCATGGTATGAGACATGTATAATGCTAAGAAATTTAGAATAACAAAAATCTCATCTTCTTAGAGAAAGGAAAAATGTCATTGCTGTATATTTTTTTTGTGCAGATTTCAGTTTCTTGATAATTTCAGGCTCAACCAACAATTGTAATATCCAGTTGGTATTTCTCTTGTCAACATTCCAGTTGACAACCATACTACTCTTTGTTGCTTGAAGCTTATGAAATATTCTAGGGTCTTAGTTTTCATATATGATTCTTTAAGGACTTCTGTAGCTCAACATAGTGCATCTATTAGGGATCATCATTATTACTTCAACTAATGTTAACCAATGCTTTGTTCATAGTAGCTATGTAGTTCTTATGAAAGCTAAACTGTGAATGCAGTATATGACAGAATTTCCTACCTGTGAGAATTACATATTTTCACATGAAATTATTTTCAAAGTGAAATACTAGTATCATTGAGGCTCAGATCCCATAAACTAGTCTGGGACTATCTCTGTTTACTCACTAAAGGTAATAAGCTGGCCTAGATCTCAGAAAATGAGAACAAAAATACTACTCCTGGTTTTTGCTTCACCCATCCTTATGAGAATAAGGCAATGAATATGGGAAGGAAATTTTTTAGAATTATTGGTTGTAGGTTCTCTGTTCATCATAGAGGAAAAAGGATTTTAAAATCACTAATGATTAGATTCTAAAAATAAGAGTTTCTATGCTATTTGAAGCAAAATTTAGTTTATAACATTTCTGTATATTACATTCATATGTGAATTATTTTATTGCTTTTTTTCTTTATAATGTCTTATAATTCCCTTTCTGTTTTCATTTCCAAAACATGTTTCCAAGCATTCATCCATTTACTCCTATGAAGCCTACTTCCTTGCTGCTCTCCTTTGGTTGATTCAATCAATCTTCAATGTATTTGTTACATTACTATATATTATTTCTCCTTAAGCAATCTATTTATTATGACACTAAAATATTTAAAAATCCTTAATGACTCTCATTTCTGTCATGGGAGTGAAAGAATGAGGACTCAAAGATGACTGAAGTTTGAGTAACTAGGTGGGTGAGAGTGTCACCCAGAGGACCCAAAATAAGAGAGACTGGCTTGAGATCACAGGGAGATGAGAAAGTCAGTTGAGTGGAAGGGACCTCTGAGGCATTGAGATAGCAAATATATAGAAACTTGTATCTGGTGTTCAAGAGAGATCTGGAGCTTGAAAGGAACGTTAGGGAGATATGGTGTTGAGAGCTATAAAATCATAGATAGAACAGATTATCCAAGGAAAGTATATGAAGTTGAGAAGAAATAGTCTAGGACTTAGTCATGACATTAGAAAACTTCCAATATTTTAGAACCACCTATGTGCAGCTGTAGCCCTGTAGCATCCGATCCCATCAGATCTCAGAAGCTGTGCAGGGTCAGGCCTGGTTAGTACCTGGATGGGAGACCGCCTGGGAACACCAGAAGCTGTAGGCTTGGGAGAAGGACCTGGCAAACCCCTCCCCAAAATCAATCTGCCATTGAAAACCCTATGAACAGCAGAGAAACCTGACAATAGTGTTTCCCCTGTTGTACAGAGGGTCGCTATGAGTTGGATACCGACTCAATGGCACCTAACAACAACAACAACAACAATGTGAAAGAAGAATTAAGTTACCATAACTAGGACTAATGCAAAAAGGTATGTGTTGTTGTTGTTAGGTGCCATTGAGTCAGTGTCCAACTCAACAACCCTACATACAACAGACGAAACACTATTGTTAGTGCTTCTCTGCTATTCATATGGTTTTCAATGGCTGATTTTTCTTGAGAGGAATGAGTCCCCTGGTCCTTCTCCCAAGCCTACAGCACCTGGTGTTTCCAGGTGATCTCCCATCCAAGTACTAAGCAGGCCCAACCCTGCTTAGCTTCCAAGACCTGACAGGATCGGATGCTACAGTGGTACACCTGTAGGCAGGGAAAAGGCATAGAAATCCTTTTTTATGGCATTTTATGAAAGAAATAAATAATAACTAGATTCATCAATGGCAATGATTATCCCATTCTAGGAAGCACAGGAGTGTGGACAAGGTCATCATTTATTAGATGCACTGGAGTTACAGTGCATCAATATGTTGAAAAAGGGCCTCCATGGAATAAGAAGATTGACCAGGCAGTTTCTAAGCTGCTTTCAACTCTGAGATTCTTTCATTATATATATATATATATATATATATATATATATAGTCTCCCCAGTCTGCAAACATCTTGAACACAAGGACTATTCCTTAAGACATGGAGAATCATTAGGTACAATGTAGGATCTTAGTAAATATTATCAATTGCCAAGACTTTAGAAAGTTCTGGAAGTTTAGATTAACAAATTTCTTTCAATCATTTCTATTTAAAAAGTATTGAAGAAATAAATGATGGAGAAGTAGGGTGAAGAAATTAGGAGTTGTGGTAGAGGAGAAAGGAGTAGGGGACAGGCGTTGGAAGGAGAGTGATGAGCCCAACTAGAAGGGAAATTTGTAGTTGTGTGCTTTTGAATGAGGACTTAATTACTGATAAAAATAGCATTCTAATATAAGTGCTGGAACATATTTTAACTTTATAATATGCTTTTGTTGTGATAGTCTGTGGGAGTGCCTAACATATCATTAAGACAATACAGGTGGGTGTGCACATGCATATCTACACACAAATAGACACACACATACACACACACACACATATCCACATACCAATTTGACTTTCCTCTTTTCTAGCTGATGATAGTCTCCCTATCTAAAAGATAATGGTCATATTAAAAAGAGGTATTTTACGTGATGCTTCTTTAAACTGCATATAGATCAAACCTTAACCATATGCGTATACCCTCAAGCTTTAGTGGTACGTAGAAAATATCACATTTTACACTTAAGTATGGAAATCTTTCGATTGTAGTAACTTAAATCATTGTAGTTGATAACTATTTGAGAAAAAGGAGAGCAGTCTGTAAAATTTGGCATCTTCAATCAGCATCTTTAATTATACCTGTTGCCAAAGCGAGCAGTTGGTTCTTTATTAAAATATCATTATTTAAAGGTATTCTTCTAGTTGCATAAATTGAAGCATGTACTTGCTAAGGCAAATTACAATTGGAAATGTGTGCTGTTTTTCCTATGTTTGAAAGGGCCCATTAAATGAAGAGCATAAATTCTCCAGTATTGTAAATTATAAACATTGTAAAATGGCTGCTTTCTCCTTGACATTGTCTCATTTAAGACAACAACATTCACTAAAGCACATATTTTGTAGATCTTTCAGTGAAGAAATAACCCCATGTGACTGAATTGTTTGCAAATGTCTGGCAGCCATTTCAAGGGTTCATTTCAAAAGCAAATGATAATGTGCAGATTCCACACAATAGAATTAAAATTAGTCTTATAGTCCCAATGTATCATACTCTGTGTATAGCTGCCAAAAATGATCATTTCTTGACACTGAACTAAATTGGGCTAAATCCAATTCAACAAAACTGTGGTGATTGCATTTTGATTGTTTAGAGGAATAACACATTGTCTTTTCAGAAAACCAAGGAATCTATAGACAAAGGCTCCTAACATTCTGCCCTGTAGCTGTAGTTGCAAAATGCCTGGGAAGGATGTAGATTTCCTATGGAGGAACAGGTAGCCTCTCTTGCATAATGGACCCTGCTATGAGCAAACCACATTCCTGGTGGGTTACTTGTCACTGCAAATTATCTGCACCTTGTGACTGGAGGTAATAGGTAAGATTGTCAGGTGACTTTGCTTATAAATCAATTCTTTAGGGTGATAAAGCCCTCAAAACGATTGGCTTGTTCACAATGAACTAGTATCTGTTAACAGTACCCCCAAAACAAACAATGAATACTAATATCTTCAATAAATTCTAGCTCTAATATTAATAGTAGCCCAGATCAATTAATACTTTCAAGCAGGTAATATTCTAATCACTTTGTATATATGAACTCATTTAATTCTCACAAAGCCCAATAATATAGGTACTATCCTTCCCGGTGTTGCATATGTGGAAAACAAGGCTCAGAGTAATTAAGGAATTTGCTCAAGTTCATTGTAGAATCAGGACTCCAACCTAAGGACAAAAGCTCTAGTGCTTCAGCCCTTGGACACTTTAGTGAAGTGACTCCCAGTTTGCAAGGTCTGATAACCGTCACTGAGAAATATTTAAGTCTTCAGTTTTACTTCTGTTTAGGCAATTTCCTTGTGAATGCCTTTTCATCTCCTTAATCTATTTTTCTCTCTCCGGTTTTACACTTGCCATTTTGTCTTTTTTGTCAGTGAGAATGTACTAAGCACTACCCTGTGCACAGTTCCTTCATAAGCATAAGACTACTTCATATTAACCAGAAGCAAATTTTGCATACATGCTCCACCTCTCTTTATCCAGCAATTCTGGTAAAAACAATATTTGTATCACAGGTATCGTCACAAGCAGTGAGACTGCTCTCCTATGGCCTTAACCTGAAGAGTTCCATTTTTTTGAGATCTCCACTCAGGTGAAAGCCAGGTCCTTGGCTCAGGCTCAAAAATGAATTTTAGGAAAAGTCAGTAAGAAAGTGAGGTAGTTTGAAGTTTATTAGATAGAGGGTGAGAGATACTACATTACTACATGCTTCTAGAGTAAAGCACAAGCAGAGAGAGAGAGAGAGAGAGAGAGAGAGAGAGAGAGAGAGAGGAGTACATGGGTATCTTTACAATGGATACATACACACACACACACACACACACATATACATGGTTTTGTGTCTTTTCTTAACTAGGGTTAAGGATTCAACAAGGTTTAAAAATTAAGTACAGTCAAAAATTTACTACAGGAAAAGGCAGCATGATTTACCTATTCCTCTTATCCTAAAGAACTTTCTTGTATAAGTTAAATAATAAGGTGATTTTATGGGGTGCAGTGTTTAGGCTTGGGGATGGAAGAGAGATGTTGTTGTTATTGTTGTTGTTATCAGGTGTCATCGAGTTAGATCTGAGTCATAGCGACGACCCTATGTACAACAGAACGAAACCCTCCCCAACACTGAGTAATGTTATCTCAAAAGTCATAAACATGTAGTGCCTAAGAAGTCACAGTCTATTTGTGACTTCTTGATCTTGCTTGAAAGCCCATGGCAAGATGAGAATTGTTCCCACTTTGGCAGTCTTTACTGATCTTGTTAGTTAGGCACTGTTGAATCTCAACAGGTAGGGGGTGTGAGCAGATCCCTTGAGGTGAAGCTGTTGATTTTCAGTCAGTGGGAGATATCATCAGATTCTAGAGTGAGGGGCTTCTCTCCTTTCCAAACTTTCTGTCTTTTATTCTGTCTATATCCGTTAACTTTAATTATAGTCCATAATCTGGTTTGTTGAGAATTTCAGGGAATGACTGGTCTCTATGCAGGCAATTTTCACAGCAGCTTTTCTTATTTTGATTGTACTGGAATTCTTAGTTGACAGACCAGGTCCCAGGTCCTTCCCATGTTCCCCCAATTTTTCCTTTCTTTCTATCCTGCCTCAATATCCCCCTATGAAACTTGGATCCCTTAATTGTAAGGGTTAATCAATGCCAAAAGTCTGTTTTCTGAAGCTTCTTCAGGCTGAATTGGAGTGGAGACCTACCTATCCAGGGATGGAAAGTCTTGACCTGTCTAAGGGGAATCATGAGAGGGGTCTGAGTTTTTAGTTTGGAAGATCTTCGTCTAACGAGAATCTGGAAGAGATGATGTCCTTAATCTAGAAATTAAATCACATAAACAGTGACGTGTACAGCAAATTGTGATGCCTATTGCTAAGATCAATGCCAAGAGTTGTTAGGTGCTGTCAAGTCAAGTTTAACTCATAGTGACCCTCATAGGGTTTACAGTGGCTGATTGTTTCTGGATTGCCTAGAGAGTGGATTGCCATATCCTTCTCCCATTTTTTCAGTGCTGGGGATTGAACCCAGGACCTCAGAGACTACAGACCCATGCTCTACCAACTGAGCTAAATCCCAGCCACCAATGCCAAGAGTAGGAGAACTTTTTTTCCACCCTGAGGTGTCTGAAAACCAAGAAGTTAGTAATTCATTAAAAGTTAAGAAAAAATCTGACATTGATTTAAGTTGGGTATGTAAATCTCGAAGAACTGAAGACATGTTTACATAACATTTACTTTAATAATGGCATAGGTTTTTCTTTGTGTTGTTGAAAAAATATCAAGGGCCTTCTGATTATGTAGAAAGCTTATCCTTGTCATTTTACCTTGAGAGAACATACAGAGAATGTAGCATAACACAAAATAATAATTTTATTTTAAGAAGATATCTAGAGTTTTACAGACTAAAAGGAAAACAAAACCAGATTGTAGCAATTGAACATATATTAATAGATTGGCAGTGCCTAAGAGAAAAAAAAACAAGAGCCAACTTAGACATAAAACAAGATTATAACTATTGATATATTTATAAATTGGACTTATCCTTATATATAAGGAAGTTGAGATGTCCTTTTTCTTGTTTGAGGATAACTGTGTTTGAACAGTTTACAGATGTAGGCTATTTTGCCTTCAGGATGCCTTTGAAGCTGTAGAGACTCAAAAGGAACAGGTTTTATTAAGAATGTCCATGTGACTTTACTATAATGGATGCAATAAGAAGACCTGGTAGGGGCTTTCCCATTTGGGAAAAAGCTGATCCCATAGAGACTCATTTTTAAGTCTGTAGTAATATATAATCTATTGTCTATATGTGTAGCTCACACATTTTGTTGTTAGGAGGCAGAAAAACTTTATTACCAAGTTTTAATAAAGGCCTCTTTTAGGCACCTAGGTCTGTTGGTCTATTTCCCCGTGTAATAAGTGAAGTGTTCTTTCAGGTCCCTTACAATGTACCAGTTACTTATGTGGGTAGCCAAACAGCTTTCAAAGAATCTTTTGGTTTTGGGCATTTTTATTAACACTGGTTAATATATAATTTTACTTAGAAAGTTCTCCTGGGTACTTGATTAAGGCAGAGAATGACACTCTTAATATCTGAGAGGAAATTAATATTAATATCTGTTATGTCAGCAGTCACCCCAAAAGGTATCTTGATGATTTCTTGTAGTTGCTTGATTTTACTTTTTGGGAGTCTGGATTTTTATGACTGTAGTTACAATGCCATAAGTGTGGCTGGAGACTGTTGGATTTTGTCAACCTTTTGAACATTTTGCTTACCAGTGTCTTATAAGTAGGTTAATACTTAGTATAATATTTAGAGTTTATTTTAAATTTTATTTTAACCTCATTTGTTTTGTATTATTATTAATTACTCTATACGTGGCTATACCTTTCTGCTGGGTGTCCAAGACCATGTGGTTCTTATTGTTGTTGGGTGTCCTTGAGTCTGTGTCTGACTCATAGCCACCCTATGTACAACAGGCAAAAATGTTTTGGTAGTGCTTCTCTGCTATTCATAGGATTATCATTGGCTGATTGTTTTTAGGGGGAGTGAGTTGCTAGATCCTTCTCCCAAGTTGACAGTACCCAGTGTTCCCAGGTGGTGTCACATCCAAGTACTAACCAGGCTCAACTCTGCTTAGTTTCCGAGATCTGATGGGATCAGACACCACAGTGTTATGGCTGCAGGTAAGACCACGTAAGATGTCAAAACAACTAACTTTTTATTTTTACCTTTTAAGATCAGTCAGGTTTCCTTAGAGTTATTTTGGGGGTTCTGTAAAGAGCCTATTGGCCTCTCTTTTTCCTTTATCAGTTAGGGTCTTGCTGACCATGTGCCTTCCCTTGGAAGCACTGAGGGGGCACTGTCCTCTGTAGTATCTCTGTTCTTTCAGAATGTTCATTGGCCAATGTCAACCTTTGGGGCCTCCACGGCATCTCTGATCAAAAGGATGAGTTACTCACAGAGTTATAGGACTCTTTTGAGGGGTGCTATCATTCCCCAGATTCTGGCTGACTGGGGGGCCAGCACCAAAATATTTGCTGTCTTCTTAGCCCCATTATCATGGCTAGTTTAGGGTTCCACCTTTGGGTTGTTGAACATCCAGAAGTTCTGTATTACAGTATTAAAGAAGGAGTAATGAATATTATTGTTCTTTTTGGCATAACATTTACTTAGAGTTTAGACATAAAGTACGTTTAGCTCTTAGAGGTATATGTTAGTCATATATATACATAAATGATGTTAAGTGCTTTGTAATAACCTAAGATAATAGCTGTTTATCCAACTAGAATCATGAAATGATCTTTAAAAAGATGTCAAAACAAAAATAAATTTTGAATTAAGACTCAGCTTTCTAAATAGTTAGAAATTTGACAATATTATTAGAGTGTAATTATCCTTACAAAATATAAAACCTTTGTCACTAAAGACCAGGTTTTAAAATTGTTATTTTAATATAAATACTATAAGAAAGTATTATAGTTTAAATATAGAATCTTTACTCATACTTAAGTTAACTTTACATATATCTGTTGTTTCATAAACCTTTTATAATACATTTTAACCTTTTACATATTTAACGTTAGAGTGAGTTCATTTTTTTCTGCCTGGTATAATGACATGAGTATTTGAGTATAAAGGATTTTAGATCATTTGCCTCCTTTTTAGTAGAATTGATTTAACTATGAAATTATTATAGTATAGATTCCCATTTTTAGGCCATTTTTTCTAGAAAATTAATTCTTTTTCTTTTAATTCTGTTTTACAGATAACTTCAGGTTTTTAAAATACAATTTTTAGGAATAGAAGTCTGATTACCCACTGTAGATGATGTTTCTAGTTCACTTGTATATCTAAAAGAAAGAAGGAAGAAAGAGAGCAAATATATAAAGCAAAGACAACTGCTAGGATCAGATAACAACAATCTGCCTAAAACCCTGTGGAAAGATAATGTTGGCCTGCAACACTAATCTGACTGAAAGCCTGGGGTCAGAAAACATTGGCCAGCAATGCTGATCCAACCAAAATCTGGGGACTGGATGTTAGTCCAACTGTTATCCAAGGGTTGGAAATCATTGGACAGCAACGTCAATCCAACCAAAATCCTGTGGTCAGACTAGTCCAATGGATAGTTGAACATCAGGTTTAATGTGTGTCTTCAAGAAACCAATTTGACTTTTCCTTCTAGATTTTTCCAGAGAATCCTGGGTGCACACCTTATTGTGCACTGACAAAAACACACAAAAAAGTTAGATATACAGTGATTGAGTTTTGGGCCTCCTATGGTTTGGGAATTTATGAAATCTGAAATCATTTATTTAACTTTGGATTTTTTTTATGGTTTCAGATTGTGTCCTCACTGCTGGGCATGGTGGTTCATGCCTGTAATCCCAGCAATTTGGGAGGCAGAGGCAGGAGGATTGTAATTCCAAGCCAGAGGCAATTAGTGTAATTTGGCAAGATTCTGTCTCAAAAAGTAAAAAACTGGGCTGAGGGTGCAACTCAGTGATACAGCACTTGCAAAGCTCAAGGTCCTGGGTTCAACCACAAAACAAAAAAAAAAAAAAAAAAAAAAAGAAGAAAAGATTGTGTCCTCAAGGGAAAGCAATTTTCCCAGAATTACTTATTTTTTAATTTAATTTAATTTAATTTTAAAGCAGCTCCCCTTACTCTTCTTTGTAACCTGAAAGATGGCTGGTCTTTCACATTTATTCACTCCAAGAATTTGTGGAGTGTGGATTAGGAGAAAGAAGAAACTTCCCTCAAAGACTAGCAGGGGAGAGATAGAAAGGTGTGTAGCTTGGAATTTTAAGAATCAGCATGGATTCTAGTTCTTCTAATGTAAAAGATTTAAGGGTTCTGGTATCAGTGGAAGGGGAAAGGATTTAATTATTAAATTCATAACTCTATAAATTGTCTTATTGGATGAGAGAGAAGTAAATTTATTGTCTGTTCTTTTACATCAGCACATTAAAATTTGATCTTAGAAAATCTTTTAAATGACATTTCCCCATTTAATTATGTTGTTGTTGTTGTTGTTGTTGTTGTTGTTAAGTGGTGTCAAGTTGGGTCTCACTCATAGTGACCATCATAGGGTTTTCAATTGCTGATTGTTTCAGGATTGGTTTGGGAGTGTATTGCCCTGTCCTGCCATATATATATATATATATATATATATATATATATATATATATATATATATAATTTTAATTTTTAAGCATAAGTTTTAGCCTTTATAAACCTTTTTGTAACACACTCTTCACCATCTATAACATGTTTTAGCTTTCTGATTTTGTTTCTTTTCTATAATAACCCTTTAACTTCTAGACAGAACTGTACCATACAAAATCTTTTCTCATCTAGAATATTTCTCTATCTCTTTAACCTTTCAAAAATATTTTATACCTATAACCTTTTCTATTTCTTTCTATTTTTTGATGGTACCTCTTTGTCTTATTTCTTTAAAAAATATTGAATTAAAAATCTTTTTTATTTACTTAATAAAGTAAAATAATTTTTAAAAAACATTTTAATGAAATCTCAGGAAGCCATATTTGAAAGAAAGAGAGCATGGATATAATCTTCAAGACATTATAGACATAAACACAGACAAAATTTATTAGCAATACTAACTTATTTATCAGAGATTTAAACCTTATGAATAAGAGGAATTTGGGCCAATTTAATG